>CM053608.1:74771604-74796042 GCA_028646535.1 Procyon lotor | reverse complement strand
GAAGTTGATTCCAACCCGCATGGATGACTTTGAGGAGTTCAGGACTTCCGTGGAGGAAGTAAGTGCAGATGTGGAAACAGCAAGAGGACTAGAACTAGAAGTGGAGCCTGAAGATGTGACTGAATTGCTGCAATCTCTTGATCAAACTTGAACAGATGAGGGGTTGCTTCTTACGGATGAGCAAAGAGTGGTTTTGTGAAATGAATCTACTGCTGGTGAAAATGCTGTGTTGATTGTTGAAATGGCAACAAAGGGTTTAGAGTATTACATAAATTAACTGATAAAGCAGTGGCAAGTTTTAAGAAGATTGAGTCCAATTTTAAAGAAGTTCTGCTTTGAGTAAATGCTATCAAACAGCATCTCATGCTACAGAGGAATCTTTCGTGAAAGGAAGAGTCCATGGATGTGGCAAGCTTCATTCAGTGTTGTCTTATTTTAAGAAATTGCCATGGCTACCTCCACCCCTGATCAGTCAACAATCATCAACATCAAGACCCTCCACAAGTGAAAAGATTACAACTCACTGAAAACTCAAATGATGGTAGTATTTTTAGCAATGAAGTATTTTTAATTTATGTACCTTTTTTAGACACAATGCACACTTAATAGGCTACAGTATAGTATAAACATAACTTTTACATGCATTTCTGATGTTTAGGGAAACTGGACCATTTATTTGACTCACTTTATTGCGATATCAGCTTTATTGTAGTCTAGAAGCAAATTTGCAATATCTCTGATGTTTGCCTTATGTAAACATATTTTTGAAAAATATGGAAGGATGTGTTTTGCACTGTAACATTGGATTAGCAGCAGAAGCTGCTAATAATAAAATTTATGTAAGTTAATCACTTTCATACATTTCTGTATAATTATATATGTGTAAATAAACTTTAAAGAGAAAAATTAAAATGCAATTTTAAACTCATTTAAAAATCCTAAATGATTTTGAAATCAAAGATTTTTAAGTTTTGCTTCGAAATATTCTTTAAGATGTTTGCATTGAAGATTGAAGTAGCTCTCGCTAGCCATAATGCAAACATACCAGCATTTAGTCTCCTGTATGCAAAGAAAAATGTATCAAAACTCAGACCTTTAAAAAGTTTTTCTTTTTTTAAAAATTTGTAGATGGGATATCTAACTTACTGAGATTAATTTTACTGATTTTCTCTTATCAAAGCAAAAGCTTATGAGTAATGTAAAAATAGACACTGACATATGGAAGTTATGATTGTAATACAGGCTCTGCTAGCTTTTTTTTTTTTTCTTAATTTTGGAAAACCTATATTAGAAGTCACTGATTGACAGTGAAATAATTTGTGAAATATTAGCTGATTTCCTTAGTCATCAGTGGGTTGACCAAATTTGCAATCTCTGAGTGCATACCAATATCTAAGTACAACTTTATTTATATATTTTATGACTTTCAAACTATTTGTGTGTCATACTGGTTTTAATTACTAGTGGAGTATTTGCTGTTCACATCATAGGTTGGTTGTGTTTACCAAATAAATGTAACCTTATTTTATCAAATTTAAAAGTTTATTATTTTTTTGTCAAATAGTACACACTGAAGTCTACCTTATGAAATAATGAGCTGATGAATAAATTCAGGGAGGTCCCTGAATCTATTCTTGCCTTTGTGTGAGAATGACCAGTTAACAAGGTTGTTTAACAAGGTTATGGAATTTTGTGTGATTACAAATAGGCTAATATAGTTTTTGTAGGAGGATTCATTTTATTTTGATTTCTAATTAAAAATAGGTGTATCTAAACATATTTCAGGCCTTAGTGAAATTTCTTCCCTGTAAAAAATGATCAGTAAACCTTTCTGTTCTGTTAGTTTCTGTAGTTCCTTATAAATATTATCATTTTAATTATAAATTAATCTGTACACTTTTTTTTTTTTTAAAGATTTTATTTATTTATTTGACAGAGAGAGAGAGATCACAAGTAGGCAGAGAGGCAGGCAGAGAGAGGGGGAAGCAGGCTCCCCGCCGAGCAGAGAGCCCAATGTGGAGCTCAATCCCAGGACCCTGAGATCATGACCTGAGCCGAAGGCAGAGGCTTTAACCCACTGAGCCACTCAGGCGCCCCAATCTGTACACTTCTTATAGAGATTATAGCATACATTAAATAAATCAGGATTGTATGGAAAAAATTTGCCTCAGTTTTAGGCTGTCTTAATAGAAAGCAATCTATTAAACTAAATTAGAAACTTAATTAGTGTTCAAAAGGATTTGTCATTCATTACCATTAAATAATCTATGCTCCAGGTATGTTTTAAATATGTTTTGGCTATAAAAATTAATTTGATTTGAACGTTTTAGGAATACTTTTTGCAAAAAGCAAAGCATGTATACATCTAAAACAAATGCTAAACTTTATTGAAATTTACAAGGTATGAAATGCAATAAAAACTAATTATATGTTTTAACTTTTCTGTGATGCGATTGTAACAAGTTACTTTAGGTCCACAGTCAATATTTCCTTGACAGTGTTAGCCTCTTATGAGAACTGAAACACTAATTATCAGAACACAGAATTTAATAGTTATCACGTTACCTGCATGATTAATGTTTTCATGACAACATATTACATTGAAATTCACTTCATTGAGTATAGTCCAGATACTTCTCAATGTTTTGGTTTTTTAAAGGTAATTTATGCTTAAAAACCTGGGCTTGAACTGCACAGGTCCACTTATACATGGATTTTTTTTTCAAAAGATATAGGACTAAAAATGTATTTTCTCTTATGAGTTTAACATTTTTTCTCTGGCTTATTTTTATAAGAATACAGTATATAATACATATAACGTACAAAATATGTGTTAATCAACTGTTTGTTATTGATAAGTCTTCTTGTCATTAGTAAGCTATTAGTAGTTAAGTTTTAAGGGAGTCAGAAGTTATACACAGATTTTTGACTGCAGTGGGTGTTGATGCCCTAACCCCCATGTTGTTCAGGGGCTGACTGTATTTAGATAATTTCAAAATAGTTTTCAGATCTGACATTGAAATATTTCCTCTAATTACTCTTTACTCCTTTCAGAGGAAATGGATGTAGAAGCTCGACTTACTGAACTATGTGAAGAAGTTAAGGTACTTGGATTTTTTTAAATTAACATTATCGAGTTATTTGAGTGGATTCTGTTTCCTATTCTAAATATTTCCTCTAAGAAAAATTAATAATGATTTATCCTTCCTCAAATGGTTGATCGTGGTAGAATCACAACTTAGTTGATAAAAGACTTTTGGCATCAGCATAGTTAACTTATCTTTAAAATGTACTTTATTCTTCATATAAATGAAATAGCAAAGACGATTAACTGTCAAAAGTGTGCACTTTCTTCAGTTAGTTTACTCAAAAGAATTTCTAGACATATTTTTAAAGTGTCCTTAAACATATATTTTTGTAAGTGATAGTTTAGAAATAAAAATTGTTTTATTTCAACAAACCAGTTTGTGTCTCAGACCATTTTTCCACTAGTTTATTCTTGAAATAAAATTGAACAGATTTTTCTTATCCTCCCCCTTTTTTTGGCCAGGGAACTAAATGTTCTATTTTACATGTTTTATTTTAAGGTCACTATGTATTTCACTCTCAGTTAGCTACATTAATGGAAGAAATCAGAGACTTGAGTCAAACAAAAAATATATTTGGCTCTGGAATGTATATCTGTATGTAAATTTGAGTGAGGACTAGATCTCTTTGAAAAGGTATCTACCTTCTCCTTATAAAATTATACATATGCAGGATACACAAGTAATTATGTGTACTCTCCTAGAGGCTTTCCCCACAGCTCAAATAAGATAAGTATTTTCTTTAAGAATCATTAATGTTGTTATAATAGTTGCCCAAAGAACATTAAACATTTAGAAGTAATCTTACTAAGATGTATGTAGTTAATGTGAAAATATCTGTACTATTTCACTGAGATATTTGAATAAGTAAACATACTTTTGAATGGAAAGAGGAATAATCACTGGAAGATATGTTTTTAAGTTAATAATTGATGCATCCATATCAAAATACCATTGGAAATGTTAAAATTTATTTTATTTTATTGTTTAAATTTATTTTAAAGCTCATTTGAAGAAAGTAATAGTGACTTAGAAAAACTTTAAAAATATATATTATTGTAGAGGGACTTTCCCAACTGTATGTTAAAATGCAAATGAAACTACAGTCGTGGAAATAGAGTATGACTTCTCTAAAAGAATAAAAAGACAAGTAAATGGAACTAAATAGCACTGAAATAGTCATGTTTAAGAACTGAATATTTGATAAACTATCAGAAACATTGGGTTCTCTTAATAGTATGGTAAAATTAGTTCTTTATGCCATGTTATAGAAATTCTAAAAAGACTAAAAAAGGTAAATCCCCCCCCAAAATTAGGAAAAACATGTGCATATACATGTGTATGTAAACTATCTGATCTTGGGATATGAAATAGTTTCTTCAGAGTACCAGTAAAGAGGAGAATATGATATTGATAATTTGAAACCTTTTAAAAACAAAATACATGGTAAATAAAGTTGAAAGCAAGCAATATACTTGGAAGAAACTATTTGTAATATTTAAAACTGGCAAATGATTAATGCTCACAAGCTATAAACAGCACCCATGTATCAGTTTCAAAGCACCCTTGTGAAAAAGGGGTATACATATATTTCACAAAAATGCTGATACATGTGCATAAGCATGAATATAAAGAATTGCAGGATTACTGTAAGTTCCCATGTAGCTCTTTAGAAGAATTAGGCAAATTTCTATGCACTGATAAGGATTATTTAATTCAAGAAATATTTATTGATCCATGATGCCAGGTACCAATTTCATGATGAAAAACTCTTCAGGAGATATTAATTAAAATGATTGGGGAAAAATATGAATATGATTTTATATATGTTCAAAAAGTGAAAAGCTGTGTTTGAATTTGATATTTATATGATTACATATAAAATATTTGAAAGGAGACATGTAATGTATGCTCATATGATATATATTATACATATGTGAAGTGTGTATACATATTCTAAACTGTTAACAAGAATACAGAAAAGAGTTGCATGAAGAATGGGATTATAAAGGAAAATTTTTATTATTTGCTCTTATATACTAAATTTTAAAAATACATGTATTCATGTATTACTAATAAAATTTTTAGGTACACATATTAAAATTTTAGTATATAAGTGGACATCATATAGTTTAACATCAACAACCTAGGGTAAATTTTGACAACCCATAGAATAGACAAAAGATACAATAATATTTGAAGAATTCTTACAAATCAATAGGAAAACCTGGTACTTTCCATTTTTCAAGTTTGTATAGGATACCCATTTACAAAATAGGCTAATAAATGAAACATACTCAGTTTCACTAATTATTAAACTAAATTTTAAATATTCTCATATCTTTTTTAACCTGTCAGATCGGCTGTGATTTTCTAGTAATGTAATGCTTGTTGAGCTGTGGTAAGATACAGATTCTTGTATCTCTCTTATAGATCTCTCACCTTGCAGATCTTTTTCAGAGATTAATTTGGCAGTATATATCCAAAGGCAGAGTATTACTTCTCAGTCAGTACCAAATAAACAATTAAACTCATATCCATTATAATTTATAATATCAGAATATTAACCTAAGAAATACCAATGATAGGAGAACGGTTAAATGAATTATGGGACACTTGCAATCTAAAAAAGTTATATAACCTTAAAAATGTGCTCTCAGTAGATGATTAATGATGGAGGAAAATCCTCATTCAGTGAAAATGGCATAATAGTTTATATGATTCTAGTGTTTATGTGTATAACTGAAAAAATGGAAGACTCTACACTAAAATGAACATAATTTTCTTCTTTATCTATTTTCCAAGTCTATTTAAGTAAGCAATATTTTGTAATCAAGATTACTGACTGCTATGAAAAAGTGCATGTCTATGTAAGACAAGATAATGAATGTTATTTGAAAAAATACTATACAAATGTAAGATTTTATTATTCCTGCATTTATACATATAAAACAGCTTGTCAAACTTAATCCTAATATCCTTTTTGACATATTTTGTTATTATTTGTATTTTGAGACATAAAGATTTATGTAAACTAGAGGAGTAATTTATTTATGTTTAAAAGGGTGCTTTCCTAATAATGAAAATGCTAAAGTCCTCTCAGAACCTTGGTGCCATGATTTCTGAAAAGTAAAATTATTAATTGCAAGTTATCTAGACAGCCTTGCTCTCAGGGGATTAAAAAACGTTGATTACATTATTCAATCTATGGTAAACTAAGAGAATTATTTCTGCATGTGTGTAGATTATATGAAAGAATAGCATTGCTTGCCATGCACAACACTGTCTAGCTACTGTCAAATGCTTATTCAAGTCTTCTTTTTCTAAACTCTGTTAAAACTGTTCTTGGAACAAGAATGCATGCTTCCCTTTATTTTAGAGAACACTTTAATCTTCTGTATGTTCTTAAGAGAGATGTGAAAAACTTGTTAGCTTCATTTTTAATACATTTATAAGCTACTTTTGGTGGCAAAATACATCTGTAGATTTATTATACATTGATGAATCAATATCTGTTATATGTCCAGTCTGTTAGCCTCCATTCCAGAATTCTGGAATTTTTCAACATTTTCTGAGTTTGTCCATAAATTTGGGGGACTTTTTCCTTACCTGAAGCCTGTAATTCCTTATTCATCCATTCATTTATTCAGTTAGTAAATATTTAGTGACTACTATGTACTGGTAACCAAAATCACAAAAGTGAGTAAGACACCATCCCTTCCCTTCTTACTAATTTTGCTGAATTTTTGTTTTATGTCCTCTCTGAGTTAGCATAGACAAGTGGAAGCTCAGTTTGCAGGGGGAAGAAGAAAAGCCTGCTGAATTGCAGACTTCAAAATGAAGTAAAAGTAAACTGAATAAGGATATAGCATATGTGATAAACAACAGTTTGAGATTTTTTTTTTTTCTTAAGAAAGGGAGGGTAGACATATAATTAGTACTCTTTAGGATATACTGGACCTGAATACCTTTCTTTTCACATCCAAATATAGTCATCTAGCAGGTGATGGGTCTAGAACTCCCGAGAGATGTGATACAGATAGAAAGATTTAGCAGTCATTAGTATATAGATGGCATGGGAGTGGCTTTCAGCCTTAACCTGAATAGACTACTACTACCTTCTTTAGGATGGGGAAATGAAATCAGCATGTATCTATATACTTAAGGTAGATTTCCTAGGATTACTAGTAGTTGAAGACAAATTTTTCCAGCAAGATATATCTGCCTGAAAACTGCTGCCTCAGTGAATTAACGAAAAGCTTGTCCTCATAATAAAAATGTTTGTCCGAAAGAGAAGGAATCATTCTGATTTATCGTCTATTGTTCTTTGTCCAAAAATCCTTATTTTACCTATTCAAGAAATCCAAATGCCTTATAAAAGATTCTTCATTTCATTGTATAATGAAATGTATAATTACTTTTAATTTGTATCATCAGTTTAGGTGAATATTTAAATAAACGTAATTTGATACCTATTGGAACACTCATAACAGTATATTAAAAGTGTTTACCCACATTTCTTTACTTACTAGACTGAGCTGCTCATTTTAATCTTTGAGTTAGATTAAAATGTGGGTCTTAGCACTTAAAATGTGCTCAATAAATGGTGGGTAAATGAATTGTTACAAAAGAGAAAGACGTGTTTGACAACTCTGTAAGAGAATTACCACAAGCAATATGGAACCCAGGAACATAGGAGTGAAGGAAAAGCAGTTAGTACTTTAGAAGGTATCTCTGCCCCTTCTGAAGAGTTACAGATCTTTTAAGTACTTTACTTAGCAGATTGGAGGAAAAAAATCTTAAGATTTCATTATCTTCTAAAAATTTTATAACTTTCATCATGATTTGTACATTGTTTAAAATTCCCATAATTTTAGTGTTCGAAGTTGATCATGCTCTGTAGAATCCTGATTTGTAATTTTAAATTATATTTGACACTGTTTCAGTAACAAGATATCTCAGATATTGAAATATCAATTAAGTTTTTGGAAATTGCTATAGTAACTATTACATAGGAAAATGCAATTGGTCACTTGATCTCTACACATACAAGCACGTGCACATACACACACACATTTCTTTTTAAAACTAAAAATTTGCTTTTGTATTAATGTTCTCAATAACACATTAGATTTAGACATGATAAGTCTCAGGAAGCAGTGAAGTTCTTTTCTTGTCATTTCAGAAAATAGAGAATCCTGATGAACTGGCAGAACTTATAAATATGAATCTTGCACAACTTTGTTCACTTCTAATGGCTTTATGGGGACAGTTTCTGGAAGTTATAACACTACATGAAGAACTAAGACTTTTATTAGCACAAGAGCACCACACTTTGAGGGTAAGTTAAAAAGTGATGTTAGAATATTTTGATGAGTATTATTTATATTTAGAAATTTTTTATGAATAAAAAGACTAATCCATATGTTGATAAATTGGAAAAGAGACATTTACTGTTGTGTTATTGTTTGATTTCTTTTTTTAAATATTTTCTTTATTTGAGAGAGAGAGCAGAACTAGAGAAAGCACAAGCAGGGATGAGGGGCAGAGGGAGAGGGACAAGAAGACTCCTCCCTGAGCAGGCAGCCCGATGCAGGACTACATCCCAGGATCCTGGGATCATGGCCTGAGCTGAAGGCAGCGGCTTAACCAACTGAATCACCCAGGTGCCCTGTTGTTTGAGCATGTGCTCTTCTCAGTTACGATGCCTTGCCAGTAAGAAAAATCACCTAAATGTAACTAAAATAGAAAAATGTATGATTCAGGCTAGCCCCTGGAGATCAAGAACAGGTACTATAGCCAGATAGCCAGGTCTCATTAGGAACAGAAATCAAGAACAAGAGAGCCATCTTAAACTAATTTAGAATCTTTCTCTCCAACTTTTCCTCCTTTTGCCTCATTTAGGGATGTGTATTACAAACCTGGAAGGTCAGGGAGAGTATAATGTAGACATACATGTTTGCTGTAGGCTTACTATGGACCTTGTGCAGAAATTTCTGTACAATTTTATTGTATAGCTTATCAAGAGGTTATACATTAAACATCTGACTCTTTCCCAGTTATCTCCTTTTATGTTCTGTACACACACTAATGTTCCTGACCTACTAGCAGGTCCTCAAAAAGCCTTTTCTTTTTTGATTTTTCTCGTTTTTCTTTTCTTAATTATAAAACATGAAAATCAGAAAAACGCATAGAACACGCACATTTTAACAATTAATTAAAAGCTCATATCCTTTTAACTCTCACCCAGATCAGGAAATAGAAAATTGTCAACACCGCAGAAGTCCTGTTTTTTCTGGGGCGCCTGGGTGGCTCAGTGGGTTAAAGCCTCTGCCTTCGGCTCAGGTCATGATCTCAGGGTCCTGGGATCGAGCCCCGCATTGGGCTCTCTGCTCAGTGGGGAGCCTGCTTCCCCCTCTCTCTCTGCCTGCCTCTCTGCCTTCTTGTGATCTCTCTCTCTCTCTGTCAAATAAATAAATAAAATCTTTAAAAAAAAAAAAAAAAGATAGAAAGAAAAAAGAAAAGAAGTCCTGTTTGTCCTGTTTTTCCAATTTCTGTTCCCATCCTGACATTGAGAAATAATCACCGTTCTGTCTTTTGTGATGAGTTCATTACTTCTCTTTTAGTTTTACCACTAAATAATACAAGTTGTTTCAGTCTATTATGTTATTCCACCTCTGTTACTGAATTCTATATAAATGAGATGATACAGTGTATCATTCTTTTTATCTTGCTGCTTTCACTCAAGATTGTGTTTGTGAGATTAATCCATATTTTTGTCAGTGGCTATAGTCTGTTCATTTTCGCTGGTGTGGTGTATTTCATTTGCATACACCCACAATTAGTAGTGTGTCCACTCTATTGTTGATGGACATTTGGATTGCTTCTAACTTCTAGCTACTACAAACCAAGCTACTGCAAACATTCTTGTACATATATCCTGGCATGCCCATTTCTTTGAATGACTTACTTGTAAGGGAAATTGCTATGCCATCAGTTATTTACTAGCAGATGCCCCACTCTTTTCTAAAGTGGTGCCAATTTTCACTCCCACCAACACTTAATGAGAGCTCTTGTTATTCCACATACTCCCAAACTCTTGTTTTTGGCACCTTTTTAAAATTTGGCCAGTCTGATACCATTGTGGTTTTAATTTGCATCTCTCTGATGACCTGTGCAGTTGAGCATTATTTTATGTGACTTTTGGCTGTGTAGATTTCTTAGTTGTGAAGTGCCTGTTCAAATTGTTTGACCATTTTTCTATATGATTACCTTTGTTTTTCTTCTAGATTTGGAATACTTTTCTAAGTATTCTAAATACTGGCCTTTGTTATATTTTTGTAAATAAATCTTCTTTTGTGTCACAGTTTGGTTTTTTCACTGTCTGTGCTGTCTTTTGATAAACTAGAGTCTTAATTTTAGTGTTAGTGTAGGTGGAACAGAAGAGAAAGGGCAGACATAAACTTATCCATACTTGGACATAATAAATTCAGATCAGCAAGAAAAAGTTCAGATTTTAACTAAATGATGTTGGGACAAGTAGATATTCATGTGGGAAAATATTATATGAAATTCAATTCCAGGTGGCTTGAAAACAAAATACAAAAGACAAAATCATAAGACTTATAAAATATAATAGAGAAGTTGCAGAGGAATTAACTGAAGTAGTACAGAATACTTCTATATACTCTTCACCAGAATCACAAGTTACCATTTTGGTTTATTTTCTTTATCATTCCTTCTTTTTATAAATAGGTACATATATGTACATGGATTTTTTTTTTCCTGATTCACTTGTTAGAGGCATCATGTTCTTTTTTTTTTTTTTTAAGATTTTATTTATTTATTTGAGAGAGAGAGAGAACAGAAGGAGAGGGAGAAGCAGACTCTCTTTTGAGCAAAGAGCCTGATGTGGGACTTGATCCCAGGATCTTGAGATCATGACCTGAGCTGAAGGCAGGCACTTAACTGATTGAACTACACAGGCGCCCCAGTGTCATGTTCTTTTATCCATAAATACTTCAGGGTATATTGATACTAAGAACAAAGGTACTTTCTTACTTAGTTATACTAAAGTGATCAACTTTATGAAATTTAATATTAATACAATACTGATACTTAATGTAAAACTCATTTTAAATTTTATCATTTGTCTTAATGATGTCCTGTGTGACTTTTCCCCTTTTCCAGGATCAAATTCAGGATCACACATTGCATTCAGTTGTCATGACCTTTAAATTCTTTAGACTCATTCATCCTGGAATAGTTCCTTCTATTTTCTTTTTCTTTCCTGAAGACTGTTGGCCAGTAGTTTTGTAGACCGTTGTTCAATTTGGGTTTCTGTTATGTGTATTATGTTCCTTGTGGTTCAATTCAGGGGAACAATATTAGTGGAGATACTACATTTTATTTCTTTTTCAATCAGTTTTGGTAAATTATGTTTTTGTAGTTCTAAATTTATTAATTTATTGGCACCAAATAATTCATAATATCCTTCAATTATATTTTTAACATCTACAGTATCTGTTGTATTTTCCTATTTTGTTCCTGATATAAGTTATTTGAGTCTTCATTCTTTTTTTCTTGATCAGTCCCACCAGAAGATTGTCGTTTTATTAGTTTTTTCAAAGGACTAACTTTTGATGTTAATTCTCTTTTGTGTGTTTTGTTTTGTTTTGTTTTATTAGATTTGTTTTTGACTTTAGTATTTCCTCTCACTTTCTAAAGGTTTATTTTACTCTCTTTTTAAAACTTCTGTAAGTAGATGTTTAGCTTATTAATTGTAGCATTTCCTCTTTCCTGTTATATACATTTAAGTTTATAAGCTTCCCTCCTATGTACTGCTTTAGCTACATTCCACAAGTTTTGATATGTTGTTCTTTTTATTGTTTAATTCTCAATATTTTCTAATTTTTGCAAGCAATTTATTCTTTGATTCGGGGTTATTTAGTTTTTTTATTAGTATATAAAATGGTTTATTAAAGTAATAGATGCATCTCCTCCATTTTCTGGATAGAAACAGAAACAATATCCCAGTCAATGATAGGACTCATAAGAACCACTTTATACACACTAGCCCCAAATGGGAAATCTCGCAACACACCAATAATAATTTGTTTGGGAAATCTTTGATTTAAGCAATAAAGGAAAAAAAAAAAAGCAATAAAGGTAAATAAAACTGTTATGAAGTATACACTAGATATGTTTTCCTACATTAGCAGTTGTCATTTTTCCCTTGCTTAGAAATCCAAGAAATTGGGTGCCTTCCCGTAGTCAGTCTTCTTCTGAAAAAAAGGACCAGAGATAGTTCTTGTCTAAAAGTTATCACATGTTATATCAAGTAACTCTGCAATCCTGAATTAGAGATTGGCACTTAGCCCAGAGGTAGTCAGCTATAGCATGGACATGAGGAAGACTAGTAATTTTTGAAAGGAGCTGCTGCATGAACTCTGCTGATTTGGGGTGGTTTCTATTAGAAGAATGACTAAAGTATTCACATTATTTCTTTTGGATGATTTAAGCATGGAACACAAAAGAAGAGACTCAGTTACTAAACAATGGCAGAAACCAAGAGAGAAAGAAGGTCATAGGCAAAATTCATGAGACAGTAGAAGCCATGAATAAGCCAACTACGATAAGGTAGGGATGAAAGTAAAAAGGGTTAAAAGCAAAGCCGAGAGAATATCAGAGGTAGAGAGAAAGATGAGAATAGAGGAATGACCAGAAAAGGGAACAACAAATGCTTGCTTCTGAAACAACAGTTGCTAGAGTGATATTAGGATATTAGTGTAGTTATTATTTACTAAATAGCAATGAACAGCATTCCAGTTTCGCAAGAACTGGCTGTTTACAGAGGCAGTTCCCTGGATGTCCTTACTTTGCTCTATATCCTTATAAAAATCTCACACATGCTCAGGTAATCTGACTATATCTTTGTCTCTTGCTTATAACTGAAGAGCCTTTATTTCCAAGGCTATGTTTCTTTGTTTCCAAATATATTAATTTTCTAGTTGTCTTTTGTGATTGATTTCTGGTTTATCTTCATTGTAGTTAGGAAACAGCCTGTGATTTCAGTACTTTAATATTCCTTGATTTGCTTTACTTATATTAGGAATGTATATTCATCAGGTTGCTGGGTTAAGTGTTCCAAATATGTCTGCTAGGTTAAGTTTTTAAGTCATTCTGTTCAAATTTTTCATATTTTTAATGAATTTATGGCTGCTAGTGCTATCAACTATCAAGAAAAGTGTGGTAAAATCTCCCATTATGGCTATAAGTTTGTTTTTATTTGTTGTTACCAGGTAGTAAGTGACAGAGATGGGATTGAAACCCAAGCACTATGGCTCCATAGCCTGCATTCTTTACCACTTGATATGCTGCCTGTCAAAACAGAGAAGAGAAAGATAGCAAAGAGCAGAAGCAATTTTGTAGCGTAATGTTTTATGGGATTGTCTGAGGTAGAATAAGAATCAGAAGGTAAACTTCAATAGAGAGAAGCTGATGAACACAACGTTGAAAAAGGGAACAAAGAAGGAAGGCCAAGACAAAAATTGGGTTATGAAAAATTCAGATGCCAAAGATAAATTCAAATTTTTCCTAGAGCTTCCTTTTTTTTTTTTTCCCCATTCTACATAACAAAGTAGGGCCTTTTTAACTATTAGAAGAAACAAGGAAGTATACTTAAGATACAGCGAGAAAGTTCCTGTTGTTACTTAACCAAGAATAATAAACCTTGCCCTATCATGCCCTTCCCTGCCATTTATCACAAAAATGTGGAAATGGTGCTATGATATGTCCTTTGATTCCCATTTATGCAGTTAACCAGGAACTTTGTTCGTAAAGTATATCGGTATTCTGAGAATGCATTGCTTACGCCTACAGTAACCAAAGTAGCCCAAAGGCCATTCATTATTTGTATGGCGACAGAGTTGGCTATAATAAAGTCTATAGGCTGTCTAATGTATTCAGAAGCAGCACAACTGAACTAAGTCTCAGAAGTGAACATATCATATGGAATCTCTTACTAGGTTGAAAGCAAATAGGCAAAGAGTTGGACTAAAAAGAGAAAATGTAAGTCTCTACTTATAAAGAACAATCTAATGAATTATTTTAACATTTGTTCTACCATGTTATAGATATAAGATTCAGAAAGGGAAGATTTTCTGATTCTTAGAAAATTAAGTCATTCCGACTTACAGAATTCTATAGTCATGTGGCATACACATTCACATTAAAACATAGAGACTATTAATATGTGAATGGTTCCCAGTGCCCCATATTACATAAAAAGATAAAAGGCAGTGATGGCACTATAAAATGTCTCTTGTTTTTATCTCACCCACAACAACAAAAATTTAGTGTCTGTCCATGATCAAAAGTGACTGTGAGAGCTGTGGGATCCAATAGCATATACCAAGGAACCCTGAAGGCTCCCCACCCACTTGTGCACTGGCTAATAAGCAGACATATTTCAGTCTTGACTGGACCCTGTAGCAACCTGTTTACCAGCTCTTGTTCCTCTTGGCTACAGTCTGGGAACCTCTGGGGAACACTGACTTAAACAATTTACCCAGGGTTGTGATAAAGCCTTTGTGCAAGTTCAGATTTCCAGAGAAGTTCCAGCATTCCACTGAAGCAAAAAAAAAAAAAAAAAAAAAAAGTACAAGTTTGGATGCACTCAAGTTCTAGCAAGAGGAATAGCTTGACCTTTACATATATCACTTCTCTCCCAAGATAGCGCAGCTTTGATCTTTGAGAATCCGTCCTGGCCTGTGATTTTTCCTGCAGAGAAAAGGGAGAACAGATGAGTGAGTACCCAGCTTGCCCAACTATGCAGGATATTACCAAAGACACTCATCTCTCTTTCTTACCCCGTCTGGAAGCACTAAATCAGGAGCTCCGTGACTGGGGCATGGGGTGGAAAGAGACTGGGAAGGTGGCAGATGGGACTCTCAGAAGACATTAAAGGTACTCATCGTACTCACTGCATCACAGACTCCATGAAAAAGTCTGCCGAACTGCTTGGACAGCTTCACGCATGGATCCATCCAACTGGCCATGGGAACCTCTGCCGCCCCACATGCCCTCACCCACACTCTCCCTTCTATTCTGCAGATGGCTCCCTGTGTGCACTGCTGAAGACAGTAGGGGGAGCAAGCTTTAGCAGATCTGTAGCTGCAGGCCAGGAAGAGACCACAAAGGAGCTGTAGCACCACATTTGGGAAACAAAGGTAGGGGGGTCCCCACTCAGCCCTGTGTGTTTCAGGGAAAGAAGGAATACAATATTAAGGTCTGCCACAAGAGGGAGCAAGAACTATGGAACAGACGTATCCATAGAAGGTCTGAGAAAGCCTCAGAAATTCTGGCAGGACTGAAGAAAAGATATTTCTGCCCTAAAGACAGTAAATACTGGAGGAGGTGGCTGCTACTTCAGATGTTCAGGTAGCCATGCAAAACTCCAAAGAACACAAGGGGCGCCTAGATCCCTCAGTTAGTTAAATGTCCAAATCTTGATTTCAGCTCAAGTTGTGTGACACTGAGCACCACAGACTCCACACTGGGCATGGAGCCTGCTTAAGATTCTTTTGCTCCCTCTGCCCACTCCCCCAAAAAAGAAAAAACCCAACTCCAAAGAACATGAAAACACTGTGACATGACCAAAGGATCAAAATCCTCCAGTAACTAAACCCCAAAACATGGAAATCTGTGATTTACCTAATAAAGAATTCAACATAGCTATTTCAAGGAAACTCAATGAGCTACAAGAAAACACAAAAAGACAATTCAGCAAAATCAGAAAGCAATACACAAAATGAGAATATTAACAAAGAGATAGAAATCATAAAGAGCCAAAACAAATTCTGAAGCTGAAGAATTCAGTGAATAAAATGATAAATGCAACAGATAGCACAATCACAGCAGAATCGACCAAACAGAAAAAAGAATCTGTGATAAAAGATAGGAACATGAAATTCCAATCAGAGGAGAGCAAAGAAAAAAGAATGAAAAAGAGTGAGGAAAGCCTGCCTGATCTAGGAGATACCATCAAAAGAAATAATTTTTAATAATTGGAGTTCCAGAAGCAAAAGAAAGGGAGAAGGGGGCAGAAAGCCCATTTAAGGACATAATTACTGAGAATTTCCCAAACATGGGAGCACATTTGGATATCCAAGTACCGAAAATTCATAGGTCACCAAACCAACTAAATCTAAAGAGATCCTCTCCAAGATACAGTATAACAAAACTGTCAAAGACAAAAAGATAATCTTGAAAGTTGCGAGAAAAAGAAGATTGTAACCTACAATCAGTGGGGTTGTTAGCAAAAACCTTGTAGAGCGGAAGAGAGTGAGATTATATATTCAGAATGCTTAAAAAAATACCTGCCAATCAAAATACTCTTTCTGGCAAAGTTATCTCTCATAAATGAAGTAGAAATAAGGATATTCCTAGACAAAAGCTGAAGCAATTAATCACCATTAGACCTGCTTTACAAGAAATTAAGAAAAGAATTTGCAAACTTGGGGCACCAGGGTGGCTCAGTCAGTTAAGTGTCTGCCTTTGGCCCAGTCATGATCCCAGGGTCCTGGGATTGAGTCCCACATCCGGTTCCCTGTTCAGCGGAGAGCCTGCTTCTCCCTCGCTTCTCCCTCTACCTGCTACTCTGCCTACTTGTGCTCGATCTCTCTGTCAAATAAATAAAATATTAAAAAAAAATTTGCAAACTAAAATGATAGGATACTAATTACAACATAAAAAACATAAAAATATGTAACATGCCAGTAAAGGTAAGTATGTCTAGTCAAATTCACAATACTCTAATATGGTAATGTGGTATGTTAATCACTTAATCCTAATGTAAAAGTTAAAGGACAAGCATATTAAAAATAACTACAGCTACAATAACTTGTTAATGAATACACATTATTAAAAGTGGTACATTATGACATCAGAAACATAAAGGGAAGGTGATAAAAGGATAAGAGTTTTTGAATGAGATTGAAATTAAATTGTGATCAGTGTAAAATAA
Source organism: Procyon lotor (assembly GCA_028646535.1). Taxonomy (NCBI): domain Eukaryota; kingdom Metazoa; phylum Chordata; class Mammalia; order Carnivora; family Procyonidae; genus Procyon; species Procyon lotor. The sequence goes on along the minus strand of CM053608.1, from coordinate 74,778,930 downwards.
ACTGTTACATCTACAAGGTGTTCTTTGTAAGCCTTATGATAACCACAAAGCAGAAAGCTACAGTAGATCACAAAAGAGAGAAGAAACACAAAGCATAGCACTATTGAAAATCATCAGTTCACAAAGGAAGACAACAAGAGAGGAAGAAGAGAACTATAAAACAGCAAGAAAATAATGTGGCTTTAGTAAATTCTTACATATCAGTATTCACTGTAAATGTAAATGGATTGAATTCTCCAGAAGTCAGAGAGTGGCTGAATGGATTAAAAAAAAAAAAAAAAAGAACTAACTATATGCTACCTACAAGAGACTCACCAGCTTTGAGGACCTACATGGGAACAAAGCGAAGTGATGGAAAAAGATTCAATGTAAGCAGAAACCTCAAAAGAACAAGGATAGCTACACTTTTTTTCTTAAGAAAAGCTATACATAAGTCCACAAAATAAACTTTAAGCCAAAATGGTAACAGGAGACAAAGAAGGTCATTATATAATGACAAAGAGGTGAGTTCATGAAGACGATCTAACCATTTTAAGTATACATGGAGCACCTAAATACTAAGTAGATATCAACAGATCTGAAGGGAGAAGTAGAAAGCAATACAGCAATAGTAGGGGACTTCAGTTCCTCACTTTCAACAATGGATAGATCATCCAGGTAGTAAATCAATGAGGAAACACTGGACTTGAACCATAATCAGACCAAATAGATCTAACAAACATATATAAGATATTTCAACAACAGCAGAATACACTTTTTTCTCAGGTGTACACAGAACATTCTTCAGGATAGATGATATGATAAGTCAAAAAAGTAAGTCTTGGCAAACCTAAAAAGATTGAAGTCATATCAAGTATCTTTTCAACCACAACAGTAGAAAACTAGACATCAATTACAGAAGGAAATCTGGGAAAATCACAAATATGTGGAAGTTCAACAACACTCCTGAATAACCAGTGGGTCAAAAATCTCAAATGACTAACTTAACTTTTCACATCAAGGAACTAAAAAAAGAACAAATTAACCCACAGCAGAAAGAAGGAAATAACAAATATTAGGTGAATAAATGTAAAGTGAAATAAGATAAGAAAACAATAGGAAAAATCAAAATGAAGAACTGGTTTTATTGACAGGATAAAATCAAGACCTTTAGCTAGACTAAGAAAAAAGAAGATGCGAATAATTAAAATATGAAAGAGGTGACAGGACAACTTATAATCATAGAAATACAAAGGATCATGAGAGACTAACATGAAAAATTATAAATCAGTAAGTTGGATAACCTAGCAGAAATGGATAAATTCCTAGAAACATAAACCTACCAAAACTAAATCATGAAGAAATAGAAATATCTGAACAGACCAATTTACAGACCAACAGTAAAGAGATTGAATCAATAACCAACAATTATTCAGCAAAGAGAAGTCTAGGAAAAGGTGGCTTTCCTGGTAAATTCTACCAAACACATAGAGAAGTCTAGGAAAAGGTGGCTTTCCTGGTAAATTCTACCAAATACATAAAGAATTAAAGCTAGTCTTTCTCATGATAAAATCAAAAAGGAGCACTTTCAAACTCATTTTACAATGCCAGCATTATCCTGATACCAAAGCCAGATAAAGAGAATACAAGAGAAGTAAACCACAGTCCAATATCCCTGATGATTATAGAAAATTGAACATGCAAAAATTCTTTTTTTAATAAGATTTTATTTATTCATTTGAGAGAGAGAGAGAAAACAGCACAAGCAGGAGGAGAGGCAGAGGTAGAAGACTCCACACTGAGCTGGGAGCCGGACGTGGGGCTCGATTCTAGCACTTGGAGATCATGACCTGTGCCAAAGGCAGATGCTTAGCCATCTGAGCCACCCAGGTGCCCCAACATGCAAAAATTCTTAACAAAATATTAGCAAACTCAATTTAGTAGTGAATTAAAAGGATCATACACCATGATTACATGGGACTTATTCTTGGGATCAAGGATGGCTAAATATACTCAAATCAGTAAATGTAATAAACCACATTAATAGAATGAAAGATTATAAAATCATATCATCACAATAAATGCAGAAAAAGCATTTGACAAAATATAAAATCCTTTCATGTTAAAAACTCTCAACAAATTGGGTATAGAAGGAATGTATAATAATAGTATGACAACCCACAGCTAACATCATACTCAATGGTGAAAAGTTGAAAGCTTTTGCTTTAATATCACAAACAGGACAAGGGTTCCTGTTTTTATCATTTGTATTCAACAAAGTACTGGAAGTCCTAACCAGAGTAATGAGACAATAAAAAGCAATAAAAGGCATCTTAATCAGAAAGGAAGATGTAAAATTGTCTCTGGTTGCAGATGATATGAATTTATATATTAAAAAAAATGCTTACCACTCCATCAAAAAACTGTTGGAATTAATCAAATTCAGTAAAGTTGTGGTATACAAAATCAGCATACAAAACTTAGTTGGCACTCTGTACACTAACAATGATATATCTAAAAAAGAAAAAAAGAGAATCATCCCATTCATAATAGCATCAAATATAAGAAAATAACTTAGGACTAAATTTAACCAAGGAGCTATAAGAGCTATTACTGAAAATGACAAGACTTTGATGAAAGAAATTAAAGACACAAACACACGGAAAGATATTCCACGTTCATTGATTAGAAGAATTAATATTGTTAAATACCCATACTATCTAAAGCCGTTGTCTCCTGTCACCATTTTGGCTTAAAGTCTATTTTGTTTCAGCTCAATCCCTATTAAAATTCCAATAATATTTTTCATAGAAATATAGAAAAAACACAATTCTAAAATTTATATGGAACTACAGAGGACCCCAAATAACCAAAGCAATAGGTGAAAAAAGAGCAAAGCTGAAGGCATCACATTTCCTGTTTTCAAACTATACAACAAAGCCACAGTAATGAAAACTGTATGGTACTGGCATAAAATAGACAAATGGAAATAAGAGTCGAGAAATAAACCCTTGCATATATGGCCAACTAACATTTGACAAGAGAGCCAAGAGTACTCATTGGAGAAAGGATGGTCTCTTCAATAAGTAGTGTTGGGAAAAATAGATAACCACATGCAAAAGAATGATATTGGACCCCTATTTTAAACTCCTCACAAAAATTAGCTCAAAATGAATTAAAGACTTAAACATAAGGCCTGAAACCATAAAACTCTTGGAGGAAAACATAGGGGAAAAGCTGTGACATTGGTTTTGGTAATGTTATTTTGGATTTTACACCAAAAGCAAAGGCAAACATAAACAAGTGGGACTATATCAAACTAAGAAGTTTCTGCAACGCAAAGGAGACCATCAACAAATGAAAGGGCGACCTAATGGATGGGAGAAAATATTTACAAGTCCTATATCTGATAAGGGGTTAATATTTAATATATAAAGAACTCATGCAACTCAATGGAAAAATCTTATTAAAAATGTACAGAGGATCTGAATATTTATGCTGAGACATACAACCAACCAATAGGTGTATGAAAAGATGCTCAGTGTCACTAATCATCCAAGAAGTGCAAATCAAAATCACAATGAGTTATCACCTCATACTTGTTGGAATGGCTGTTATAAAAAGCCAAGAGATAGCAAATGTTGGCAAGGATGTGGAGAAAACAGAATCCTTGTACACTGTTGGTATGCATGTAAATTGGTGCAACCAATATGGCAAATAGTATGAAAGTTTCTTAAAATAGAACTACCCTTTGATCTAGCAATATCATTTCCAGGTACATATCCAGAGGAAAACAGGATCTCAAAGAGATACCTGCGCTCCCATGTTTATTGCAGCATTATTCCCAATAGCCAAGACATGGAAATAACCTAAGTGTCCACCAGTGGATGACTGGATAAAGAAGATATGGTATATACAGGTTTCCCCTGCTATCTGAAAGTTTGCTTTAATGCCACTATGCTTTTATGAAAGACCTAAATTAGTTACCTATTTTCATTGACCAAAAGAAATACCAAAAAGATTTTCGGTTTTATAAAATGATCATTGCTATTTCACTTTCAGCTTAAGAAAAGTTTCATTAGGAATCCTCTATTTTTGGTTAGTTCTCTATTTTGGGGGAAACCTGTATATACAATTAACTGTTACTAAACTCTTAGAAAGGACATCCTGCCATTTCCAACAACACAGATGGACGTTGAGGGCCTTATGCTAAGGGAAATAAGTCAGACTGAAAAACAAATACTGTATGATATCACTTACATGTAGATTCTAAAAAAGCTGAATTCATAGAAACAGATTAGAATGGTGATTACCAGAGGTGGAAGGAAAGGTGGTGTGAAATTGGGAGCTATTGTTCAAAGGGTACACCCTTCCACTTTTAGATAAATAATTTCTGGGGATCTAATGTACAGTGTGGTATTTTAGTTAACAGTACTGTACTGAGTACTTGAAAGTTGGTAAGAGAGTAGATCTTAATTGTTCTCACCACCAAAAAATGGTAATTATGTGACATGATGGAGGAGTTAGCTAATGGTGAGGTGGTAATCATCTTGCAATATGTAAGTGTATCAAATCAACGCATTGTACACCTTAAACTTACACAGTGGTGTGTGTCAGTTATCTCTCAATATAACTGGGGAAAAAAGATTAAAGGTATTTAATATACGTGAAAGATGTCTTTGTCATTTCAAACTGAAATATGGAATTATCAAGTGAGATAACTTATAAAAAGCAAAAATAAATTGAAATTATAATGAAGTTTTTATGTGTCAAGAACTGTAAAGGATCTGAGATCTGTAAAGGACTTCAAGCAAATAAGGTAACCTACCATAGAATGATTAATGCTGGCAGAAGATATGAAATCAGACAAAGGACTTTATTGCAGCAACACCAGTAACCTTAGTATTATCATTTGCATTCCTTTCTTGAGCCCCGGTTTCCACAGCGCAACATAAAGAAAGCCGGGTTCATACTAGTGTATTGCATTGCAGGAGAAAAATGTTGTGATTAAGAGTCCCAAATATTTTGTAATGGACGTGGGCATGACTGCTGCTTGCTCCAAAGCTAGTCTTTATCTACCAAGGCTGTTAGCAAATCTACCCTTTGCTCCTAAGGAAGCTGTATCTTTGTCCTCCCAGGCTGTTCTCAATACAGATATCCTTGAAAAGATAAGTCTGGAATGAGGGCAGTCATTGCTCCCGCTCACAGGACTTGCAGTAACATCAGAGACCTTGAAGAATTGTTGTTAACCAATGTCTTATGGAGAACTTGTTTTCACTGCCCTCAACAATTTTACTGATATTTATTTTAGTACTTTCAAAAATGCCTCTTCTGTTACAATGCTTCCCAGTGTACCAGCAGAGATGCCATATTTAATGTGTATGGTAGGTTGTGCCTAGAATTACAAGTCCAATGTTAAGATGAATATATGCCCTTTATAGACTTGAAGAGCCAGGTTTTGTGCTTTGTGCTTTGTCTTAGCATAGCAGACTTATATTCTGCCCTGAATAAGTTCTTGTTAGGGCTGGTAAAATAAGACAAAATAGCAGGCATTCTTTTAGGGACAGCTTGAATAAATCTTTAGTTCTGTCCTGCCAAATACCTTGGATTGCCAGATAAAATACAGAGTAACTGATTAAATTTTAATATAAGTTAACAAATAATTTTCAGTATAAATATATCCTATGCAATGTTTGGGAAATACTTATACTAAAAAAATTATTTGTATTTCAGTGTCCTGTGGAGTAGAATTGCCAGAGACAGCAAATAAAAATAAAGGATGCCTAGTTACATGTGAATGTTAGGTATGCAGCAAATAATTTTTCAGTGTAATTATATCTCATGCATAGTATACCAAAGCATCAGAGAAGGATTTAACCTTGTTTTATATATTTTTGGATGAATGAAGTATATCTTATGGAGGTACAGAAAATGGAGTGGAATTCCTTGGTCAAGAAGAAAACTAATTTTGAACTTAGTAATCTTGTGGGAAAACAGAACATGTGAACATATGGCTTTACTCACTATGCACTAACATTTGTAGTCCTAATCTAAAGCAGAGAAATCCAAGTTGATGTGGTGTTTTTGCTGTTTGATTACTTAATATTTTATGGTACTGCTCATTTAAACTCTTCCATTTAATGAACCTTTCCTTGGACTGTAAGATGAAAACATCTTAGTTTTAAGGCTTCATAAAACAGTATTTCAAACTATACAGTCAGAATTAGAGAAAATTTAATTTTTCCTTGATCTCTGTACTGTCCTCTAATTTTTTTTTTAAGAGAGCAAATCAGGGAAGGGCAGAGAGAGAGGGGGCAAGAGAATCCCAAGTAGGCACTACACTCAGCACAGAGCCCGACATAGTGCTTAATCTGATCTTACGACCCCAAGATTATGACCTGAGCCAAAATCAGGAGTCTGGACACTTAACTGACTGAGCCACCCAGGCACCGACCCCATTCCTCTAAATTTTGGTATGAACCTCAAACTGCTCTAAAAAGTCATTGAGAAAATATTTTTTAAAAATCTTCACTGGACATCCTCATTATTTGTGAATTTCTGTGCCCTGTTTGACATCTTTGTTTTATTCAGAGTTATGCCCACTTTTGCTCCCATAAGCCTATTTTCTTTACATAACATCTCTTCTACCTTGTGGTTGCCTATTTGTGTTTTTGAGTTTATAGCAAGCAACTTGTTGAAATTATTGAAATTACAGTGATTCTCCCAGGACCAATGACTAGAAGCCAAAGGATTCATCTAAAAATTAGGAAAAGAAAGAGCTATTTTACTTTGTAGTTGGATAGCATTCCTTGTTGTGCTCTTAGAGAAGTAAAGTTTGGGTTGTTGTTGTTTTTCCATAGAATGTTCATGTGAAGGACCGTGATAATTTATTCATTTTTTTTACTTAATAAATTGTATATAACAATTATCTGCCAGGTACTAATTGCCTTACAAATGTTAACTAATTTCATCAAAATCCCATGAAGTAAATATTTTATGATTCCCATTTTACAAAAGAAATTAGAAAAATGAAGTAAGATGGCCAAAGTCACATGACTTGTACATGGTAGAGAGGGGATATAAGCCCTTGCAGAGATGCAGACCTTATACTTTAATGTTTCATCTGTTTCCCATGCATTTGTAAAATATGAAAAATGAAGTAAATTAAGACTTTAGGGGCGCCTGGGTGGCTCAGTGGGTTAAAGCGTCTGCCTTTGGCTCAGGTCATGATCTCAGGGTCCTGGGATCGAGCCCCACATCAGGCTTTTGGCTCAGTGGGGAGCCTGCTTCCCTCTCTCTCTCTTTCTCTGCTGCCTCTCTGCCTTTTTTTTTTTTTTTTTTTTTTTT
>CM053608.1:74731429-74771104 GCA_028646535.1 Procyon lotor | reverse complement strand
CAAAAGACTATATGCTAAGTGCTTAATCAAATCCCGTCACACAAAAGCCAGATTTAGTCCTCGAAGATCTGTAGTCTGCGGGTGAGCCTGGATTTCAAGGTTGTGTGGGTTTCAACAGTAGAAAGTAGTGTGTTCCCTCACGGTCGTCTTAATTGAGACAGGGCGGTGGTGGCTAAAAGGAGATGTTTCGTTTGTTCCATCTCGTGATCTCTCTCTGTGTGTCAAATAAATAAATAAAATCTAAAAAAGACTTCAAACAAAATAGTAGCCCCAGACTTATAACATTGGAATACCATTCCTTATGATGCTGGTTTGCTATGCTATTCATATTTTAAAAATAAAAAGAAACACAATCTCAAACATAATTTTCAGTTATCTTGTGATGCAAAATATGATTTTGGATTCTTTTTTCCAATTGGATTTAAAAGGAGAGTGCCATTTACATTTGTTCCCTGGTATTTATTATAAAAAATACTGTGGAACACTAAACATACCACAGATGATCTAATAGCTAGAAAATGAAAGCATCATTTATTGACCACACCACAAAAAGAATAGTCAAAAGCATAGGTTATATATAAGGTCTATAGGTAACTGTTACCCAGCACTGAGTTTTTGGAGACAAATTTAGATTAGTTTTTTTTTTTTTTTTATTCATTTATTTTAAAAAGTCCTGCTTGGATTTCAGTTTACTTTGCATAATTTGTAGATGAATGTAGAGAGAATGTTCTCTCTTTCATATGTTGTGGACATGTTATAGTTCCCTATTTAGGTGATATCTTCTTCTGTAATGTCTCTTGGACATTATTCTAGTTTTGAATTCACTCTTTTCTGTAGTGTCTAATCAGCTCTTAATCTCATCCAGTAAGTTTTTCATTTCAAATATACTTATACTTCTGAATTAGTTTTTTAGTAGTTCCATTTTTCTGCTGAGGTCCCTGGCCTCTTCATTTATTACAACCAGTTTCTTTCACTATTCGGGCAATTATAATCATGACTTGAAAGTACTTGCCTGGCCTTCTTGTTTATAATTTGGCATGTAAGAGGCTTAGACATTATCACTTCCACCCTAACAACAAGAAAAAAGCTGACCATACTGAATATCAGCACATCTTCTTAGATCTTTTAGAGAACTGAGGTCACAGGGCAAACTCCTGCCCCCAAATTGGAGAGTCAGATAGCCAGTTACAGAGAATCATATCTGACCAAAGCAGAGACCAACCCACAAGCAGAAATGACCACTGGAGTCAGTACTGGGGTAGAAAAACTTAAATTATATTTCATGAATTTCTGGTGGCTCAGTATGAACAAGCTTGAAGGGCCTCAGTCCTAGGGGAACCCTATGCTTTATGAGTTTTACCTCCAAGAACTGAATCAGGTTCTCATGGTGAAGATCAGAGAAAATCCCCTCTCCCATTCAGGAGAGTAAGGGAGTGAGAGAGGTAGCTGTTTTAAAATACATCCAGAGCATTCTGTCCTTCTTAGAAAGACTTGTATCCACAGAAACTATCTTTCCAAAGCCCAGCTAACCTGGGAATCTAACTCCAGTCTTCTCTAGCCTTCCTCATGGGGGAAGGGAAATATGCAACTTACCATTCATTATTAGAGAGTTTCAAATTAGAACAACAATCAGATACCACTACATACCTATAAGAATGGATGAAAGGTGAAACACTAACAACACCAAATGTTAGGGAAGATGTAGAGTAACTGGAGCTCTCATTTGTTGCTGGTAGAAATGCAAAATGGTACAGCCGGTTCAGAGGACAATTTGGCAGTTTCATGTAAATCTAAACATACTCTTAGAGTATAATCCAACTATAGTGCTCTTTGGCATTTACTCAGGTGAGCTGAAAACATGTCTGAAAAAAACCTACACACAGTATTTTTAGCAACTTTTTCCATAATTGCCAAAATTTGGAAGGAACCAACATGTCCTTTATCAAGTAAATGGATAAAAAAAATTGTATATCTATACAGTGGAATATTATCCAGCAATAAAAAGAAATGAACAGTCAAACCACAAAAAGTGAAAGAGTAACTTTGAAAGTATATTGCTAAGTGAAAGACACCAATCTAAAGGACTGCCTACTATCTGATTCCAACTATATGACATTCTGGAAAAGGAAAAACTGTGGAGACTTTGAAAAGATCAGTGGTTGCCAGAGGTTCAAGGGGATTTAGAGAAGAACAAATAGGTAGAGCATAAGAGATTTTTAGGGACATGAAACTATTCTTGATGATTTGTCATGATGGACACATATCATTATACATTTGTTAAAGACCATACAGTGCGCACCACCAAGAGAGAATCTTAATTTAAACTATGGATTTTAGTTAATAGTGTCAATATTGGTTCATCAATGCTCCAAAAAAAATAAGTCTATTAATTATTTTTAGAAAAGAAAGTATATGCCTGCTAATTCTGACATCTGAGTTATCTTGGAGTCCATTTTTATAGACTCATGATTCTAAGTTATACCTTCCTGCTTCTTTGTGTTTCTAATATATGTTCTTTGATTCCTGAAGCAGTTGTTCAATGCATTTTGTCCAGTTTTATAGTTTTCAGGAAGACAAATCCATTACCAATTCCTCTGTTGTGGTAGAAGTTAAAATAGTGGTTTTCAGCCTTGGTTATACATTAAAATCATCTGAGGACCTTTAAAAATTACTGATGCTGAATGAGGCCCAGGTATGGGTAATTTTTTTTTTAAGTTCTCCAAGTAATTAACAGAGTTAGGCTGTTACCTGAATAAGAACATTCTGCTAGGAAGAGTGGTAATTGAAATATGACTTGTCTTCACTGGAGTCAGGTTGCCTCTGCCAGTGGAAGGAACATCTTCTTTATATTTGTACTTTAAAGCTGCTAAAGGGGTTAGCAGGACCCTGGAATCTAATTTGCAGCAATTAGTCTAAACCTCAAGACTAGAGGGTCAGGGAGATGTTCTTAGCTTTTATTGAGATTTTAAGATCATAAAATGTTATTTTCAACTGTATCAGTACTTTTTATGCTCTAGAAGAAGGAAAGAGTTCGAAATAGATTACATAGCCATCCTTTCCTACTCTAAGATCTCTTTACAATACTGAGTTATTTACGCAAAACATTATGAGGTTTGCATTTTTATGAAGAGGTACTCCTATAAAACTTCCTGATCTGGTATTCCTTCGGTATAATATATATGAATTATTTATATGTGAACCTTAATATATTAAGCTATATTTTTCTTAATAAAGTAGAGCTACTTTCTGAAAACATAGTTTATTTATAGTATTCAATTTGATACTTTTTGTTTCCTGTTTTGCAAGATTTGGACAGACTTCCAATGTTACTGTAATTATTGACATAAACAGTGTATTATAGATTTTGTGTGTGTGTGTGTGTGTGTAGCTTTTACTGAGATTTTGCTTGAGATTGAGCTTTTATGGGGGGGGGCATACCCGGTTTTTAAGAAATAAGTTTATCCCAAAGTGCATTTTGTTATTATCTGATATGTGCTCCTAAAGGATTAACTCTTCCCTTAAATTTTTTTTACTATCTTAAATGAAACTCTCTAGTGTGCTTCGTGGTCCCCTGCCCTCTGAAATAGAGTAAACCAAACCTAATTTAGCCTTTCAAAATGATTTGGTTATCATTATGCATTTTATTTATGTGCTCAAGGGTTTAATACACCGGTGTTCAATGCTATTAATAATATCTAGAGGGGCGCCGGGACACAGTTGGTTAAGTGCCCGACTGTTGATTTTGGCTCAGGTCATGATCTCGTGGATCCTGAGATTAAGCCCCGCGCGGGGCTCCACACTCAGCGCAGTCTTCTTCAGATTCTCTCTCCCTCTGCTCCTTCCCTCAGCTCGCTTGCTCTCTGAGATAAATAAATAAATCCTTTTTTAAAATGTCTAGATATTAGATCCTCCTTTAAAAGATTCTAAGTTATATTAATTTTTAATTTATTTTGTCTTTTTTATGGGAATGTTCTAGGTTTGTGTCTTTTGGGGGGGCTTTTTGTTTCAGTAACAAGTTCTTTACTAATTGCTTAATGTACATATATGTATATGTCATGTATATGCTATAATTCTCCTTTTTCTTTTGTCTCATTTTTTCTCTTAATAAGATGTATATTGAAAAGTAAATTACTTACACCAGTTAGAGTTGTAGCTAATAGTAACTGTAGATCATCTTTGTGTATAAAAGGAGCTTTAGGGGCGCCTGGGTGGCTCAGTGGGTTAAGGCCTCTGCCTTCGGCTCAGGTCATGATCTCAGGGTTCTGGGATTGAGCCCCGCATCGGGCTCTCTGCTCAGCGGGGAACCTGCTTCCCCTCTCTCTGTCTGCCAACTTGTGATCTCTCTCTCTGTCAAATAAATAAATAAGATTAAAAAAAAAAAGGAGCTTTAAAGAATCCTACCAAAAGTATAATCTAAGAACTTAAAGAATAATTGTTCAATAAACATTTGTGAGGGGACCATTTTCTTCAAGGCAACATAGATAATATATCTGATATTTAGATCCTATACTGAGGATTTGAATATAACTTGGATAGGCATGTATAAAATGATTATAAGTATATTATTAATATATATTAACTATGTTAGTAATAAATATTATATATTATAATTACTAAAGTAAGTACTATTCTGATTTTATTATATACTATTTTGTCATGTTATTATACAAATACTATTTGTAATATATTTTTATAGTATCATAAGTTTATACTATAATAAATACCACTTAGCAATTTAAGCAACATGTTAGGGTGGCCACAGATAAAGGAACATTTAACTCTGTAAGGCATTGATAAATGCCCATTTTGAATGCTCAAGAGGCTTTTTTTAACCTTCCAGCTGTTTGCTAAATTTTGAATAGTTGATATTGCCAAATAAGTGAATTTTAAAAATTGAGAGTATGTATACAAAATTTGTTTAACGAACATATATACCAAAGTAATAATATATATATTACTCATTCTACATTTGAATTTGTAAATTTAATATGTTTTCTATGTGTCTTTTGCTCCAAATTAAGTGGTGCTGCCATCAGGTGGCAGTCATACCTTAGTTATGGCCACAAAATACATTTAATAGACTTACACTCATTACACAATGCCATAGCACAAAATTATGGCAGGAGAAAAATTAGATAAAAGAATTTTGTGTGAGTGCATAGAGGAAAGGAAAGACTTTCTGTTAACAGGGAGTCTTTATGCAGAAGAGATAAGTGGCTTGAAACACAAGATTTGGAATTTCCTGAACTTTATTTGAATCCCATGTTTATCACTTGCTAGCTATGTTATCTAGCCCAGGTAATTAACTACGTTGTCCTTGTTTCCTGACTTATTAAATGAAAACATACCCACTTCAAAGAGTTTTCATATAGTTTAAGTAACATTGAAAATAGGGGCGCTTGGATGGCTCAGTCAGTCGAGTATCTGCCTTTGGCTCAGGTCATGATCCGAGGGTTCTGGGATTGAGTCTCTCATCAGGCTCCCTGCTCGGCGGTGAACCTGCTTCTCCCTCTCCCAGTCCCCCTGTGCGCACGCTCTCTTTCTCTCTCCCTCTCTCTCTCTCTCTCTCTCTCTGTCAAATAAATAAAATCTTCGAAAAGAAAGAAAGAAAATCCAGACTCCTACTGGAGTCAGAAAATGCTAAATAAATAAATAAATACACATGAAAATAAGGTGCTTATCATAGAGACTGGTAGATAGGATGCTGTCAGGAAATGATAGTTATGGGGCATCTGGGTGACTCAGTCGGTTAAGCATTTAAGTCTTGGTTTCAGCTCAGGTTATGATCTCAGGGTCTTGGGATTGAGTCCCACATCAGGCTCTGCGCTCCAGGGATTTTCTCCCTCTCCCTCACTGTCCGCCTCTATGCCCTCCCCCATGTGTGGTCTCTCTCTCAAATAAGTAAAATCTTTAAAAACAAAAAAAGAAACAATAGTTTTGATGGTAGGAATCAGAGCAGGTAAAGAGAGAAGGAAAACCACTTAGTTAGTGTTGAAGGCCCATCTACAACTGGTAGGAATCCAGAAGGCTTCAGGCTTCCTTTCTTCACACATTACAGCCCTCAGGGGAAAACATCTTTCAACAATAGGTAGGTAGGTAGGTAGGTAGGTAGGTAGATACATAGATACATAGATACATAGATACATAGATACATAGATAGATAGATAGATAGATAGATAGATAGATAGATAGATAGATAGATAGATAAGCAAGCAGATACCTTACCTCATCTTTCCCTTAGTGTTGGAGAGGAAGAAGAGGCAATTGGATAGTATTTGAAAGTACAGACACAAATTGCATCCTTCTCATAGATGCCTCATATCATCTTGTCCTTAACTCCCTCACTGACTTGTTCCTCTAAAGACCCAGTCTCATCTGCTTAGGGAAGCAAGTTTATTTAGTAAGTCAGAAATTCAACTGGCTAAATCTTGATGTCAAATAAAATATATCTCCAATTTGTTACATGTTTAAGACAAAAGAACCTTTAATCATATTCCCTTTTAGAAAAGAATCTTAGATGTAATATAATCTTGGGATGTATTATGATTTTTTTATCTTAATTTAATTTTATTTTTTTAGTGTTCCAAGATTCATTGTTTATGCACCACACCCAGTGTTCCATGCAATATGTGCCCTCCTTAAACCCACCACCAGGCTCACCCATCCTCCCCCCCGCCCCCCAAAACCCTCAGTTTGTTTCTCAGAGTCCACAGTCTCTCATGCTTCATCTCCCCCCCACCCCAATTTCCCCCCATTCATTTTTCCTTTCCTTCTCCTCTCCTCCATGTTATTTCTTGGGATGTATTATAATTTGTCTCTCCTCCCTGCACCTTCCAAACAAAACATCTTTTCCATGTCCTTACTGTTGCTTCATATTGCTCCAATAGCTGACAGAGCCTTTCCTTGAATAATTAGAAGTGAAAGGATCACAATACAAATGTGATGAAAGAAATACTCAGCTACACCTGACCAGTATTTATCAAGTATTTGCTTCTGTAACATATCCAGATAAATGTTTTGGGGGATAACCAAGATCATCAAAACATAGCTCATACTCTAAAGAACATTACACATTAGGAGTGAAGACAAGTCAACAAGTCACATATATTATTACCTTAAGGAAAAATATCATGAATGTCATAATGGCAATTATATTTATATATGCTTACCAGACTACAAACTGCTGTCACACACGTTATCCTGTTTATTCTTCACAGTAACCCCAAATGTAGAACAAGTATTAGGTATAATTTGAAAATGAGTCATCTGAGACTCAGAGGTGGAATGCCTCAGAGTCACGATGCCAGTAGGTTGGTTAGTCAATTCAGTTGGCATATACTTGCATACCTGGCACATAGCATGTGTAAGTGCTGGCTGATTCTTACCATTTTTTACCATGTGCTGAGCACTATTCTTGATACTGTGACCTAATGGGGAGTAAGACAAACTGAATCCCTGTCTTCAAGGAAGATAAATCATGGATCTATAATGTAAACCTAAATTTCTCACATTATATTTTATTATTTCTTTTATTTCATGAAATACTAAAATACAATACTTTGGCAACATTGAGGAGGGTAAAAATTATAGGGGTGGTTATGGGAAGGCCTAATGGAGAGAGGTTTCTTTTCCTACCATTGATTGACCTTTTAATTGTGCCATGTTATTCATATTCTCTGGATTTTTTCAGGTACGCAGATTTTCTGAAGCATTCTTTTGTTTCGAACATCCAAGAGAAGCTGCCATTGCATACCAGGAACTTCAGTGAGTAGAGCAGATCTATAGTTAAAATGATTTCACCTCCTTTTATGTAAGATAGCTATCTCAGAATTTATCACATAGAATATATGAGATTTACAATTGAAGAAATTAGAATTTAAAGTTCAGAAATTCCCTATTTAAACAAATTGGATTTAATTTTATGAATTATTTCATGGAAGACCCATACCTTATAAAGAAGCATATTGCCCTGTTCTCCCCATCCCCCATATCAGACCTCCTAGAACTTTGGTAGTCCCATACATCTCTGGCTCCAGCCTTGTATCTTTATTTTCAGAGGTCAGAATCTCCTACATTCATCATTATATATTACAGATTTTCCAGTGATCTGATTGGCACTGCCTTTTTGTTATGTAAATGACTTAGAGTAAAATACCCAGAATAGATGCCTTCTTACTGAGTATGTTTAGATCTGGTTTTCTTTGGCTTTAAAGAATATTTTGAGAATGTTATGCTGAGTAAAGAAGTCAGACATAAAGAGTAAATATATGTTTCTATTTATATGAAGTTCTGGAACAGGCAAAACTATGGTGAACGAAAAAAGTCTGAGCAGTGGTTGTCTTGTTGACTCGGGATGGGACTTTGATTAGAAAGACATTAGAGAACTCTGAGTAGATGGAAATATTCTGTAGCATGTATCCATTTTTCAAATTCATAGAGCTAAAATTTATATATTTCAAAGAATGTGAATTTCACCTCAAAAAAACTAGAAATAATAATAGAGTGTGGAGCATGGACAGTGAGTGAATATAAGTATAGATAAAACAAGAAAAGCAAAATGTTAATTATTGAAACTGAGTGATCGGGTTTATTATACTATTCTATTTAATTTGTTTGAGATTTTCCATAAGAAAAGATTTTTTTTAAAAAAGTATTATGCATTAGAAAGTTATCTACCTTGTTTTAAATAGCTGTTAATAGTATTCACCAATATATGTTAAGTACAACAGTAGCAATGGGATATATTTTTTCCAATAGTATCATCAGCCATAAGTAGGTGTTGGAGCTTTTGACATTTCTCCTATATGCTATTCCTAGCAAATTAGTAAATTCAGACATTAAGCATAAATAACTCATTTTGAAATAACATTAAAAAGTATAGGAGAATATAATAGAAATTAGTTTATGAACAAACCATAATTTTATAAGTCAATCATTTATTGTCAACGAACCATAATTTTCATTGTACCGCTTTTTATCTCCGACCAAAGAGCTCTTTCATAAGGAGGTTATATCTTGAGGAATGCAAGAGGATAGGAATGGTGAGGGGAGGAAGAGGAGAGGGTAGAGTCTATAAAGTGGGATTGAATATAATTTTATTTAATTACAGTCTGACATAAATATTTTTCAGTGCTCAGAGTCATCTACAGATGTGCACCGCCATCAAAAATACTTCCTTCTGCAGTTCTCTCCCACCTCTACCTATTGAATGTAGTGAATTGGATGGAGATCTCAATTCATTACCTATAATCTTTGAAGATAGGTATTTAGATTCAGTTATTGAAGGTAAGTATAATTAAAATATGTAAGTAGTGTGTGTCATTTGCAGTAAATTCTTTCTAGTATGTATAAAACCATTCCCTAATTTGGGGCCATTTTTTCCCCTCCAGTTTTATTTATCTTTGAGGATCTTAGAAGGTTATAGTCAGTAAATGTAGTCTTAATCATTTGAGTTCTCACACCTTGTTTTAAACCTGAATCTTTTTTTCTTTGGATAAAAGACTTAGATGCACCCTGGATGGGAATTCAGAATCTTCAGAGATCAGAGTCCAGTAGAATGGATAAATATGAGACTGAAGAAAGCTCTATAGCGGGACTTTCTAGCCCAGAGTTGAAAGTCAGACCTGCTGGTGCCTCCAATTTTTGGTATACAGAAGGTGAAAAGCAGCTAACAAAATCTCTAAAAGGAAAGAATGAAGAATCAAATAAATCCAAGGTTAAGGTTACTAAGCTCATGAAAACAATAAAACCTGAAAACACAAAAAAAATTACAAAACAGAACTCTAAGGATTCTGTGGTTTTGGTAGGCTACAAGTGTTTGAAAAATACAGCATCAAATGATCTCTTTAAATGCTTTGAAGGCAATCCTTCACATAGTCAGAAGGAAGGTCTGGATCCCATAATATGTGGATATAATTTTGACCTAAAGACCTACATCAGACAGACAAGCCAAAAGGAAGCTAGCTTTTTGCCAGCAAATACAGAGAGAACTGAACAAAAGTCTCCAGATATTGAAAATATGCAACCAGACCTGTTTGATCCTTTGAACTCTGGCAGCCTAAATCTTTGTGCAAATTTGTCCATTTCAGGTAAACTTGATATCTCCCAGGATGATAGTGAAATTACACAAGTGGAACACAATGTGGCATCCAGAAGTTCATCAGATGATTGCCCTGATCAACAAACAACCTCATCTTCAGGAGCTAGAACAATTGAAGTAAAGCCCTATAATAAGGATCCTTTCGGTGGAGAGAAAATAACTGTTAAAATAGGACCTTGGACAGAGCTTCAACCAGATGAACTATTTGTGGATAATTTACAACTCCCCAACTTTGAGTCCTTAGAATCTAATGGTAAATCTAAATCTATAGAAATAACACTTGAAAAGGAAGCTTTGCAGGAAGCAAAGTGCCCTTCTGTTGGAGACTCATTAGCTAAGTTAAGAAGTAATCAACCTGCTTCTTCTACAAAAGAATATCATATTGTAGTAAGTGGAGATACAATTAAGTTACCAGATATTAATACCACGTATGCCTCATCTAGATTTTCAGATTCAGGTGTTGAAAGTGAACCAAGTTCTTTTGCAACACATCCAAACCCTGATGTGGTATTTGAAACTGTGCAAGGACAAGGTCCTTACAATAATGAAAGATTATTTCCTCAGCTTTTGATGAAACCTGATTGTAATGTAAAATTTTCATTAGGAAGTCATTGTACCGAGAGTACAAGTGCTTTAAGTGAAATACAGTCATCTTTGACATCCATAAACTCTCTACCTTCTGATGATGAACTGTCACCTGATGAAAATTCTAAGAAATCTGTTGTGCCTGAATGCCACCTAAGTGATAGCAAAACTGTATTAAATCTAGGAACAGTTGATTTGCCAAAATGCGACGATAGTAAAAAGTCAAGTATTATTTTACAACAGCAGAGTGTCGTATTTTCAGGGCATTTGGACAGTGAAACTATAGCAATACATTCCTTAAATTCCAGCACTAAAGACCCTTTGCAATTTGTTTTTTCAGATGAACATACTTCCTGTGATGTGAAAAGTAGTTGCAGCTCCACACCTAACTTGGACACTATATGTAAAGATTCCCAGAGTCCTGATAAATCTAGTAATTCTTCAGGGGCAGCAATTACGTTAAATTCAACACTGGTTTGTGTAGGTGCCCCTTGTGTTGTTTCAGGTTCTGTTTCTACTAATACAGAAGTTAGAGAAGATGAAACTGTGAAAAGAAAAAATGACGATACCTTAAATCTCAAAGAAATAAATTCAGAAGCCCAAACGGTTAAAAATGAAACTCATCTGGGTACAGACAATCCTCTTTCAGCCAGTCCTGATATGGTAAAGCAAGGGTTTGTGGAAAATTATTTTGGCTCTCACATCAGTACGGAGATTTCTGACACATGTGCTATTAGCTATAGCAACTCAGTTAGCCCTCAGAAGAAAACTTCTGAACAAGAAATTAGTAATCTTCATCAGGAACAGGGTAAAGAGGATGAGGAGGAAGAGCAGGATCAACAAATGGTTCAAAATGGGTATTACGAAGAAACAGATTACTCAGCTTTGGATGAAAAAGTAAATGCTCACTATACAAACAGAGATGCACTAGAAGAAGAAAGACTTCTAAAATCTGAAAAAATAAATAGTGACTACCTGAAGGATGGTATAAATATGCCTGCTGTCTGTACTTCTGGTTGTTTGTCCTTCCCATCTGCACCACGAGACTCTCCTTGTAGTGTTAAGTATTCTTCTAAAAGTAAATTTGATGCCATTACAAAACAGCCATGCAGCGCTTCTTACAACTTCACTTCATCAGTTTCCTGGTATGAGAATTCACCAAAACCTCAAATACAAGCGTAAGTAATGGAGCACAATAGCATGTGCTACTAAATATGTGTATAGAAAATATATCTATATTTGTGTGTATATATATATGTCTCTGATCACATATATATTTCATGTTCTCCAGTTTCTGTAATACAAAAAGTGCTTCTTTGGAGAAATGAATTCAATGTTCTCTTTGACAGACCTGTAGTTCTCCATCTAATTGTCTTATTCTATAAGCCAGACATTTTTTTCTTTTTTTTTTTTTAAAGATTTTATCTATTTATTTCACAGAGAGAGGGAAATCACAAGTAGGCAGAGAGGAGGCAGAGAGAGAGGAGGAAGCAGGCTCCCTGCTGAGCAGAGAGCCCGATGCAGGGCTCGATCCCAGAACCCCGAGATCATGACCTGAGCCGAAGGCAGAGGCTTCAACCCACTGAGCCACCCAGGAGCCCCTAAGTCAGACATTTTGATACAAATTTTCCATCAGTGGTTATGTGTTAGATGTATGGAATAACTAGGGTTAAAACTCTTTTTTTCATCAGTACCTTATTTCTCCACCATTAACTCAGACAGGTTTGGTTCTATTAGTGCATGTAGCAGTGTTAGATTATGAATAATAAGGTAGTAGAAACTTCCTAAACCTGCCAGACCCAGGTTATCCCAGCTAGATCAGTGGTTTCCAGAGTTGAGATTTCATGTACCAGTTAAATATTCAGAAAAATTTTGAGGATGATAGAGGTTTACTAGCATGGCACTCGTTCTCAGATTATTATACTACCTTATTCCAGTTGGAATTATAATCCCCGGAGTGAAAGATCTAGGCATGTCTACAATAGATTTTCCAAGTTTCTGTATTATTCTGATTTCTCTATATTACTTAAGATTTCATAGTGCCTAAAGCTAGTGAAACCAGTGAGGTGATAATGGCCTATTAAAGAATTATAATATGCTGGAAGACTGAAGGTTATACCACCTGCTGGCTACCTCAAACTTTTCTGAATCATTGATAAAAACGATTTATGTCTTCATCCAGGGTACCCTGCTCCGTTTAGTAGGATTCATCAGCTTCCTTGAGTTTTACTTTTATCAGTTCAAATGATACAGGGTTAAAATAGTTAATAATTTTTGATGTTTGCAACCCCCAAGTTGCTTAGATTTGTTACTCATTCAAAATGAGTGTATGCCACCAATTATATTTAGTCACAGCCCCCTCTTGGTTCTGTTCCTTTCTATTGGTATTTCTAGAGGAAAAATAGAAATGACTTAATCTACTAAGAACTGTAACTACCATTCTCAGTGTTACACTTTGTAGACTAGCTCCTTACTTTCCATTTATATAAGATTAAAAAGAAGCAGAGAGACTCCAATTTGATTACAAAATAAGCACCAGATTGTCATCCTTCCAATACTTCTCCCAGCTTTTTTATATAATATAAAACTTTGTAGGAAGTGTAACTTTACTCCTAATATTTTCTTAGTTGATTTCAAGTTTAAAAGAATATTTTAAGTGATTTCAGATTCAAGTATTTGAAAATTTTTCAAGTACTTGAGATTGAGTACTTTCAAGATTTTCAAGTATTTGAAAATTACTCTCTGATTTCTAAATCATTTGGGTGATTTCACATATTTTCATTATTTTAAAACCAAATAATCTAAAACCGAAGGTTACCTCTTCTGCAGTTCCCTAAATTCAGCATGTTGTCTTCTTGGTTCAAAAACTGAATATAAAACTTAGCAAAGAGTATCTCTTATAATATTTTGCTTCAGCTTCCTCCAGGCAAAAGAAGAATTGAAGCAACTTCAACTCCCTGGGTTCATGTACAGTGATGTTCCTCTGCTGGCATCCTCAGTCCCTTATTTTAGCATGGAAGAAGAGGATGGCTCTGAAGACGGAGTGCATCTCATTGTCTGTGTGCATGGTTTAGATGGTATGTCCTGTCTAGGGATAAAACCCATGGCAACTCAATATGTATATTTTTTAAACTCATTTTACCTATTCTTTGAACTGAAAATATTTTAAATTGCTTAAATTAATTGAATCTTAAATACATTCTAAAACAGAAATATGCTTAACTTTGCGAAGTATAATGTTAGATTTCCTTTTAAGTAAATTTTCCTTGGAACTGACATCCATTCATATACTAGCATTTTATTTCTTTTAACTTTGGGTTTTTCTGTCTTCTGTTGTTGGTTTTCTCAGCAGTCACCTCATGGCAATCATTTTGTCTCCCTTTGAAGTCGACCTGGTGCCCTTTTAGTCTGATGCTTTAAACCTTATGAGCTAGAGAAATCAGTACCAAGAATTATTAGGGTATAATTTAAATTCTGAATATCTGGTTTTAGTGCTCTAGTTTTATGGCAGCTGTTTTGGTTATTCAACAGACTGTTTTCTCTAGATTAGGAACTATGTTAAAAAATGCCAAATATCTCTAGACTAGTATATTATTACTTTTTATAATATCATTTTGTAAGAACAAACTGAAGAAAGATTTTATGGACATAAAAATACTAAACACATATCTAAGCTAGTAAATTGTCATGAAATTGAAGATTTTCTTAAATTTCTTTAAAGATTTTATCTATTTAGAGAAAGAGAGATAGTGAGAGAGAGTATAAGCAGGGAGGAGAGGGAGAAGAAGGTTCCCTGTGAGCAGAGAGCCCAATGCAGGGCTCGATCCCAGGACCCTGGGATCATGACCTGGGCCTAAGGCAGCCGCTTAATTGACTAAGCCAGTTCAGGCACCCTTGAACATTTTTCTTTAACAAAAGAACTTGACTCTCCGGGAACAAATGGAGGGTTTTAGAAGGGAGAAAGGTGGGGGGAGGGTGAGCCTGGTGCTTAAGGAAGTATTAAGCCTGGTGATTAAGGTATTAAGGAGGGCACAGATTGCATGGAGCACTGGGTGTCATACACAAATAATGAATCATGGAACACTATATCAAAAACTAATTATGTACTGTATGGTGACTAACATAACATAATTTAAAAAAAAAAAAGAACTTGACTCTCAAGAAATAAAATTATCTAGGGTGCCTGGGTGGCTCAGTTAGTTAAGCATCTCCCTTCAGCTCAGGTCATGATCCCAGGACACTGGGATTGGCCCATGTCCAGCTTCCTGCTCAGCAGGGAGCCCTCTTCTCCCTTTCCTCTCTGCTTGGCAAGCACCCGCACACTCTCTCTCTCTTTCTCTCTCTCTCTCTCTTCTCTTGCTGTCTCTCTCTTGCTATCTCTCTTTCTCTTTCAAATAAATAAAATCTTTAAAAAATAAAAGAAATAAAGTATCTTCAGTACTAACCTCTTCCCCCACAAGTAATGAAATTTTCAAAGGATTATCACCCAAGAAAGATTTCTTGGCCCAGTAGAATCTCTGGCACATTCTTCTTTGAAATTTTTAAGAAACACATTACTTATTGTTATATAATTTGTTATATAAATTTTTCCAGAGTAATAGGAAAAATTATGGAATGCAGCTCATTTTATTCTTTGAAGTTAACATAAGTTTGTTACCAAATCTGGAAAAGATATCACACCCACATCCCAAAGAATAGTGGGCCAATCTGACATAAATACAATTAATAATACTCTAGCAATATTACAGAAAAAAATAAGCAGATAAGTAAATAAAAAATTTTTAATTGTCCCCCAAAACCTCTAGCAAGTTGAGTCAATGTATTAAGTCACTGTAACAACTAGGATTTAATTCCCAGAATGCAAAGGTAAGTATATTTAAGGAAATTTATTAATAAAATACACCTACATCAACAAATCAAGTAAGAAACATTATAAAATTCAATGTCCACTCCCAATTTGACAATTAAGCACCAAACATTTAAGTTTTAAATAGCTCTTAAAGTTTTAAATAGCTCTTATTAATGTGATTTAATCAGTCTGATTACTAATGTGATTTATTAATGTGATTAAGCATATATATTCTCAGCTAGTGGAAAACATACTTTATAGTGAAACACTAGTCGTGTTCCTTGTAAAATCAGGAATAAAATAATTATCTCTATTAGAGCATGAAATACCTAAAAGATGTAAATATTGGAAGGGTAAGTAGAACCTCAACAATTGATAACATGTTTACATTCCTAATTAAACCCAAGGAATTAATGAAAAAGCCACTAAACTGATTTTTAAAGATAACAATTATTTGTTAATTTATGTGTTATATCTAATAAGTATTCAATATTTATAGACATCTCTTAAGTTAGTAATTAAACTCCTTTAAATTATTTAAATGGAATCCAAAGGCAGGTGTTTAACCAACTGAGCCACCCAGGCGCACCCTGGAATTTTATTTCTATTCATCTATTACAAGACCATGAAAAGAAAGTGAACAGATTAAATCTGAATCTAAAATTCATTCAAGGGGCGCCTGGGTGGCGCATTTGGTTAAGCATCTGACTCTTGATTTTGGCTCAGGTCTGTGGTCTCAGGTTCGTAAGATGGAGCTCTGTGTCAGGCTCCACACTCAGCACTGAGTCTGCTTGGGACTCTCTCCATCTCCCTCTGTTCCTCCCTCTCTTCCTCGCTGTCTCTCTCTCTCTCAAATAAATAAATAAATGTTAAAAAAACAAATACATTCAAGCTTTTTTAAATAATCAACTACAGTGGTGATGGAAGGAGTACTTCCTTAAGTCATTCACAGCGACCACAGTCAGCAGTCTCCAAAGCTAACAATTAATAAATACACCATCAGATGAGAAAGCAAAAGCATTTAATGTGACCAGAATTCCTAAGAAACATATTGTTGAAAGATACTGTATGGCTACCTGAAATCAGCTTTGATATGGAAATTGAGAACTCCATTTCCGGTTGCATTGTCTGTTCAAAATTGGCAGAGATCAGATACTTCTCTTCAAATACACAATGAGGTACTTTGTACATTTTACTTTCTCTCATCCTTTAGACATGATTTCTCATTTTCTTCATTTTCTAGGTAACAGTGCAGATCTCCGATTAGTAAAAACTTACATCGAACTTGGACTGCCTGGGGGAAGAATTGACTTTCTTATGTCTGAGAGAAATCAGGTACAATATTTTGACAGTGTTTTCAATGGAATAAAATATTTTTTGTACTAGTTTCTACCTAATTATTTGTCTACTAAAAATGCTTATACTAGTAGAAATAATTTTTCTGATTTGTATGAAATTTCACATTAGTGCATATACCAAGGAAATTGAAATGATTTATAATTTGGCATTTATAATTTGACATGCACAAAATTTCACATGCACAAAATTTCTAGAATTTCACATTTCTATGCAAAAATTTCATTAATTAAACTATTATAAATAACCTTATGTTAAATGTGGGTATTGGGCAAAAGAACTAAATGAAGCAAGTATTATTAAGAATGTTGAATTTTTTCTTTTCCTGGAAATTCACTTTTTGCTCATTTTAATATAATGAATATTATTCACCAGCTTCTCTAAAAACCACCCATCCTAACCATATTTTCAATACCTAAGTTAAAAATAATGTTTATATTCAGTTTTTCCTGTGATGATTCATATTTAGTATATATATATGTCTGTTTTCCTCTATTTAGAATGATACTTTTGCTGATTTTGATAGTATGACTGATCGCCTTCTGGATGAGATCATACAATATATTCAGATATATAGTCTAACAGTCTCAAAAATAAGGTAACTTTTATAATACTCTGTACTATTATCTAACATACCTTTATATCTCTATGAATTAGAGAAAAATGAAACAGAAGTTGTGGTAGTTTTGTTGCCCTATTATGAAATATAGGAGACCACAATTCAGTTTACCTAATTTAAAGAGCAAAGAAAAAATTTAAAACTTTTAGGGAAAGACCCACATATGATTCCAGTTACATGAATTATCTAGAATTGGCAAATCTGTAGAGACACAGGAGTAGACTAATGATTACTTAGGGCTGAGGGAGATTGCAGATGCGGCAGTGATAGCTAAAGGATTCAGGGGTTTTTTGAAGTGGTGAAAATGTTCCAAAATCTCTTGTGGTGGTTGCACAACTCTGTGAATACACTAAAAACCATTAAATTATACACTTTAATAGATGAATATAATGGTGTGTGAATTATATCTCAATAAAGCTATTACCAAAAAGAAAGATTGTAGGGCAGTGGATATGTACAAACAAATGAAACAAAAAGTTACTTTCAAGGTTTCCTAACTCTACTTTGTAAGTCCGTTTTCCACAAGCAAGATGATCAAAGCAATGTTAAGTCTCATAATTTAAGCAGATACTGTGGATAGACATGGGAGAGAGAAAACTATTTGTTTCCTCTAATACAGTAGGACTTAAAAAGTCAAAACTAATGTTTCTGCCTCAAAAAGTGGACTAATGATTACATTTCTATCTCAACTAGGTTAGAGGAAGAAACTGGCTCTGTATAACTATAGACTTTTGAAAGAGTTTGTTTCCAGTTTGAAGTATGGAGAGTAAGCACTAAAAAGAGATAAACAGGTTTTTATTTGAAGTCATTTTTAAAAAACATCTCTTAAGGAGGAGAGACATATTTTCTTATTCTAATTATTCTCTTCATTTATAGATTTTTAAAATACATTTTATTTACTAAATTTTATACAGTGACCTTATATTCCTTTTATTCATTTATTATTTTATGATGAGAAAATAATATTTCAGTTTTTTCATTTATCCACAAACATATTACCTCTTTTAGATTAAATTATCAGTTATAATCAACCATTACTCAAAAGCCTGATCTGGTTAATTGAGGACTATTATTACAATCATAACTCTCACCCCACACCTTCAGGAAGTTTAATTTGGGAGGGCAGTTCATCCTGAGCTTCTCACTAGCTATATAGGTAAACCAGTTTAAGACAGCTTTCAAACTCTCTTCTTTCATTGTTAATTATCCCCAGGGACTAATATACCATCTATTGCATAATGATGGTAAGTAAAAAGGCTCTTTGATTTAAACCATTCCTTAATAGAGGTGAGATGCTTTATAAATTTTAGAGTATAGACCAGAAAATAAATGAAACAGGTATATAATTTTTCATAAGCTATCTTTTATAGGTACAATTTCATTATTTTGTTTGAAATCATGACTCAATGAGTAATAATTGGCATGTGCCTAAGGAGGCAAATTTATCATCTAGTCAATGTGTAGTTACTTTTAAAATGTATTTATTTCATATTTTGATAAGCATTTAAATTCTATAGTAAGAATTTTCTACTACATTCTCACATTTTTTTCCTTCAAAATGTAAGTTACATCATTTCAAAGTATCAAAACATGGTTTTAAAACATACTAGAAATTTCCAGATACTTAGTATGTCACATCTATATTTAGAGGTATCTGCTTTAATATTTCTTTTTAAAATTACTACTATGGGAGAAATGTCTTTTTTTTTTCCTTAAAGCTTTATTGGACATTCATTGGGCAATTTAATAATCCGTTCAGTGCTTACAAGGCCAAGGTTTAGATATTACCTCAACAGACTTCATACCTTTTTATCTCTTTCTGGACCTCACCTTGGTACGCTCTACAATAGCAGCGCTCTTGTTAATACAGGTAACAAGTTTTATTGTTCAGTATAAAAAATACAGCATAGGAGAAAATTTAAATACAAATTTAAAGTTTTCTGGTATTTTTTTAAAGCTGACTTGTCACATATTTGGAATTTTGTGAAACAAAAGATGTAGAAATTTTTCTGTTTTGTCATGCACATGAAATAAGCTGATACAAGTCATTTCAGAAAATTATTATTATATTAAGAAGATATATATCAGGTGACAAGAGTGTTTTTAACTAATTTTCATTAAACTGTCTAAATATTTTCGGTAATTGTTTATCTTATAAACAGGCTATTCTGTTGTTCCATCAGTTGAGCAGATAAAAAATAAATACCTATATTTTATTAATATATTATAAAGTTACAAAATATTATATATAGAATGTTAACTCTGATTTTGGTTTTATAACAATAAAGGGATATTATGGAAAAATAAATTTAAAAAATTTTTTAAATATTTAAAATGAAAGTTAAGACCACAATTTTGATTAGAATGAATATTCTCATTAAGAAAGATCTGATACTTGAATTACCTTTTTTTGGTATGGTTTTTTCCCTTAGATTTTTTAAGTAGTTTTTATAGTTTAGTCCATTGATTCCTGTTGGGAGAATAAATTAGATTGTATTCTGTCTCTCTCTGCATTGAGCCTTGAAACTCTTACTTCCATTTTCTCTTTCACTTTCATTGACAGAGAAACCATACTATTTTCCTTGTATTCCGTTCCAAACTATGGTATCCAAAAACAGCTAGTTCTAGATTTTTACAGTTTTAAAAAGAGGGCATGAAAAAGATGAAATCTATAAGTAATGTAAAATAGAACCCAATATAAATAGGATACAATACTTTGAATTTCTTTTTTCACTAAACTTTTCCCCAAATAGGTTTACAATTACAGATTTAATCAATTAAAGAGTTTTTTTTCTTTTTTCTTCTCCTGTTCCCCTCTGTAATATTAGAAGCAATAAAAGTAGAAATTAATATTTTGCACAATCTTGAAAACCTGTTCCAGAGAGTAATTGGGGTTTCTCTTAATTAAGGGGAAGATGCATTTAAATATGGGTAATTGATAATGCAAAGAAATACAATTAAATATGAAACTTTAGGGGCACCTCAGTGCTCAGTAAGTTAAGCATCTGAGTCTTGATTTTGGCTCAGGTCATGATCTCAGTCAGAGTCCCTCTCCTCTGCCCCTCCGAAAGAAGGAAGGAAGGATGGATGGATGGAAAGAACAAAGGAAGGAAGGAAGAGAGAAAGAAAGGAAGAAAGAAAGAAAGATCTTCATTATATTCAGCTATTACTAGAAAACATTAAGCAATTGCTCATCCTAGGAGTTAGTCCTTATACAGTTTGTCTACCATAACTATACTTATCTCTAGACTAAAACACTCTGCTTAAGCATTTGGATCTACTACTGTGTTTGAAGTTTTTTCCATCTCTGCTTCTTTATAATTTGAACAAATATATCTAAAGGTACACTTTTCCCAAATTTGTCCTCGAATCATTATCTATTTCATTAGTGAATGTGATAGAAATAGCAAGCCCTCAATCAACCACCATTAACCCATAGTTAACTTATATGTATGTGTTCATATTTGTTATCAGAAAAAGAAAATATATTACAAATATATTTTTATTAAGAAAAAGCTAGTTTGATAGATGTCATTTTTTAAGTGAAAGTGTATTAAAATTAATAATCTTGTCATATGTTACCCTGTATTTCCAGTATTATTCACATATCATTTATAACTGTAGGTCTGTGGTTCATGCAGAAATGGAAAAAATCAGGTTCTCTTTTACAACTGACATGTCGAGATCACTCAGACCCTCGCCAAACTTTCTTATACAAGCTTAGTAATAAAGCAGGTAAGTATATAGTTAACAGTTTTAAAACATTCACTTGAAAACCTTTTTTAAAAATCTACCTTTAACAAATAATCAACATGTCTTTCTGGTGATTAAAAAAGTATCAATCAAAAAAAAGTATCAATCAGTTATAATTTTTTAATAATGAAATAGCAGAGTTACAGTTAATAACATAGTTGTTTGATTTTTATTTTTTACATGATCATATTTGTATTGTGTGAATACAGGTACTTTGAGATTATCCTAGGACGCCTGGGTGGCTCAGTTGGTTAAGCATCTGCCTTCAGCTCAGGTCATGATCCCAGGTCCTGGGATCAAGCCCCACATTGAGCTCTCTCTGCCTGCCACTCCTCCTGTGTGTGCCCTCTCTCTCTGTCAAATAAATAAAATCTTTAAAAAAAAAAAAAAGAAATTATCCTAAACTTTTTAACATTTATAATTTAGTACCAATTATAAGTGAGTTTTTGAACTGGGCCTCTGTAGGTCCTGGCCCTTCTGTCCTCCTGCCCCAGTCCTCAACCCTTTTGACAAACTGTCATATATTCTTCTGCCTTCCTCTTCAAGGACTATAAAACTTTTCTGGAAAATGTCAAAAACTAAACTATTTGAGGAGGAAGGGGCCGGGCGGGGGGGGGGGGGGGGGAATCTTAAGCAGGCTCCATACCCAGCACAGAGCCCATCACGTTGACTCAGTTTCACCACCCTGAGATCATGACCTGGGCTGAAATTAAGAGTCAGATGCTCAACTGACTGAGCTACCCAGGTGCCCCCAGAAACTAAACTATTAATAGTTATTCCTTCTATAAATTCCCATTACTGGATGAATATTGTTACTCATCTCTTATTAACTAATTATTAAATATATTCCCCATCTTGCATTATATTCCAAGGTTTCACAACCTGAGGTCCTCAACTACTACTTTGCCGGCCTTACACTCATGTCTCCCTACCATATTCTTTCCACTTTGTCCTTGAAATTCTCCATTTGAGGGGAACAGACTGACTTCATATGTTTATCTTCTTCAAAGAATGCTATCTCTTCTTCTTATGAACATGGAGACATAAGTGAAACCTAGATACTTTCCCACTGCACCCTGATTTCCCCACTCCCCTTGGGTGTAGAGCAGAGATTGGCAAACTTTTTCCCTAAGGGCCCGATAGTAAATATTTTGGTTTTGCGGGCCATGTGATTGCTGTTGCTGAGTACAGCAATACCAGTGTAGCACAAAAAACAGCCCTAGACAATACATAAACGAATGGGTGTGGCTAAGATCCAACAAAAAATTAAAAAAACAAACAACAACAAAACCCCTTTACCCACCCCAAAAAAGGCAGCTGGCCAGATCCCACAAGCCATACCTTTCTAAACCCTGCTATAAAAGAAGCTCAATTTTTCATTTACTGAGTACCCCTAGAGTGGAGGAAATAGTCCTCTTGCTTTCCATTTCTAGGTGCAATCATTATTCCTCTACTGTCATAAAACTATCCTCTGAGGTTTGTACCCTCCAAGCTCTGCTACCTTCTAGTCATCTTTAATATAATTATCTCCTGGTCTCTGCTCACATGGTCATTGAGATCTCTGATAAGAATTCATTGACAAATACATAGTTATGCTCAGGAGAAGATACTCTTCTTGAATCGTAATATCCTTAATCTTGGAATCATTTTTGGTGATTTGATGAAATCAACCCTTTAGATGATTATCAAGCATTAAGAACCTTTCACAACTGTCATAACATTCTATTCTACTCCATTTTGAACCCATACCTGTGGCTCTATTCCATCCCTAAAATTTCACTCAGTATTCTGTTCTGATAGTACAATATCCTATCCTTCTTTCTCACTCCCTCCCTTATTCTCATTTGCTTTTTAGACTAAGATCCCTACTCAGTTTCTTAAATTACCCTGTCCTTCATGGTTCCCCTCCCTTCCTGATCCATCCCAGACTACATGAATTATCACTTTTATCATCCATACATCATTACCCTGTGTTTTTCCATCTTAGCCATCTAGCAACCTGTATTACTGTTTCTTTACCTGGCTTGTTGAGCTTTACCAAAATGGATCACACAGACTTGCAGATCAACACCACTGTAGATCCATGGCATTCCCATCTAGTTAACTCTGATTGCTTCCTAACCATTCCCTAGAAACTTTTCCATTTTGTTTTGTTGTTATTGTTGGGTTTTTTTTTTTTAAGATTTATTTAGTGAGTCCAGGTGGGGGGAGGGTCAGAGGGAGAGAATTTCAAGCAGACCCCACTGAGTGCCAAGTTTGATGCAGGGCTTGATCTTACAACCCATGAGACCACAACCTGAGCCAGAACCAAGAGTCACACCTTAGCTGACTGAGCCACTCAGGTGCCCCAAAGCTTTCCCAGTTTTTTACCTCTTTTCCTCAGATTTTAAATTACCACTGCTACCTTCACTTCTATAAATGACTTTGTTTCCTACCTTACCTATGAGAGTCAAGGCCATCAAGTGAGAACATTCCTACTTCCTTTATTTTACCTACAAACGTTAGCATAGTTGTGCTTTCCTTCTAGTTCAGTAAAATACGTATCTGTGGTCCAAGATATATTCCCTTTCTGTTTTGGAACCTATTACTTCTCTCTGTCTTTAAACTCTCCCTTTTCAGTGGCTAATCTCTTAACATATAAAGTTATTCCATTTTCTCCTATCTTAAGTCATAGTAATAATAAATACCTCCTTTGCTCCCTAATTCTGTGTCTTTCTGTTTCTCTTTTTTTATATACAAATTGGGCCTCTTGAGAAAAAAGCAGTTACTTTCACTACTTCCTCACCTTTTATTTCACTCTTCAATCCATTGTAATCTGATTTCTGTCCTCACCATTCTGTTGAAGATTTCCATACCCAGTTATCTTTTTTCTTTCTTTTATTTGAATATGCTGGCATTTATGACTGTTAAAAAATATCCTTATTCTTGAAATACTTTCCTACCTCCCTTTCTGTATCATCCTTTCCTGGTTTTCTTCCATGTTGGCTCTCTGCTTCCTACATGGATTCCTTTTCTCTGCTTGCCCCTTAAACAGAGATGTTCTTGGGCTCCAGCTTCTGTCATCTGCTCTCTCACTCTATACATTCTTCTTCTTCTTTTTTAAATATTTTATTTATTTATTTATTTATTTGACAGAGAGAGAGAGAGATCACAAGCAGGCGGGGGCGGGGGGGGAGGGAAGCAGTCTCCCTGCTGAGCAGAGAGCCTGATGCGGGGCTCGATCCCAGGACCCTGAGATCATGACCTGAGCCAAAGGCAGAGGCTTTAACCCACTGAGCCACCCAGGCGACCTTATACATTCTTCTCTGACAGCATTATTTCATATCCATCTTCATCATCGGTAGCTCAAATATATTTCTCTAGTCCAGTCCTCTAGCTGTATTCTAGACTGATATGTCCAGCTGCCTACTAAGCACATTTACTTAGATGGTTCATAGTTACCTCCACTGCAGTGTTTTCAGATACCTAACCTTTCCCCTCAGATTCATTTCTCTTGATTCCACATCTACCACCATCTGCCCAGCCAAAAACTTAGAAGTTGTTCTTTAGACTCCTCAGTCTCCCCACATATCTGCTTAGTTACTAAGCCCTGAAACATTCAGCCTTCTTTAATAGATAATGAAGTCTTCTCTTTCTTTTCTTTGCCCCACTGCCTTAGGTCAACCACAGATTATTGCTACGGCCTCCAAACGGATTACTTGGCCTCCAAACTGGTTACTCTCTCCCATTTCATTTCCTCATTAGATAAAATTGTCTTCTAAAATTTAAATCAGACCATATTGCTCCTGTTTGAAAATCTTTTCATGCTGTGTTGTGGCTTTCAAGATGAGGTTTAAATTCCATGGCTTAGGGCATTAAATCCTTTAAAACCTGATTCCTGATTCTTTTACTAATTTCATATCCTACTCTGCCCACGCACACGTCCTTTGTTGTAGATATGTCACACGTTTTATGCTTGCATTCACCCATGGTTTTTCTACCACCATTCCTCCCCACATGTTTACTCATCATTTTAGAGCCAGTTCTCTCCATCTTCTAAAATTAAACACCACCTGCTATTAAAAGGTTTCTTGAGGCCCTCTCTGATTTAAAGCTCCTCTACTCTCAAGAGTACCCAGTAGATTGCCCAATATTCATGTTTATATCCCAGCTCTTACACCTCCAAATTGACCTCATTAATGAATTCCAATCTTCATTTGTACGCTAGACATCTCTACTTATATATAAAACATATATCTAAACCTGAATATGTTGTCTTCTTTTACTAACTCTTCTTTCATTATTTTTTTAAATGGTACTCTGTCATCTAAATTACTTAGTTTGAAAAACCTCAGTGTCCTCTTTGACTCCTCTTCTTTGCATTCTACCTCCCGATTGTTAATATTATAACTGAACTCTTATGGCATTATATATGAACCTCTTTTACCATACCTGCTATAGTTTATCTTATATAATCATTTTCTGTACCTTACCCTCCTTTCCAATAATAGGATCCATTTGTGACAACCCTTTCCCACTCCCCACATAAACACTCAGTATTTACTATAGTTATTCCCCTTACTAGGTGTTCAGTATAAACTTGCCGCATCAATGAATGATTTCTTCAATATATTTTCCATGTCCAAAAGTAGGCCAATATTATATGGTAAGCCAAAAATCAAACCTATATATTCAGTGACTGATAGTTCCAAATTGGAAGTAACTTGAACTTGTAATTTAAGCCCTGGCCATTTAAATCTATTTTTATCTTCATTCTCATCACCCATGTCTTCCATTCTGCTCTGAAAACATTTGATGTGAATACTGGATAGATTTACTAATTGAATAATGCCCACTTCAGTTGAGTACCTTTTTGGGATTCTGCCTTAAATGTTGTTATTAATGTGGGAAAGAGATGTTGGAATGGTTATTTCATGTATTGTCTGTTATCAGAATCAGTGAAAGAAACGTTCTCTTATAGGTCAAGTTTTATGTTTTGTTTCTAAGAGTACAAGGCAACAATAAGTTACACACAGTACACAGAAATATTTACTTGATTCACTAACATATAAAATATGCCTACAAATCAAATAGAGTGTATAGTTCTCACATGGGAAAAACTTACTGACACTAACTAGAACCATTGTGTTCTAGGTTCGTGAAGTTTGTACCACTGCGTTGACAGGTTAGGAAATAAAGGAAAGGCAAAACTGAATATAAATATGCCCTGGGGTCTGTGTATTTATATTGTATTTTCTGAAGTAAAATTAGCAAGAGGAATAGTAGCAACATAAGAAAATAAGAACACTAAAGAAGGCATAACTAAAATTTTACTATAAAAATTCTACCTTCCCCATATGAACAGGTATTTGTACTGCTATTTCTAATTATTAATAGATGAGTAGATCTTCTGCACATGAGTAATTTCTTGCCTTAGAATGCAGAGCAAGACTTTTTTGTCCCTTCCCTCCAGTTGTACCAGCCTAATAACTGTTTAAGATCCAGACTTTAAGTCACAAGTAGATATTAGTCTTAGCTGAAAAACTAAGTAGGATACTTAATCTAATAGACTTCAGTTTCTGCACTGGTAAAATGGGAATAATAGTATCTTCCTCAGAAGACTATGAAAGGATTAAATGAGATAATGCATGTGAAAGGATTACCATTTTGAATAGCACGATACTCAATAAATGTCAGATGGTAAAAACAGCTCTAAATGAAGAGATACCTGAACTAAAATGATAGTAGTATTATAGATTATAGAAATTTGCTTTCAAAAAAAAAAATTTGCTTTCACATTACCATCACAAATCTGTTGTAGGAAATTTTTGTGATGGAACTATTAAAAATAAGCTCATCTAAATGTCAGTATTACTACCTATAAAAAATAAGTCAAATGACTTACTCAAATTATATTTATGTTTTAAGATTTCTACTTGTACCCAAATATGAGTCTATTAATATACATCTGAATGAATTAACATGAAAGAATATAGTTTTCTAACAATTATGAGCAGTGCATTAGATAATACTAAAGTAGAATAATAAATAATAATAAATAACAATAGCCAGCACACATATGGCAGGTACTATATTCCAAGTACTATCTAAGCATGTTATACAGATTAGTTTATTTAATCTTATTAAGAATATTATTGCCCCATATTGCAGGTTAGGACACCAAAACATAGAGAAGTTGAGTAACTTGTCTCAAGTCATAAAGCTCGTAAGCAATCATGCATGTTCCAGTCATGTCATGTTTAGCCATTAATGCACATTTTCAGGAACTTTAGATGCTATTTCTAATTGCAGTTTTAAATATCAACAAATATTCATTAATTGATTTTTAAATTATCACAGAGGTGGAGCAGTTCTTTATTGAGCTATGCTTTTCCCCGGTTTATTCTGTATCGGTTTTTGAGGGATTTTTTTGCAAGCTAGAAAATTGTGAGAAATGAGTGGTCAATTCCTACACCTGTATATGTATTGACATATGTATGTGTGTATATACACACACACACATATTATTATATAATAATTATAAATATATATATATAATTTATCATGTTAATGTATGTAATTACTTTCTTTTCTAAGTAAATCTATTTAGAGTCATATCAGAAAGATAAGTAAAACAGGAAAACATAAAGCAATGTTTACTTAACTGATAGGCTAGTCTCAGGGGGTTTTATTGGGGTTTGTTTGGTTTTTTTTAAAGATTTTATTTATTGGGCCGCCTGGGTGACTCAGTGGCTTAAAGCCTCTGCCTTTGGCTCGGGTCATGATCTCAGAGTCCTGGGGTCGAGCCCCACATCGGGCTCTCTGCTTGGTGGAGAGCCTGCTTCCCCCTCTCTCTGCCTGCCACTCTGCTTACTTGTGATCTCTCTCTGTCAAATAAATAAATAAAATCCTTATAAATAAATAAATAAATAAAATAATAAATAAAAACTAAAAAAATAAAGGTTTTATTTATTTATTTGAGAGAGGGAGCACAAGTGGAGATGGATTGCAGGGAGGGGAAGAAGAAGAAGCAGACTCCTTGCTAAGCAGGAAGCCTTATGCGGGGCTGGATCCCAGGACCCCAAGATCATGACCTGAGCAAAGGCAGATGCTTAACCGACTGAGTCACCCAGGTGCTCCTCTCAGGTTATTTTTAAATAATCAAAAGCCCTAGTGATAGTTTCTCTTTTATATTTTACTCTGTGTATTTAAAAAATACTTTCTATAATTTACTTTTATATTTTACTGATAAAGCCATGCAGTCTCAGATGTCCTTGTCCAATTATTGCTTCTGTTTCTTCTGAACAGCCAATTTCCTGTTCTTTTGGGAAAGAAAGCCTAAAATAACCTATCTGAAGCAAACTCCAACCTACTATTTTACTTTTTTTTATTTAAGCAAAGCCCCCACCCTGTGGGTCTTCCTTTTGAAAGTCTTCTTCTCTGCAATGTATCATTAGTTATTAACTTTCCTTAATTAAAAGCTATTTATTATTTTAAAATTAAAGAAGCATTTTGGGGTGCCTGGGTGGCTCAGTCATTAAGTGTCTGCCTTCAGCTCAGGTCTTGATACCAGAATCCTGGGATCAAGCCCCACATCAGGTTCCCTGTTTAGTGAGAAGCCTGCTTCTCCTACCCCCCCTGCTTGTGTTTCCTCTCTTGCTATCTCTCTCTGTCAAATAAATAAAATATTTTTTTAAATAAATAAATAAAATTAAAGAAGCATTTAAAGGCATAACATAATTTATATGATTTCTAAAATAATTGAGAAACGTTATATTTTTTTAAAAATCACATATTAAGTAAGCCTTTTTGTTTGATGAACACAAAAGATCTAGTAAAGTGTTAAGGAAATGTTACTGTTTAGAGGAAATTATTTTGATTAAGGTGTTACAATTATAAATATTCATTAAATTTTTATAGCAACTTTTGACCAAAAAACCTTATTGCATTCTACAAATTACGCAGTATAGTTATGGCATCCTAGTGTCTCAGCACTGAACATCAAAAGAAAGAAGAGGAAGGAACTAAAATAATGTAGAAGGTAAAATGTATATTATACATAGATTTGGTGACACCAGTGGTGAAGTAGTCAAAATTACATAAAGAGAAAGATCATGGGCATTCTTACATTCTATAATGAGGGCTTAAAAATAGCCAAATGAAAATCTGTCCATTGTTGGAATTGTAGAAACAAAATATCCTTATTTTAAAATTCTCCCCAAAACATCTGCTTAGCATCTCCTTACCAACTATTGAGTTCTGACTAAGAAAATATAATAATTAAAGAAATTTCCTGCTGTGCTACTATGGCACAAGATAATCTTTTCTTCCAGCAGATTACAGAGGTGTTTAATAATAGGTATCAGTTGATATGCAAGTTACATTTGTATTTTGTTTTTGAATGTGTAGGAAAGAAGGGTCCCTGGGGGGCTCAGTGGGTTGAGCCTCTGCCTTCCGCTCAGGTCATGATCTCGGGGTCCTGGGATTGAGCCCCGAACGGGCTCTCTGCTCAGCGGGGAGCCTGCTTCCCCCTCTCCCTCTGCCTGCCTCTCTGCCTACTTGTGATCTCTCTCTCTGTGTCAAATAAATGAATAAAAGCATTAAAAAAAAAAAGTTTTTTAAAAAAAGAAAGTGTAGGAAAGAATGAGCATCAGCTAACATTTAGGGAAGCAAATTCTTTTGAATGTATTTAAAATAAATGAGTAAAAATAAGAATAGTCTAATATTTCTTAGTATGTATCAATTTTAAAATACAGGGTTTTCTTTACCTCAGCACATTGACATTCTGGAATGGATAATTCCTTGTCATGTGGGGTTGTCTTGTGCATTGTAAGATATTTAGTAGCATCCCTAGCCTCCACCCACTAAATACCAGTAACACACACCCGGCTCCATGCCTTTATCCCTACATGCCCCCTGGTTGTAACAACAAAAATGTCTTCAGACACTGCTCAATGTCCCTTAAGGTGCAAAGCCACCAGTGTAGAACTACTGCTTAAGTCAATTCGAGAGAGTAAACAGAAAATGAGTCAATATGAATTGCTTTAAAACTCATTAAAATGTTTAGAAAAAAAAATGGGTTGCCAAAAGTATCAGGAAGATGAAAGTTATTTATTATTTATTCAAAATAATGAAGATGAAAGTTACCATACCATTTCAATGTTCAGACATAAGTCATGTTGTTATACAGTCCAGAAAAATATTGAACATTTACTTTAATCTTTTTCTTGGTACCTGAAAAGTAACTAATATATTCAGTAATTTTTTAACTAAACTGTCTCATTCTATAAATGGGGAACTGTTGTTTTCCCAAGTTAGAGGTAACTTTTCAACCTAGAATTAGCCATTTCAAGGGCTGAGTGAAGTGCTAACCCAAAGGCCAGTTAACTAGGTCATCTCTGAGCAGGTAGAATCCATGTAGGTACAGAGAAGGTGAACCTGGAATATTAGAGTCCCAGTAAAGACTTCAGACACTTTCATTTGCTAGACTTCAATATAGATGAAGTATTTTTATAATTCCCCCCAGCACTGCAACCCTGGGGCCTACCATGTTTCACTTTGAGTTTCTGCCCTCTCTAGCCAACACTGCTAGATAGGAATTAAAACCAAAAATTCAAAGAATCATAGTCTATTGAACTAATTTGGTTCTTGGCTAATATAAAAAGCAAACTTTCCATGCAGAAGCACATTATTAGAATTAATACCTTGTTGTTGAAAACTTGTTACTAAAATTAGACTACTAAATTTAAAACGTATTTTTTTTTTAGATTTTTTTTTTTTTTATCTGACAGAGAAGGAGAGATCACAAGTAGGCACAGAGGCAGGTAGAGAGAGAGAGAGGGAAGCAGGCTCCCTGCTGAGCAGAGAGCCCAATGTGGGGCTCAATCTCAGGACCCCGAGACCATGACCTGAGCTGAAGGCAGAGGCTTTAACCCACTGAGCCACCCAGGAGCCCCAAAAATGTGTTTTTAAAGTATAGTACTATCTTAGAAATCACATTTAGAAATGACAATATAGTATATTTATATCAGTGTTAAGACCTTTGATTTTATTTTTTTCATCATCATGGAATCTGAAAATTAAAAGTTTTCTTAGAAATCCCCTCATCTGGGCACCTGGATGGCTCAGTTGGTTGGGTGACTGCCTTCAGCTCAGGTCATGATCCCAGAGTCCCGGGATCAAGTCCTGCATTGGGTCCCAGCTCCACGGGGAATCTGCTCCTCCCTCTGACCCTCTCTCCACTCATGCTCTCTCTCACTCGCTCTCTCTCTCAAAATTAATAAAATCTTCAAAAAGAAAGAAAGAAATCCCCTCATCTAACCTTTATTGATTTTGCCTATTTCCATTCCACCAAGCTGCCTGAACCTGCAGAGACACAGACACTTCCCTCAAGGAGCTCAGTCTGAAGCAGTGATTCTCAACCTGAGTGTCATTTCCTTGTAGAAGCATGTCAGAATCTCTGCGAGGAGCTATTGTTTTGAAAAATATATTTAATATAACTTTTTATTGTGATGCCTATTATTCTTACAATATATACTATAGAAATAAAGCAGTGCCAAGAAATGGGGTGATCATTGCAAAGGAGTATAAAGTCCAAGAACAGGTTCATGGATTGATTTTTTTTTTAATAAGGGATATTACAGTATTTTGCATATTAATAAGAATGGCCCATACAGGGGCTCCTGGGTGGCTCAGTGGTGTACAGCCTCTGCCTTCAGCTCAGGTCATGATCTCAGGGTTCTGGGATCGAGCCCAGCATCGGGCTTTCTGCTCAGTGGGGAGCCTGCTTCCCCCTCTCCCTCTGCCTGTCTCTCTGCCTACTTGTGATCTTGATCTCTGTGTCAAATAAATAAATAAAATCTTAAAAAAAAAAAAAAAAGAATGGTCCATACAAATGAGAAATTGATGATACAAGTGAGGGACGGGACAGCTAGTAGAGTCATGTCCTTAACTAGGCAGGAGGGAATGGCCCTTAGCATTCTAGCGAAAGAGCTGGCCTAGGGTGAGAGCATGGACAGCTCTCACAAGAGCTCTTGTGAGAGCTCTTGTGAGAGCTGTCCATAGAAGAACAAAGGCAGAACATGAAGCTATAGTATGGTAGGTTGGTTTGGTTAAGGTGAGAGTATGTGAAAGTTCTTTTCTGATTCTTTTATATTGTCAGTGAAATAGGAAGCAAGGTCATAAGGTGAGAGTAAAGAGGGGATAGAAGATACTGGCGGTTTGAGAAAAAATAGTCATTTAAGAAAGTACAAAAATGTTGCCTAGCAAGGCTGCCCCAGAATGTGCACTGCACAGCTCAAAGGAGTGTTATTCGTGTGGACTGTAATAGGAATGGTGCCCCTGGAGTTGTGCAGGATGATAGCCCTTTATGAAGAACACAAATATACATCTTTCAGATAAATGAAAAAGCCAACTGTGCTGTTACATAAGCTGGTTTCTTGAGGCTAGGGATAAGATTTCAGTAAACAGCATCATACTTAGATTCAAAAAGCAGAGTCCCGGGGCACCTGCGTGGCCCAGTCAGTTGATCTTGGGGTCCTGGGATGGAGCCCAGTGTTGGGCTCCCCACTCAGTGGGCAGTCTGCTTCTCTCTCTCCTTCTGCCCCTCTCTCTGCTCCTGTTCTCTCTGTCTCTCTCTCAAATAAATAAATAAATAAAATCTTTAAAAAAAAGCACAGTACCTAGAACAACTTGAGTGGAAGTAAAGATGATGTATTATAGGACAGTCGCTTTCACATTTTTAACTTGTTTGCTCCTTAAAAGAATTTTAAGAAAGTATATACCCCTTGTATAATTTTAGGGTGACACCTAAAATATTTTCTATAAAGAGTGGCAAAGGATGTATTTTCTGACCTATTAGGTAGTACATATTAGCTGTAATTATATTTTCATATTCATATTTCATAAAATATATATTTTCATAAAAACAACTCATTCAGTTGGAGTTACAGATTTAGGCCATTCATTTTATAGAAAATGTGTGCCATAAAATCTAATTGGCAAAGCTAATTCTTATTGTCAACAGTCAAGTCAAACTTTTTATCAGGAAATGTTAGATTTCATTCATATTTTGCTTCATCCCCCCTGACTTTTATACCTGAAGCCATACACCATTATAACATCTGAAATAGTTTGGAGAGATACCTTTCTCTAATGAAGTAGGAGAACAAGTCACTTTTAGGAAAGCACTCATCCAGAAGTTGGGATCTAGGATTCAATTTCCTTAAAGCTATACATGCCCATCCTCACCATTCTAGAGGTTTGTTTTTTTTTTTTTAATTGAAGTATAATATATAATGTATTAGTTTCAAGTATGGAAAGTCTTAAATTACCCCTAAGGTAACTGTGTACCAGTAAGACCTCTGCTCCGGACACATAGATGATTCCCAGAGTAACTAATGTTACATTGGTATCAAATGATACAAAACCAAAAGTAGAATTAATTTGTCACACGAAATGTGAAAATGAAGGGGAAAATAAATTTTTCTTAGTATTTTTCTAAAATATTTTAAATATGTTTGCATAATTGTATATTATAGACATTTGATTATTCACGCGTGTCCTTAGAATTTTATATATCCATATTGCCACAAAGTGTTACCTTCTCATTGAGAAAAAGGGAGAATAACCTTATATGTGACATAGAGGGTATAAACAGCCTCACCTGCCTATATATGGATCTAGGATCTCTCATTATTAGGATCAAAAGTTCCAAGAGAGAAATGGGCATCTACAAAGGCTTCCTATGTTCTGGATCCACAGTAGTCCTCACAATTGGCCTGCCTCTAAGACAGAATTTGAATTTTGAAAGGCAAAAAGTATCAAAATTTTACTCTGGAATATTCCAGAACAAAATTATATGCCCTAAACACCCCAATTCTAATGTATTATCATTAACTGGTTTGTATCTTATTTAGTAACCACATGAATTTCTTATTTTTTATTTATAAGTTATTTATTTATTATCAGAGCTACATAGTAAAATTAGAACATTACTGGTAGTAGCGTGGTCAAGAACCTGATTTCAGTACTTAAGTGAGTTAATTCGAAGAATCACAAGCCCTAAATTCACCTAGTTTACCAAAAATAAAAATAGAGGGACCTGACTAAAGTCTGTGGTTGGATCACAAAACCCATTATTATTATTATTATCATCATTATTATTAAAAAATAATAAGTGTGTATCCTCTTGACATCATAGTTAAATAAAGAGAAAATAATAATACTGGGCAAGAGTCAAATGAAAATTTAAGTAAAATTTAAAGTAAAAAGTCAGCTTCAAATGATTTCATGGAGTGTTTTGTTTGTATAGAGTTCTTTTGTTTCTTTAGGAAAAACTCCTACTAAATATTGAGGAATATCCTTTGGAAAGTAAGAAAGTCATAAAATACTTCCTATAGAATTTTAGCCCGCCATATCTAATCTCACCCATACCCCCACACCACCACATCACAATCCTTGCTTCACTCAGTACAAGCATACATTTCTTACTCCAGCACGTAAACTACATACAATGAAGGTAGGAGTTTTTTTGTAGATAATATATAGAAATTTGGAGAAAGAATTCATCAGATGTAAAAAGCCATAAATCTATGGGGCCTAGGTGGCTCAGTCAGTTGACCATGGGACTCTTGGTTTCTGCCCAGATTGTCAGATCAAGCCCCTTCACACCCCCACCCTCATGGAGTCTGCTTCTCCCTCTCCCTCTTCCCCTTTCCCCATGTGTGCAGAGGCTCTCTCTCTCCCTTTCAGATAAATAAAGATTTTATTTATTTATTCAAGAAGGAGAGAGAGCATGAGTAGGGGTAGGGACAGAAGGATAGGGAGAAGCAGACTCCCTGCTGAGCAGGAGGGCAGGAGGCACAGTTCATCCCAGGACCCTGAGTTCATGACCCCAGCCAAAGTCAGACGCTTATCAGACTGAGCCCACCAGGTGCCCCTATAAATAAGTAAAATCTTTTTTAAAAAAGCCATAAACTTAGTAAATTTCTGGTCACTTCAATATACTAATTAAGTTATTTTAAATCTGGCTAATCTGGTTGCATTATAATTCAGTATTTTTTCTTCCTAGGGCTTCATTATTTCAAAAATGTTGTGCTAGTGGGATCTCTACAGGATCGCTATGTTCCTTATCACTCTGCCCGCATTGAAATGTGTAAAACGGCTTTAAAGGACAAACAGTCAGGTAACTAAGTAAATTAGAAGTGTTTCATCTCCATTTCTCTGACAATGCATCCCATTGTGGTTTATGTTTTTATTTTACCAATTACAAATGAAGTTAAAACTTTTTTTACATGTTTATTGACCTCTTTTATTATTCTTTGAAATGCCTGCTTATGACTTTGAATCATTATTTTATATGGAGTCATTTATCTGTTTCTCAATAAAAATCTCTATGTATTCTAAAAATAGGTTTCAAACAGTTCTAACTACACGTGAGCTTTTTCCCAAGTTTTTCTTGTAGTCACTTTCTCTTCTTTTTCTCATCTTTCTTTTTACGTACGTTACACCCCCTGATATTAACAGCTATCCTTCCTCTCTTTTTCTTCCTTTCTTTTCTCCTGCCATGTGAGATGTTTTTGCCAATAAAACAGTCATTCTCATAAGAGTTCTTTTTTCTAATTATAAATGCTTTCCATTTTGCTGCCTCAGAAGTAATCTCTAATTTGATTTCTTCTAGATTATTGGAATTGATGATTATTGTAATGATCATGCTGCATGTTCTGCTGTATCTTGCTTTTAGTCAACAACGGCAGCAAAGACTTACCTCAGTTTAATAAAATAATAAAGATTTTATGTATTTATTCTTTTGCTCTTTTTGAATAACAAAAGAAATTTAAATCATAGCTATTTAGAGCCAGAGGAGACTTGAGTCCTATTTGCTTATTTTATAATTGAGGCCCAGAGATGCTAAATGGCTGATCTTGTCACTGGTGATTAATTAATTATAGGCATAGGGCAAGAACTTGGGTGTCCTACCTTCCAGTATTTGCTCAGTTCCTTTTTTGGAATGAGGCTGATTTTTAAACAAACTCTTAATCTTTTGCTTTTTTTCACATTTTAACAGTAAACAGCCTCTTTAGGCAGGGAATCTCTCTCACACACATTTGTATTGACATTGCCTAGCATGATGCCTGGCACATAGTAGATACTCTATTCATTTAACAAATATATATATATATATATATATATTTTTTTTTTTTTAGCAGTTTGTGACATTAGAATAACCTTTTTTTTCCCCCTTCTGTTCTAGCAAGGGGCTTAGAGAAAAATTCATAGGAGATTTAACCTTCAGATGGGTCACAGAAACTAGAGAAATGTGCTTTATTTTAACAGAGATTCTGTGCCAGTGGGGGACAGGGGAAATCTAATAAAGACAGGTTTTGACTTCTTCCTTTGTAAAAATATTTTTCAAATAGCATGGAACCAGAAATCCAGCTTGACTCACAGTGAAAATTAAGAGGAGGTGGGAGTAAAACGTTTTCTATGAATCTATGTGATGTTAATCTCTCTCTTAAATACCTTTCTCTTCTTTCTCTGAATGTTCTACTTTTCCCTTCTCATGATTCTTCAGGAATAAACCCTGCCTCTCCTCAGAAATTTGATACTTTCCTCCCTAAAATTCACAGGTTCATTATCCATGTGTTAGCACTCATCAGTGGTAATATTAGCAGTGCATAAGCACTAAAAACTGTTTTGCCCCTTGTAAGACAGTTTGTGCTTTATGTATATCTAACCTTCATCTTTTATACTGTGAATGACCTCAATAAATGTATTGTAAGAATTAGCCAAAAAGAGAGAAAGAGAAGCATAATATTGGCATTAAAAGCAGAACCAAGCATTAAATAAACCCTTAGACTGAAAAAAGGATCCTGT
Organism: Procyon lotor; assembly: GCA_028646535.1. Taxonomy (NCBI): domain Eukaryota; kingdom Metazoa; phylum Chordata; class Mammalia; order Carnivora; family Procyonidae; genus Procyon; species Procyon lotor. The sequence continues at coordinate 74,733,988 of CM053608.1, read as the reverse complement.
CTGATCTTTGAGTCAAACTCGTGTTGTTCTTCTGACTGTGGGAAATTGCTGTTTTTTCTTGGAATAATGCAGAAATATATGGAATACTGTTGAATGCCACATAAACGTTTTTACAGTACTTGCTATAGGTTCAAGTTTTAAAAGTTATAAAAGGTAAAATGTCTTTTTTTAGGATGTTGACACATAATGTTACCTTAGTTTCAGGCATACAAGATAGTGATTCAACTTCTCTATACTTTATACTGTATTCATCACAAGTGTAGTTACCGTCTGTCACCATACAACGCTGTTACAGTATCACTGATCATTCCCTGTACTGTGTAAAAGGCAGAATGTCTTAGCATGGCTACCTTATTTTCATAATGATTTAACAAATCATAAGTGACTTAATGTTAACTAAAACTATTTGCTCTGTTATATCCATTGCTTTGAATTAAAAGTCTCAAATTAATGAGAATTTACAATAAATTTGTTACTTTTACTTGGCCAGATAATGTGGTTATTTATATTTTTTATAAAACAGTCTCAAAAATGATAGTCCAAGAAAAAGAAAACCTTTTAAAAGACATTCTGCTTTAACTAGAAATAATATAACTAAATTTCATTAATCATATAGAAGTTGGCATAGGATGTTTTTCAGTTATTCATGTGAACTAATTTTCCTGTTTTCTATTTGTCCCATAGGACAGATCTATTCAGAAATGATCCACAATTTGCTTCGCCCAGTTCTGCAAAGCAAGGACTGTAATTTAGTTCGATATAATGTCATCAATGCATTGCCCAATACAGCTGATTCACTCATTGGGAGAGCTGCACATATAGCTGTTCTTGATTCGGAAATATTTTTAGAGAAATTCTTTCTGGTTGCTGGCCTCAAATATTTCCAATAGGATAAAAACACTGTTAGAGACTTGATAATTACCTCATTCTACAATGATTCAAATAATGTATTATACTAAACTGTAGATGCGGATAAGTTCTAAGAAATATTTATACCTTTTTATATGGAAGATAATTTATATCATCCATGTTTAGAGCTTTTTAAACATCAACTTTACTTTCTAGGTAATGTGGCTGTGCAATATTTTTTTAATTCATCTTTTTACTTTTCTATTACTTTTTCATATATTTTGCTACATAAGTATTTCAGTGAAACTTTAAGCCCATATGTATATCTGATTGTTTATTATTGGCTTTCCACAATCCTTACATCAGACACATCATATTAGAGGCCATCTATTGCAAGAATAGCATGGGATTTTAAATTTTCTAGTATTGGGGTATTATTTAGTTAATTATAAATTTTACTTTTAACATTTTACTATGTTTTAACTGGAAATAAAATTATGGCTGCTAAAGTATATTTTTTGAAATCAACTCTAGCCCTGTCAAACCAGGTAGTTCATACATGACAATGTTATAAAAGTTTTCTATAAAAGTCATTATTACTGTTGCTATTAAACATATGTCATGCATATTAAAATATATTTTCTACGGTGATTTCAACATTATTTCTCATATTGACTTTTATTACTGGAACTTTTTCATGTTCATGTTAGCAGCATCTAGAAATTTTTGAATGTTTGCCCTCTGCTTTGATTTGGTTGGAATTTTGCTACATTTAGTAGTATTGCTTGAACTTTCTGACTACATTACTTCAACGTTTTTCATGGACTTTTCTTGTATGTACATAATAATTAAGTGTTGAAATTTATGAAATGCTTTTATGAATTTAGATAATTTTTAAATATTGTTAAAATTTGCTGAACTAAAAAGTAATGTAAATAAAATAATTCATGTTAAAAATGGAGCAAAATAATTACATGTTTGGTGATAGAGATGCAAATGTTTTTGATATATGGAGATGTTAAGTCTTTTGACTTTACTAAAGGTGCTGAATAGCATTAAATTCACTATTTTCTTTTCCTGTTTTACTTGTGAAAATAATAATGCACTAAGAGTGGATAGGTCTGTTTGCATTTGCGAGTTGCGATGGACAGAGGTTTTTGTAAGGATGTGTGGTATAATTGATGCATGTTTTATTTTTAGCATTGTGTTATTGCCTCTGGTGTTAATAAATGAACAAATAACTATCTGGAGGAACAGCTAAAACACTTGCTTATTTTCAGAATGCTAGGGGTATATTTTTATTTATAATTGGATAGACTGTGTTAATTAATCGTACAGACCAGCATGATTATATAACTTACAGCCTTTGTATTTTTATAATTTTTGTCTTTTGCATATATTAAGTAGTTAAAAGGTATTTCATTGGCTCTCCATAATTCTTTACTTTGTAAAAGTATTTGAAAATTCAATGAATTGATTAAGCAATAATATACCAAGTGCATTATAACTGGAAAATATAAATATATGCATTAACCACCACATATTTTTGCCACACACATTTTTCATCTTCACATACCTTGGCCCTGAGTTTGAAATATGCTTATTCTAAGTTTGAATAATCTTCCAAGTTTATCAAAGGATTCATTCTTACTCATAATCATATAATTGTATTTGAGGGTAAATTGTTCTTATGATCATAGTTGGTTGATT
>CM053608.1:74712583-74731329 GCA_028646535.1 Procyon lotor | reverse complement strand
CTATGTTATTCACCTCCAAATTCAGATTGCAGGAATGGGGTTCTGAGGGAAAGGGGAAGTGATTGTCTGAAACAGTATAATTGACTTTTAGAGAATGAATCTCATTAAAGTATATACCCATATGAATTCTTGTTACAAACAACAACAAAACAATTATGATTAAGCGAAGCAGAAAAATAATGGAAGAATATTAGGTAGTTCACAGAATTGTTGGAAATGCTGGAGAATGAACTTTGAAAAACAGACAGAAGCCAAGGGAAGCTAAATGACCAAAATCATAGCCAAGTTCTGACCTCAAGAAGAACTGGAAGTTTATGTATATGTCTACTGGCAGTGGTGCCTCTGAAAACTGGATTCCAAACACTCTAGACTCAAAGTCTGACGGGAATGTCCAACTGACAAAGATGTCTTGTGCCAACACTCAGGCTGTCGGGCATCAAAGATAGCAAGTATGTCTGACCTTCTCAGCTTCCACAGTAGAAGATAGGAACATTTCTCTTACCAGATCCACCAAATATATGAAATGGATTTGATGACTGAACACCAAATATAGAAACATCAGAGATCTACTGTAGTCCCATCTCTTTCCAGCATCTACTTATACCACTTCTACCATATTTACATTATACTAACATAATACTATTATCTCTCATCCGCTTCCAACTCCACAGTCCCCATGTGATGTTCATTTCTCCTCTAATTGTGTAATGATCTTGTCTCAATAGTATGTAACCCATAGACAAAATTGCCACCTAACCGCAACCATGCCTATATACAATAATAGTACAAGATCGGAAAGAAAAGGGAAATTATTAAATATAGAAGCATATGTATGTACCAATGAGGAAGAAAATATAACTAGAGCAGGGCTTTTTGCCAACTTCCTTGCTGAGAATTACCTGAATTACTTACTAAAAATACAAATTCCAGAGCCCTATTACAGATGAACTGAAACAACAGCCAGGATAGGGTATGGGGAGCAGGATGCCTTTGTCCCAAAGGCCTCTGATTTAAATTTTTTAAAAGTTATGCTAAATATAGTCCTCAATTCTGCCACTGGCCATGAGGCCAGATGGTTATGACTTCTCACCACTGCCACTTATTCCCTGTTTCCTTTGTGTTCCACTAGTAATTCGGTGGATGAGATTTCTTTATCTAGTGCTTGATCCAAGGATCCGAGGCTGGAGCCTATAGTCTTGCCTGTGTATGGTTGCAGATGTTTGCTTAATTTTTATAATTCAACATGGTATTGTGAGGAGTATTCCAGGAGATTTCCCAAGTTCTAATCAGACACCTCTCCCAATTCCCTTTTCTTCCGTGGTCATTAGGGCCAATCACCCCAACTAGTGCCATAACCACTTTTTCTAACTCCTTACCTAGAAGAATGAGCTAAAATGATCAGGTTACAATCCCAAGCGCCAACGCAGAGAAAACATTGTATCCCCCTTATACCCCACTCTGGGTACAAAAATTGGTACACCAACAGAATCTGGAATCATGGAGATGGATGGCAAGAGCAGTGAAGGGTCTAAGATTTTATCCTACTTGTAGGCTTGCTTGCTACAGTTAAATGGATGCTGACAGGAGACTCCTGGGTACAAAAGACTTGATTACAGAAAAATAACCCAAGCATCAGCATATTTGCACTAGTTCCTGGAGCCCCAATTCCACAGTGATGCAGAGTACCAGATGATACCTGTACACACAATGGGTTGCATCACGGGAGAAAAGTCCAGAGCCAGGGACCATGCATTTTTTAAGCAAGCAGCAAACAGGCCAGTCTCTTTTCCCCAAGGGGAACAGCAATTAAATGGTAGTCATGCTATATTTAAATGCCTATGTGACTAACTGCAGAAATTGCTCAGTGTCAGGAGATGGATAAGCCTTGCCATTGGTATACTCAGCAATAATATGCAGGGATGCCCAGGACGCGTGGCAGATTGTCTCTCCTCACGATGGAAAGCAAAATATATGGACAGTGTATCAGATGTTACAAGATATTAATCCTTCTATTACTCTTTGGATCCTGTTAGTCTGTCTGTAGAAGAGATATCACCAAAAATACTGTTAAGTCATTGGGAGCATATGCCAAGTCCCAAAGTGTATTTTCTCACCTTGTTCCAAAAGTAAACATTCAGTGGACTTGACCAGTTGCTTCTGGACTCATGGGATATATCATAAGGCTTGTTAATTCCACAGGCATCAGTACTCTATATTTTTCACAGGAAAGTGAGTTCTTCTTTGGTAAGAACCAATGTTGTATGGGATGCTATATAAGGTGTATGTAGTATAAGGTATTCAGTAAGTCCACAGAAAAAATGTGTAAAAGAAGGGTAAGTCAGGGAAACAGTATAATTGTTCCTATACGACAAGTTGCTTCTTCATTATAGTAGGATTCCATTGTAATCACACCTGCCACCCAGGCTATGTAGTCCTATATCAGGGGGACAGGTTGTTCACTGCAGGTAGGGGTGCTAGCCAATCAGTCTTGGCAGGGAAAAAGACTATGTTAAAAATTTATGCATCTTGGGGCACCTGGGTGGCTCAGTGGGTTAAGCCCCTGCCTTCGGCCCGGGTCATGATCTCAGGGTCCTGGGATGGAGCCCCGCATCGGGCTCTCTGCTCAGCGGAGAGCCTGCTTCCCCACCCCCCACCCCCGTCTGCTTCTCTGCCTACTTGTGATCTCTCTCTCTGTCAAATAAATATCTTTATAAAAAAAATTTTATGCATCTCTATGCACCATGGCTACCTGAAAGTGGGTCCAGCTGTAGTGGGGGAATGAGGCTGACTGATGTCTACAGAGTGGTAGGCAGCCTCTAAAATGAGCTTCAGTGATCTGCATCTGCTGGTATTCACCCTTTGTGTAATCACCTCCCTTTTGAGAGGGTGTTGGATATACCGACTCACTTCTAATAGAATACATCAAAAGAGAATACATCATTTCTAGTGACAGAATACATCAAAACTTGAAATGAGATTACAAAAACACTGTGGCTTCCACTTTAGCAGTCTTGTTCTCTCATTCATTCTGTGGAAAACTAGCTGCCATATTCTGAGATGACCTTTGAAGAAGCCCACATAGCAAGAACTGAAAGAGGGCTCCAGTCCAAAGCCCAAGAATTAAAACCTGCCAATAATCATACTAGTAAGCTTGGAAGCAGATTCCCCTCCCTCCCAGTTGTGCCTCTATATGAGACTGGAACTCCAGCTAAGAGCTTGACTGCAGCCTCCCTCAAGATCTAGAGCCAGAGGCACACTGGCTCCTCCTTCATTTCTGACCCACAAAAACTGAGAAAAACTTCATTGTTTTAAGACAAAATTTTGGTTTAATATGTCATGGAGCAATAGATAAGTAACACCGTAACTTTATTCCGATTAAGAGCCCTTCTGAAATGGGAGCCTTTCCTTTTTTTTTTTTTTTTTCTTTTTGAGTAATGAGATCCAAATATTCTTAACTTGGGGGCGATTTTGAGAGGTTCTATGGCAAAGAACTATTCAAAACTCTTACAGTCCCAGCTGTTGGTCAAAACTTGACTAAACCAGTGCCCATGAAATGATGTATATCTTTATTTCAAGCCACATCTCTTTCCAGGCAAAGTGTAAAGGATAAAGTTCTAGACTCTGGGAGGATCTCTCTCTCTCTCTGCTGTTCCTTGAGGGCCTCTGTTAAATGGGACTCTAAATGCCAAGGCAGTCCCTTGATAGCTGAGTTAGTATATTTAGCAGAGCCATTCATAATCCAGCTTTGAATTTTTTTCCTCAGTCAACTGGTCACAAGGAACTCATCGTTAAACCGTAGATATGAACTAAGGGTCAAAAGTATTTGTGGGAGCTAACTGCTAATGAAAATTGCTTGGGTTTTGGTTCTGGCCCTCTTGTATATAATACTTTTTTTTTTTTTTAAAGATTTTATGTATTTATTTGACAGACAGTGAGAGAGGGAACACAAGCAAGAGAGGGAGAAGGAGAAGCAGGCTTCCCGCGGAGCAGGGAGCCCAATGCGGGGCATGATCCCAGGACGCTGGGATCGCTGAGCTGAAGGCAAACGCTTAACAACTGAGTCACTAAGGCACCCCAGTATATAATACTTTTAGTAAAGGAGACTCCTTCTCTAGGAGGATCAGATTAACTCCCAGTTTATGATGAGAAACTCGGATTGCATAGCTACCTGATGTCACATCCTCAGATATTACCAGGGCCCAATAGCTAGCCAAGAACTTCTCTGAAAAATAAAAAAATAAAATAAAAATCCAAGACTGCATTGTGATTCTGTAAGGATTCCCACAAGTTACATAAAGCCTCCTGATCTGCCACATATGCTCCAAACGTCATTGGAACTGTTGGAATTTATGGGCCAACTGGCAGAACTCCTCCTACTGCAGCCTGGACCAGATGGCAAGACTTTTCTTGCTCTGCTCTTCACTCATAACTGTTATCTTTCAGGTCATCTGGTCAATGAGTCAGAACTGACGAATTAGGAGTTCACTGGACGACTAGATATTTTAAAAATAAAAGGAAAGAAGGCTATTACACGGGCAAAAGAGTAAAAAGGTGCTTCACCTTTGTGTACTATAAGAGATCTTTCAAGAGACCTCTGCCTCAGATTAAGAGGAATACATGGAATTATTCCCTCATCCAACCTCAGCCATGATTTGAGATTTTAATCAACACAGAGGTCAGGGTAGTTCGAGTCGCTCTTCGCTAGAAAGCGGACGCCCTCCACCAACCTTTCCTACAGACTGCGCAGGACCAGAGCACCGATGCCCAGACGAGCTCCGGAAGCCCCGCCCCGCCCGGCCACGCGCAGGCCGCACCCCTCCACACGCAGGCCCCGCCCAATCACGCGCAGGCCCCACCTCCCTAGAGCTCCGCCCCTCCCGTGGGGTGGGCCTGGGTCGGCTCCGCTGGCTCCTCGCCTAGCTGCTGGCCCACGAGGAGACTGCGGGATTTGGCACCATGTCTATATCGAGGCTCGCTCGGTTGCTTGGCTGCGTCCCGGCCACCGCGTGGAGAGCGGCAAGTAAGGCGTTCGGCCCCGGGGCCGAGGTCGCGGGCGGGGTCGCGAAGGCCGGGTGCTACGAGAAAGTCCTCCCTCGGGGGAAGCCGCGTGTGTCCCGGGCGTCTGAAGGCGCCGGGTGCTGCAGAGCTTCTCTTCTTCGGCTCGGCCACCCATGTTTGGGTCCTGGGCAGGACCCTTCACCATCCCGGATCTCAGGGGTGGGACAGTTCGCCCAAGCCCTTCCAGCCTGTGCACCCGCTTCCTTCCGGTCACTGGTCAGGAAAGGCAGCAAGACATTCGGGATTGTTTTACTTGGGAGCCTTCAGCGCGCACTACGCTTAGGTGTTGGTGAAAAGAAAAAGGAAAAGAGGGAATGAGAGTCATTCATTTATTTATGTAATTTACATCAAAAAGGATTTGTGGCAGTTTGCAGTATTGAAAATTGGAAAAGTGCAGAGGTGGGTCAAAGTAGCAAATTAGTATAATAAAAATTAGATAAAGTCAAGAATTGTTAATACAAAGAAAGTATGCATGTTTTCAGTAAAAACGAACGTTTTTTTAACCCATTTTTGTTGGAAAACTTTCTCAGTATTTTAGACTTAACCCACAGAATATGCTAAGCATAGTTCTAATTGAGGACATCCTGGAGAAATTGTCTAAGTTGAAAACAAAACTACTGCCTCTCTTAGTAATGGGCCCAGATTTCTATGCAGTTTGTTTTCTGGAATCATTTCTCTTCAAACATATTACTTGTTAATTGTAAACATTATAAATGGCCCAGGAGTGAATAATAAAGTGAAAGTCACACTTTATCCAAACTCCAGAGTAGTAACTGTAAATTTTGTTGTGTGTCATTCACCATCCCTTTCTCACTTATTAACAACTTAAGAATGAAGTGTTTGAGGGGCACCTGGTTAAGCCTCTGCCTTCTGCTCAGGTCATGATCTCAGGGTCCTGGGATCAAGCCCCACATCGGGCCCTCTGCTCTGCAGGGAGCCTGCTTCCCCCTTCCTCTCTGCCTGATCTCTCTCCTTTCTGTCAAATAAATAAAATATTAAAAAAAAAAAAAAAGAATGAAGTGTTTGATACCAAAAATGTATATAACGTGTAAGTTATGAAGCAAAGCTTACATTTATGAACTCATTTTCCAATTTAAGAAATAGAATACTTCTGTTACTAAGCAGTTCCTGTGCGCTTCTTCCCCGTGGAGTTGTAACTTTACATGGCTTTGGTCTTCATAGAAATGGCTTCTTAACCATTTGTATTTATTTTACTTGCCTTTTTCAACTAACACTGTATTTTGAGATTCTCTATATTGATGTGTGAGGTCGTAGTTAATCATGCAGTTGTGAGAATATATCATACAGTTTTTCCATTCTTCTTTCAAGTGGACATTTGGGTAATTCTGGAAACACCGGGATTGGCGGCTACACATTCTTGTTATGCAAGGAGTGGAATTCCTGGAACATATGGTGTAGGCCTATTATAAAATAGGATGCCAGGTTGTAAAGGCATTTCCATTCCTACTGGCAATTACATACCTACCAGCAGAAACATCAGTTCTTGTTGTTCCACATACTTGTCAACATTTGCTAATTATCAGAAAATTTCATTTTTGTCTGAATAGGGTGTTGAAATGGTATGTCAGTATGATTTTGCTTCGGGATTTTATATCCTCTGTGCTAGCTAAATTACTTTCCTCTTTTAACTTCTCTGATTAAAGAGGTTGAACATCTTTTCAAATATTTCTTAGCTTTTTTTGGTGAAATCTCTTCATTTTCTTAATGGATTGTTTATCTTTCTTATTTATAGTCTTTACATATATTTGTTTTTGTTTTTGTTTTTTAAGATTGTATTTATTTATTTGACAGAGAGAGAGAGAGAGCACAAGTAGGCAAAGAGGCAGGCAAGGGTGGGGGGGTTGGGGAGGGAGCAGTCTCCTTGCTGAGCAGAGAGCCGGATGTAGGGCTCAATCCCAGGACCCTGAGATCATGACCTGAGCCAAAGGCAGAGGCTTTAACCCACTGAGCCACCCAGGCACACCTACATATATTTCAATACTAAACCTTTTTGAGCTGTGTAAGTGACAAATAGCCCAGTTTGGGGCTGTTTTTGTCACTCCGTCGTGGGTTTTGTTTTTTTTTTTTTTTAATCATATATAACAGCAGCAGAATAAAATAACGGATCTAAATGTACAATCACACAGCTTTGAAAGAAAGGTGTCTTTTTTTTTTAAAGAAAGATATCTTTTGGTGAACACATAATCATAATTGTAATCATGTCTTGATCCTTTTGTTTATTGTCAGTGCTTTGTGATCTTGTCTAAAAAAAGCCTTTCCTACCCTAAAGTCAGGTATTCTCCTATATTTTCCTCTCAAAGGTCTATAGTTTTGCTTTTTATATATGAGCCTTTACTCTACCAAGACTGATTTTTGTGTATGATGTGAGGCAGGAAACCAATTTCACTTATTTTCCATGTCAGTAATCTGTTGTCCCAGGTCCATATATTGGGTCTGTACTGCCCTGATAAAATGCCAGCTGTCTTCAATCAAGTTCACATAAACATATAGGCATGGGTTTATTTCTTGGCTCCCTTTTCAGTTCCATTGATCTATTTCTCTATTCCTGTGCTGATATCCCTGTCTTAAAAACCATACCTTTGTAATAAATCTTTTTTTTTAAGATTTTATTTGTCAGAGAGAGAGCAAGCAGGAACAAGGAGAGCTGCAGGAGGAGGGAGAAACAGGCTCCCCACTGAGCAGGGAGCCCAATGCCAGACTTGATCCCGGGGTCCTGAGATCCTAACCTGAGCTGAAGCAGATGCTTAACTGAGCCACCCAGGCGTCCCACTTTTGTAATAAATCTTGATATTTAATAGGGTAAATCCTCCCATTTTGTTTTTCAGAAGTGCTTTGGCTATTCTTAGGTATCTTGCTTTCCATATCAAATTCTTAAAAAAAAAAAAGTCCCCGTTGGGATTTGATTAACACTGCTCAGTGTTTTTTTGAATTGTCATTTTGATTGCTGCTTATGTATAGAAACATAATTTACTTATTTATTGCTTTTGTATCCTGTAACCCAGCTAAATTAGTTTATTGATTTAAATAATTTATTGTAGCTAGGTGGGGAATGTTATTTTGCTAGGTAGGCAGTCATTAAGGGAAAATAATGAAAATCTAGTTTCTCACTTTCGAGTATTTATATCTTTTTCTTTTCTCTTGTTTTTCTGTCTTGCTTAGATTTCTAGTAACATGTTGTCTAGAAGTGGTGATATCTTATTTGTAATTATAAAGGGAATGCATTCGTATTTCAAATGTCATATTAGCTGTGGATATGCCTTTACCAAGTTAACAAATTCCTATGCCATGTCTAAAGGGTTTTTATTGTTGTTTATGTATTTGTCTGGTTTTTAAGACTGAATAAATCTTGAAATTTACTGAATTCATTTTTCTTCATCTTCTTGGGGTTATTATATCACTTTTCTCCTTTAAATCTGGTGAGTTGGTTGAATTGTAGATTTTTCTAATGCTAAATTAAGCTAGCATTCCTAGAAAATATTCAAATTGATCATGATGATTATATTTTTAATATGATATTGGATTTGTTATGCTAATATTTTGTTTAGATATTGGCCCGTGGGGGCGCCTGGGTGGCTCAGTGGGTTAGCCTGCCTTCAGCTGCCTTCAGCTCAGGTCATGATCCCAGGGTCCTGAGATGGAGCCCCGCATTGGGCTCCCTGTCAGCGGGGAGCCTGCTTCTCCCTCTGCCTGCTGCTCCCCCTTGCTAGTGCTTTCTTTCTCTCTCTCTCTGTCAAATAAATAAATACTGTCTTTAAAAAAAGAAAGAAAGAAATTGGCCTGTAATTTTCCTCTTTTGCAGTTTCCTTTTCTGGTTTTGAAGCTTAAGTTATTCTAGCCTCGTACGGTGAATTCAAGAGTCTTACCACCCTTTTCTCTTCTTTGTTATATTTTGTTTAAAGAAATTATTCATTTTTAGAGTGTTTGGTATAACTCAAGTATAAAACTATCTGCTCTTTGATGGAAGATTTTAAATTACTGGTTTAATTTCTTTAGCGGTTATTGCATTGTTCATCAGATTTTCTCTTCATTCAGCTTTGATGAGTTAAATTTTTCTGGAAAATTGTTCATTTTTTTATGCTTTTGTTATATAGGCATAAAGTTCCTTTTTTTTAAAAAAAAAAAGTCTGCTCTCATATGTAATTATGTAGTCTCAGAGACATCTGGTCTCTGGTGAGAGCCTGCTTCCTGGTTTGCAGATGGCTGTCCTCTCATTGTCTCCTCATGTGTCAGAGAGCAGAAAGTCACAGCAGGCTCTCATATCTCTTGATAAAAGGGCACTAACCTTGTTCACGAGGGTTCCACCCTCATCACCTAATTACCTCAAAGAAGCCCCACCTTCTAGTATCACCACATTAGAGGTTAGAATTTCAACGTATAAATGAGGGTGGTGAAGGGGACTTAAATCTTCAGTTCCTAACACTGGTCTTTTGTTTTGATTTGTTTTGTTTTAAGAAACATGGTAATTAATGGAACTTCTTACATGAACAACATGCGGCTGGATTTTGTTCGTTTTATTTTGTTTTTCAGAATCTGAGAGTCTATACCTATTTAACTGGAGAGTTCAGTTCATTTACAAATCATAATTATTGACATAATTGGCTTTATTTCTACCATTTTTTACACCTTCTATTTGTCATACTTGATTTGAATTAAATATTTTCTTCCAGTTTTTTTTCCTCTACTGGTTTGGAAATATACTTTATCTTTCATTGGTTACCCATGAAATCTAAATGCATACTTAAGGAAATCTAAAGTGAACACCCTCTCCTAAACAGTGCGAAGTGTAAAAATGCTTTGAATTCACCCATCCTCTCTTTGTTGTTCAGCCTTTTAGGTGTCTATATGTGTGTGTTTGTGTGTATATGTTGGGATTATTGGTATTGTTAATACCACATCACAGTTATTATTATGGTCTTATACAATCAATAAATAAAACTTTCATTTTCTCTCCGTTCTTATCTCCTTTTTATCTCTTTGTTCTTATCTCACTTTACTTTTGGATCATTTTCTTAAAGTACATTGCTTAGAAGTCCCATTCATGACTGTCTTTTGTGATAAAGTTTGTTAGTGTTCTTTTGATATAGGTCTTATTTTTAATCTGAAAATCTGGTTTCTTTCACTTTTTGTTTTTGAAAGATGGTTTCAGTGGGTGGATCATTTTCTCATAGCTCTATCTTTTGGCTTCTATTATGGCTATGGGGAAGTTATCTGTCCAGTTTTTGTTCTTTCATTAGTAATCTTTTATCTGGTTTCTGCTTACCTTCCTTTGATCTGGTTTTCTTGTTGGGGTTGTTCATTATTTTACCTTGTGTCCAGATGTACTTTTTTTCCCTTTAATTTGGTATTTCTTTGTGCTTCCTATGTCTGAAGATTCCTGTCTCTTTTACTTCTCATGGTATTTCCACTATCTCCTTGTGGAATTGTGATTAAAGAAACATTTGTTAGACCTTCTCATTTTATCCTCCATATATTTGAACTTCTCTTTGGTTATTTTCATCTTTGTCTCTATGTTTTTTCCTGCATAACTTCTTCAGAACTTAATTCTAGATCACAAATTCTTTTCTCAATTCTATCTGTTCTATTTAGCCCTTTTATTGAGTTTTAAATTTAAATTGTTACATTTCTAAATTTCTTTGTGTTTTAAGTTAGCCTTTCTTAGTCTCTTACTCATGTCCCCTTTTTGCCCTTTTTTTTTTCCCTCAAACACATTAAATAGTTATATTCTGATTTCAGTGATATCAGTATGTCAGATCTTTATGGGTCTGGTCCTGTTGGTTGATTTCAGTAACTCGTTCTTGTGATGGCTTGTTTCCTCAAAGTTTACTGGGATTCTCTCTTGAGACTTGAATGAGACATGGGTTGAGAGGATATTTCTCCACAGATTTGCTTCTGCTCTTCCCATGTGTCTGGAGCACTTCTTGACTTGGGTCCACTTTATATAAGATGCTCCCCTTGGACATTTTTGGACTATGCTGATAGTGTGTAATCAGGCATAAACATAGGTGTGGTCAGTCAATAGTTTCAAAATCTCTGTAAGGGCTTCTTTTTTTTCATTTCCACTCAGAACCAAGGTTGAGATGAATACTTGTCCCTCCTTAAGTGTTCTCTTCATTAACTGAAAGTTTGCTTTTAGCTTCTTGCTCTTTTCACCAGCAGCATGAACATCACCTGGAGATTATTAAAATGCAGAATCTTAGATCTCACTCAGACCTACTCAGAGTCTGCATTTTAACAAGATCCTCCAACTGTTTTATATGCACATTAAAATCTTAAGGCTCAGTTTCTCTTCTGATTGCTGAGCCTCCCGGAGTCGTGGCCTCTAGTGGGCTTTTGTTTGGCTCAGGCTCAGAGGACTCCTCTCCCTGCTCTCCTGGGAGCTCTGGACCCCAGCTCCAGGTGAGAAAGACACAGCATGGGGAATGGCTTAAGTGTTTGGTGACCTCACCAAATGGTGCACATTGTTAGTTTATCATTTTATACTTTTTTATTTTATTTTATTTTATTTATTTATTTTTTTCATTTTATACTTTTTTAAAGACTCTTTGATTAAGAAATTTTTGAGTATTTCTTCAATCTTTTTAGGTGTTCTATAGCTATAGGTTTTTAGGCATCTCTGATCTATCAAATTGCCAGAAACAGAAGTTCTGAAAAGTTGTTTGTTGTTTTGATTTAATGGTCAATGGGTCTTTTTTCTCTGCTTTTATTATTCTTTCAGGAGGTCATCTTGCTTGTAATGTACTTGCAAACAGAGTTCTAAACAGGCTTTTTTTTTTTTTTTTAAGATTTTATTTATTTGACAAAGAGGGAGGGAGACAGAGAGGGAACATGGGGGGGGAGGGGTTAGGGGGAAAGGAGAAGCAGGCTTCCCGCTGAGCGGGGAGCCCAATCCTGCTCCCTGCTCAGGGATTGGGATTGGGACTTGGGATCATGACCTGAGCCAAAGGCAGATGCTTAACAGCTGAGCCACCCAGGTGTCCCTCTAAATAGGCTTTGGACAAGGCCAAACCACCCCTTGAAGAAGGTGACATGGGCTTTATGGTGGTGATTTCCTTGCTTCTCAAAGGATGATTTTTAAGTTTGTCCGCTATTGCCCATGCAGTTGAGGTAGTCAGAAGCTTGCTGAAGGCCACAATGTAATATGAACATTAACATACAGCTAACTTTTGCACACTGTGGGCATTAGGGGCTGACCCGTGCACCATAAAAAATCCACGTATAACTTTTGGCTTCCCCAGAACTTAACTACTGATAGCCTACTATTGAATGGAAGCCTGTGATAACATAAACAGGTGATTAACACATATTTTGTATATTATATGCATTATATGTTATATTCTTACAGTAAAGTAGGATAGAGAAAATAAATGTTATTGAGAAAACCATAAGGAAAAGAAAATACATTTATAGTACTGTACTATAAAAAACCCACATGTAAGTGGACCTGTGCAGTTCAGACCCGTGTTGTACAAGGTTCATTACTGTTGCTTGGTGCCTACTATTTGATAGGCAGAACCCATAGGTGTGGCTCTGGGGCTCCCTTTCTATCTTTCCTATTCCTTATGATCCGATAGACCCTTTTTTCTTGCTGTCTGCCCTTCAAGCTACTTGTGTGTGCCTTGCTGCCACCACCCCTGCCGGGTGGCTTTGCACGGACTTGTTTCCAAAGCTATCCAGCGTGTGGGTACCAAAGGGCACGGTGTCCCCTGTCTTATCTTGTATGGTACAGAAATGAGAGGCGTTCTCCTCCTCCCCATTCTGTCACACTGGTAACCTGTCTACAAAAATAATTCTGTTTAGGCCACTATGGTTTGGGAGTCCTTTGAGAAAACTGGTCTTTTAGCCTTTCCTTGTAACCTTTTTTCCCAAGATAAAGTTCCTACCGAGTACTCAAGTCCAGACCTATGGGCTAGTTTCTCAGACTTTCTCCTTTGCTACTCCTCTCTCTTTTCCTACAGTACACTCATATTCCTCTTCTTTACCAAAAACCCTTTTGCACCTTGACTTCCGTGTCCTACAGTTGGGCTAAAGTTATGATTGCAGTCAGTGTGTGCACATAAGGACATACACATTACTTCCTTTCTCTGAGCTAGCCTGCAGGGTGAGTAGAGGTAACCCGGTTCTGGGGGGGATACAACTCAGTAAGATACAGTGACCCTCTTAGGGTCAGTCACATTGCTGAAAGTGGGGTGGCTGGCATTGGACCCATGTGTGATTCTAGTGCCCTTAGTTTGCCAGTTTTTGTTGTTGTTGTTGTTGTTGTTGTTTTTAATTTGTCCATTATATTACTAAAGGAAAGGACCGACTGCTGGTGGGACGGGCAGGAGAACTCTGCTTTGACAGGTAATTTAGGGATCAGTATTCTTCCCATCTTGTTGCGCCACCATCTGTAGGGCAGTGCCGCTGATCAGCGCCATGTACAATAGTTGAGTTTTGCTAGTTATTTACAACCTGTGTTCTGAATGGTTGGACATAGGTTCTGAATAGGCACTGTCTATATCATACACTTTATTAAATATTTTAAGTATCACCCTGCCCTGGTTCTTGTCCACATCGGCATGGTTGAAGCTGGGTCACTGCCGTGTCTGTATTATAACCCAAAGAAATGGGAAAAGAAATCCAGGGCAATCAGCTTGTTGCAAAAGTGGGGCAAACTAAAATTTGCACACATCACTTCCAGTCACAACCCATTGGTCACCACGTGGACACGTGGCTGCTTGGCTGCAGGGGAGGCCAGGAAATGTCATCTCTAAGCAAGTGGCCTGGTGCTCAGCTTAATAGCAAATGAGGTGGGAGTGGGAATCCTAGAACTAAATGGAAGAAGGGAAAGGGGCTACTTGAGACATCAGGCAGCTTCCACCACATCTACCTAATGTCACTTTTTCAGAAAATAATTTTGTTCAAATTGAACAGAATTACTGTAAATTAAAGACTGTTAGACCTGCCCTCATCGGATTATTGTGAGGTTTAATGAGGTGTCATGTTTTCAGCCCCTAGTACAGAGCCTGGCACATAGGAGGCATCTAACACATATTTATTACCTGTGTTAGTTACATTTAGTATATCTGTATCATTTCAGAGGCAAAACTTTTAGCTTCAGATTTTGTCTGCATTATAATTGGTAGCCAAGCCTGTTTTGTGCCATTTTTATGATTTTGTGCAAATGCTTAGGAATTTCTACAGATTTGGAACATACCAAGATTAATTTTTACACTGAATATCATTTCAAGCTTTGAGTTAAGAGATTTATTTTGATTCTCAAAAACAACCAAACCTAAAACAGAAAGTGCTAATTTATTGTATTGTCGAGTCTGAATGCACAGTAGCAGGTGGCTACTGGTATCTGTTAAACACTTGGTTGATTTTTAAATCAGCCAACTTCAAAATGAGTTATTTGATGTACAATAAGATAGACTTGCTTAGTAGCCAGATGCAGAATCTAGTCATTAGCCAGAATAGATGAAAAATCTGTCCACATTTACAATCTAATTTGTAACTATTAAAATCCTTTCTGGGGATACCTGGGTGGCTCAGTTGGTTAGGCTGCTGCCTTCAGCTCAGGTCATGATCCCAGGGTCCTGCGATCGAGTCCCACATGAGCAAGGAGCCCACTTCTCCCTCTCCCTCTGCCTGCCACTCCGCCTGCTTGTGCTCTCTCTCTCTGTCAAATAAATAAATAAAATCTTTTTTAAAAAATTAGAAAATAAAATCCTTTCTGTATTTTTATATTATTACTGAATTATCATGACTTAGAAACAACCTTTCATGCTTTATAAATTTGTAATAGATTTGTTGATGGATAGATAGTTGGACATTAGATAATGGACAGGAGTTTCTATTGTGGAAGTTGGCCAAACGTCTTAAATTGGAATATATTGATGTCACATTCTAAAGAATCCTATATTTCACAAGTGACTAAATAACAAAAATCCCATGATTTGGACTGGAAATATCTTTCAATTGAGCATAGTTTATATTTACCAAATTTTCAATATAGTATTTTTTAAATAGTCAAAATAAGCCAAGATCAGATTGTTATAGGAAATACATTAATACAATCAAAAACTCATATTTCTATATTTTCCATTTCTTAAATAAAAATAAATGCTTGGAGCGCCTGAGTGCTCAGTGGGTTAAAGCCTCTGCCTTCAGCTCAGGTCATGATCTCAGTGTCCTGGGATCGAGCCCTGCATCGGGCTCTCTGCTCATCGGGGAGCCTGCTTCCCCTTCTCTCTCTCTCTGCCTGCCTCTCTGCCTACTTGTGATCTCTCTCTCTCTCTGTCAAATAAATAAATAAAATATTTATAAATAAATAAATAAACAAATAAAAATAAATGCTGCCTTATTGCAGGTTTTTCTCTTTAGCCTTTTAGTATATATTTAAATGTTATTATGAGGACATAATAAAGTTTGAAGGCAAAATGGTCTATACTCTAAATCAAGAAATAAGTAAAAATTTTAAATAAATAACTTTTTATTTTAATGTGCATAGAAATTTTTGTTGATCTACAGTTTTTCTCAGCCAATTAATTTCACAAATATAAAGTATTTTATATAAGTGACCATGTAGTTGGGAGAAAACTATATTAATTCTGTAGATCATTGTCATAGCTTTATTAAAACATTCAGATATGTGTTTTTTTAATCCTTGTGTTTTGTGGGCTCTTGGATCTGTGGGAGAATGATAGTTTGTATTCTAATTGGTCATTCAAACAATAAATTTGCTACTCCCTGGGCTATATGCAGTAGATATGCAAATGAACAGCCTGATACACTATTTCGAAATTGTTAATACAGTTTGTATGTAATGTTAACTTTATGTAATCTTACAAACAAGTCTTGCATAAATTCCCAGTTGGCTGTGGAGGGTGTGTATGTATAAAGAGATATATATATGTACAAATATTTTTATGCATATATATTTGTGTATGTATGGGCGTGTGTATATATATAATTGTTTTTAAGGAATTTCTGCACCCAACATGGGGCTCGAACTCACAACCTCAAGATCAATACTCACGACTGACTGAGCCAGCGAGGAACCCCTATATATAATTTTTTAAAGCAGATGGTAGGGTGATGTAGTGATTGCTGGAATATGAATAAAATACATATAATAAAAGAAAATTCTAATTATATGTAATGCTACCATGAGCTTCCAGATAATACTACAATGATAATATTAGATAAAATTTATCACAGTGGTAAATTATTTAATAATTTAATTTATAATATATAATAATTTAAATGATTAATTTTAAAATAATTTAAATTTATAATTTAATAAATTGTTTAATTTATTTAGTAACTCATGAGATAGGTACTGTTACCTTCAATTTAGAAGGGAAGAAACAGATTTAGAAAGGGTAAGTCACTTGGCCAAAGGTCAAACAGCTAAAAGTGTTTGCATTAGTTTCCTACTGCTGTTGTAACAGTTGTCACAAACTTAGTTGGGAGGTGAGAAATCTGAAATGGGGGAGAAGTCTCTGGACTGAAATCAAAGTGTTAGGCCTGTGTTCTTCTGGATGCTGTAGGGGGAGAATCTCTTTCTTCCCTTTTCTAACATCTAGAGGCTACTGAAGTTCCTTTCCTCCATCTTCAAAGCCAGCAACATCCATTAAAGCTGTCTCATGCTGCCATCCTCTGGTTGTCTCTTCCAATTGTCTCTTCCCCGTTTAGGGATATCTATGATTACAGTGGACCTACACCGATAGTCCAGGGTGATTGCTCTAGTCTAAGTTCATCTGATTGGCAACCTCAGTTCAAACTGCTACCTAAATTCTCCTTTACCATGGAACCAAACCTCTTCATAGGTTCTGAGTGTGAGGTTCTGATGGTCTTTGGAAGCCATTATTCCACTTACCGCAGTGGTATATCTGGAACTGGTCCCCAACTCTGCCTCTAAAGCCATTCCTTTAGAAGTTCAAAACCCAACCCTGAAGTCATTTTTTCAGCGTAGTTTTGTACTTATTGAACCATGATATTAACGAGGGTTGGATAACTTTCATAGCAGTTTAGAAAGTCCAGCTTTCTTCATATGACCTATGGAGAAAGTGATCTCATTTATATGTTATAAATGCCCAATACAATTTTTAAATGTTTAATGGGCAGGAAAAGAGACTCATAATTAGGATTCAAATATAAGAATACTAAATACAATCTCTTATAATTTAAATAGTAAATATTGTCATTAAAACTTTGTACTACTTAGTAACAATCATCTCATTTCTGGTATTTGGGACATTGCTTCACACAGCAATCAGTATTTTATATATATATAATTTTTATAATTTTGATAATGGGTAATTTATTTTAAAGCTCTTCTTTTTAAACTGATAATATTGGTTGCCTCCGAGGAAGGGAAATACCTGTCTAGAAGATAGAGGAAAGGATTTTTACTGTATATTCTTTTGTACTTTTTGTACTTTGATGAATGTGAGTGTATAAACTAAAAACAGATAAAATTGTTAACTTTTTAAAGTAGAATAAAAGAACAGCTCCTCTCTGTTAAAGATTAAAGCATACTATAATATGGTTATTCTTCTAACTGCCTTTCTTAGATCAAGAAAGGAAAGCCTGTACTTGACTTATCATTTATGTTAAATGCTCATGTAATACAAGAGTCGTAATTTGAGACATTTGGGCAATTGATTTATATAGATAGTATGTAAGCTGTTACATTAAAAAATACTTGAGAAAAAAAAAAAGAACAGCTCCTAATTTTTCACTGTCTCCACTCTCCAGGACCACCCCTTTTATGTCATTCTGTGAGGAAAGTGAGTTCTCAAGGAGAAAAATCCAAACCCATCAAACAATCTCTTAAGAAGCCAAAGTTACCGGAAGGTCGTTTTGATGCACCAGAAGATTCTAATTTAGAGAAAGAACCACTGACAAGTGAGTATGGGCATACCTCACAGATATTATGGGTTTGTTTCCAGACCACTGCAATAAAGCAAATGTGGTGGTAAAGTAAGTCAAGTAACTTTTTTTGGCTTCCCAGTGTGTAAAAGTTATGTTTACACTACACTGCAGACTATAAAGGGTGAAATAGCACTGTGTCTAAATATATATATATATATGTATATATATAATTTAATTTAAAAATACTTTATTGCTAAAAAATACTAACCATCATCTGAGCTTTCAGTGATTCATAATGTTTTTCTGGTGGAGGGACTTGCTTCAGCATTAATGGCTGCCAACTGACCAGGGTGGTACTTGATATAATAATTCCTTAAAATAGGACAACAATGAAAGTCACCACACTGATTTATTCCTTTCGTGGAAGATTGCTCTGTAGCATGAGATGCTGTTTGGTAGCATTTTACCCACAGTAGAACTTCTTTCAAAATTGGGGTCAGTTGTCTCAAACCATGCCACTTCTTTGTCAAGTAAGTTTGTGTAATATTCTATACCATTTGTTGTCATTTGAACAATCTTCACAGTATCTTCACCAGGAGTAGGGTCTGTCTCACAAAACCACTCTTTGCTCATCCGTAAGAAGCAACCCCTCATCTGTTCAAGTTTGATCAAGAGATTGCAGCAATTCAGTCACATCTTCAGGCTCCACTTCTAGTTCTAGTCCTCTTGCTGTTTCCACATCTGCACTTACTTCCTCCACGGAAGTCCTGAACTCCTCAAAGTCATCCATGCGGGTTGGAATCAACTTC
>CM053608.1:74696412-74712083 GCA_028646535.1 Procyon lotor | reverse complement strand
ATGAGTGAAATCCTTCTCTGCTTCAAAAAAAAATATGACTCATGTCTGACCTTAATGTTTTCCCGTGTAATAATCCTGACCACCTCTCGTCAAGTCTGTCACTGCGGCAGCTCCCCGTCCCTGTCGCAGAGGCTGTGGCTGGTGTGCACGACACTGCCCCGCATGTATGTACACTGGTGGTCGTGTTGACTTGACCCTTGTCCTCTTTTCCAGTGTTCTGTGTTTTTCTGTTCCGTGGGGGTTAGACTACCCAAAAGGATGAGGGTTCTGAGTGCAAGTTCTGCCAGTTAGATGTACTTGATGGGATTTGAAAGGGGATGCGAGGCAGGTCCGTCGTCCTGCTGCGTGCTCGTACCTCGGGCAGGCACCGTGCACAGACCCTGCACTGGCCTGCAGCGGCGCTCCAGGGTCTAGTCCCCAGCCCTGTGGGGTCAAGAGGCATTGCAATAGTGCCATCCGTGGCTTCTGATTCCTGAGTCACTACTGTGTTAGCGTATTGTACTAAACAAGTCCACGGAGACTTCGAATTCCCCACCCTCCTCATTGGGGCTGAAGTGATATCAACCCCTGGCCATAGGCCAGTTTGGGCATCTCTTTCTTGAAGTTAGTTCTGCAAGTTCATCCTAGTGGCTACACCCAACTCTGCCAATGTCATCACTTCAATACCTTTCCATTTAGAGTAACTAGAGAGGTTTCTGTTTCCTTCAATGGCTCCTGACTGTTAAGGTATCTATCTGTGGATAGACCACTATGTCACATTCTGTTTTGTTCCTAGATTCTGCACTTGCTTTTCTTTATGTATCTGGAGCTACGTGACCCCCACCCATATGCCAGTCCCCACTGCAGGCGGCTAATAAGAGTTCCAGAAAGACAAAGAGAAACAGGGTAGAAATTATTAAAGAGTCGATGCAAGACTATGTAGCAGAATCAAAGACTTTATCACCAGACTAAAGAGACCCTCCAGTACCAATTCCAAGTCATAATGAAATTGCAGACTATCAGGAATAATCAAAAATCCTCCAAAAAAGAGGGGGGAAATGTCACAAAGGAAAAAACAAATGGTACCAAACTTTCCAAGAAAACACTGGAAAATAGTGAAGCAATCTGATCCAAATTTTGAAGGTAAAATTTTTTCATTTAGAACTCAGTACAGCCTACCATACTTGTCAAGCGTGAACATGAAATATGCACAATCAAGTATGAGAATAAAAATTTTTCAGACAGCAAAGCCCAGGAAAGAAGCTTTACTCTCATATGCATCTTAGGAAACTGCTGGTGGCTGTGCTTTAGCAAAAGAAGACATAAACCAAAAAAAAAAAAAAAGAATTCATGGGATCCAGGAAGAAGAGATTCAACCCCAGGGTTGCAGTAAAGGAAGATTCCAGGGCACAGCTGAGCAACAGCCCAGAGAACAACCAGTCCAGACAAGACAGGCTAAGGTGGGAGGTGTGTGGAAGGGAGATAGGGGAGAGAGAGGGAAATGGAAATGACGTATTATTTAATTTGCTTGACCATGAAAAAAATTATTGATAAGCATCTGAGAAATGTTGGAGAATTTAAGAAACGTCAATAAGAACCTAGAAAACTATGCAAACAAAAAGGAGACAATTTTTCAATTATTAACTCTAAGAAAAACACAACTTTGTACAGGAAAGGGCATGTGCCTGGCTCGGAGGGTAACTGAGAACATGTAACATGTAATTATCACATAATTATAACAATTTGTAAAACATTATTGATTTGAATTTTTTTCAGTCATGACTTACCTGGGTGGAGAGAAGGGGAAGAATTGGGCATTGGATGATCGTGGGAGAGAGCTAAATCTAGCACTCCATACTAACAAGAAGTCAGGAGGTAATTGCTAAAATTGATCAGTCCAGAGAGAACAATGTGTGCGTGTCGTGTAGAAAGAGGGAGGTAAATACCAGAAGAATCAACTGGAAGAGTGGAGAGTGGTTGCCCCTCGAGGTGAATTGGCTGGGTGGGAACTACTGTTTTTCATTAGAAGCTCTATATCTTAAAATAAATGAATATATTAGTTATTATATTAGAACTTACACAGGTTTCTTTGGGAAATTAGAAAGCAGAGTATAAAGAAGAAAAAGAAAATTATCTATGAAACCTCTATGCCCGCTTAACCTTTGGTGAATTGGCCTTCAATAGTCTTAAGTATGTATAGATATTTTTTATATAGGCATTATCCTAATATTTTCATAGCCAAAATTTCACTATTTTAATCTTCACTTTCTTAATCACAAGTGATGATAAACACTTCTCCCTATGTTTATCAGCCTTTTACATTTCCTCTGTTAATTGCTTTACTTGTCTCTTGCTCATTTTCTTTTTGATACTGGTTTTTCTATTATCAGATTGTATGAGATTTTGCTCTTCAGTTCTCCTTTTTTATGCTGAAATGTTTATTTTTATGAGGAATTTTTTTGGATTTATTTTTATGAGGAATTTTTTGTATAACTTGGTCTCTGTGACCTAAACTTATTGATATCTCTTCACAAATTTCTTTGGTGGTTCTTGCCCACGATGAAGTCCTAACTCCTATGTCCTTCCTGGTCTGGCCCTTGACATCTGTTTGGGCCTCTCTTCACAGGCCCCCCTCCATTCCCATCAAGACCTAGCACTCAAAAGCCTCTCAAGCAGGCTTTCCAATATCTCCACACCTTGAGAGATAAACATGCTTTCTTCCTGAAATGCCTTTTCTTTGTTGTCTGTCTAGAAAACACCTTTTGATCTATACCTCACCTTCTTGACTATCTTTTCTGTGTTCTTTCCACATTCAACTATTAAAAATGTCCTAATGTGTTTTAGAATTGTCAGTTCTGTCTCCTCCATTAGTCCGTGGGCTTCCTTATCTATCTTTGTTCACCTTTGTATCCCCAGTTGCAGCACAGTACTGGGTACTTAGTAAACACTCAATGAATGTTGGCTCAGTATTGAATAATTCCATATTTGTGGTAGGCAGAATTCCACAGTGGCCCTGAGATTTCCTCCCCATGGTGTATGGGCGCTATCCCTCCCTCTCCAGTGCAGGTAGGACCTGTGATTATAATGAGATAGTCCTTCTCTTGATTAGGTTGCATTATTATGGGAAAGGTGTTGGAAGTTATTCTAGTGGTCATGTTACCATTGCAACAGACTCCACTGTGGCCAACTGGAGGAAAAGTCTCCTGCTGGCTGTGAAGAAGTAAGATGCTATGCCGGGACGATGCCATAAGCTAGAGGCATATGGTGCCATATGCTAGAACCTTGAATTCAGTCTAGTGAGGCCCTAAGCGGAGGACTTAACTAACAAGTGCCCAGATTCCTAATCCAAGGAAGCTATGGATAATAAGTGTGTGCTGCTCTAAGCCACTAAGTGTCTTCTAATGTCTTATGCTGCAGCAGAGAACTGATACAGCATTCAAGCTGCTATTACTAGGGCAATGGGGCCTTGAATCTCAGGAGCAGTGACCGGGCAGGCTTTAAGACCTTACAGTTTCGGGGGCGCCTGAGTGGCTCAGTGGGTTAAAGCCTCTGCCTTCAGCTCAGGTCATGATCTCAGGGTCCTGGGATCGAGCCCCGCATTGGGCTCTCTGCTCAGCAGGGAGACTGCTTCCCCCTCTCTCTCTGCCCGCCTCTCTGCCTACTTGTGATCTCTCTCTCTCTCTGTCTCTCAAATAAAAAAAAAAGACCTTATAGTTTCGATAACTGGATCCTGGTTTTGATTATTTGTATATAAAATCCCTCTAAGACCTGCCCAGCCAAACTCTCACCACTGTCTCTCTTAAGAAAGCCCTACTACCTGTAGGCATTCCCTGTGCCAACCCCCTATTGATCGACAATTTAGTTACGACTCTTGGATTTGTTTTGCCGTGTTCTGTCCACATATACTAGCACTCCTGTTACTTGCAGTGAATCTCCCTTCCCTATGGAACTGCATGTGTGAGATACCACTTACTGTTTATTGTGATAACTTTTATATGCGGCATTAAGCCTGCTTGACTGAACCCTCAATAACTCACAGTCAGCTCTTGTCACAGCCCAGAAGGTAGATCTGTTTCCTTCTCAGGCTCCCCTCTAATAATAGTTACCTGGCCCAGTACTGTAGAATTGGGCCAGTTGGGTCCCTTGGGTGCTATAATATGATTAATCCAAGTCATTAAAAGAACATTTAAACATATAATGCTATTTGCTTTAATTTAGGAAATACAATGAGAAACATTTTTACAACTTTGAATTGTTATAAAAGTGCCCCAAGCTCTTTAGATTTATTTAATAAATAGTTGATTTATTAAATAAAAATACACTGTTTTTTTAAAACCACCCAAAATACTAAAGGATTTGGAATCTTTTATGATCTCTAATGGAAGACAGATAACAGAATTCCACTTGAGTTGCAGGGGCAAGTGATTTATAAGGATAGGTGGTGGTTAATGAAGGCGGTGTTGGGGCAGGTCAAGCTAACCTGCTGCTTGAGAGAAGCCAGAGGGGCTGGGGAGGGCTGGCGAGTGCCACATTGGGAAGAATTTAACCCAGTAACAGACTTAGTCTCAAAATATCTGAGACTGGACCTAGTCCTGGCATCATTTATACATGGATATGAGCTAAGCTCTAAGGCAATTCCCCTCATTTTCTGTAAATGAACCAAGAACTTCAGGCTACATAAGGCGGACCCCACTTACTTTCCAGAAACACCAAATTCACTTAAACTATTCATATTATTTGTGTTTAATTTTTTAAGGCAATCTAAAAAGAATTTACTAGAAACGGGAATCTATAAGTACAGCAGTGCCAAAATAACAGAATATTCTTTACTGTGTTCAGATGCTTTCCAAAATTTAGAATAATTAAAATGTAAGAGGCAAAAAATAGTTTCAGAAAAGAATAATGCTGACATTTTCAGACACTCCACCAAAGCAAAGCTCGTCTTCTGGCGCGTAGCAGCCTGACTTAGATGAGCACCAGTGGGAGAATGAGCTCCTGCTGACTTCCTGCCAAGCCCCTCCACCCCCACATACCCTCCCCTTGCTGGCAATCAAATAGGCCTTGTGACCACACCAGGGTCAAGTCACTAAAAAGATGCTCAGGCGTGAAATGTCATAGCTATTTCAGTAATCGAAATACAAGATATTTCCTTATTTTCCCCTTCAAAATGTGAGTACTAGATAAATTTTTCAGGACACTCAGAACCAGTTCAAGACCTACATATTGCGATTTAATTTAAGCCCTCTCAGAAAACGTGCTTCTCTCCAAACTTTCCCACCCTTCTCTTTTTAATATTCCTCACATTAGACTCACTTCCAAAAGGCCCTCTAGATACATACTTGCACAGTTAATGGTATTAAGGCGCCTGTTAACACGTGTATAACTCATTAGGAAGTGTTAATTACATCCGATAAATCCATTGCCACTTGGCATTAAGCGGTCTCCTGTGCAGAGACCAGACATTAACTTTATTATTGTTGCTTAAGCTTCTATTATGGAAAATTTAAAATACACAGAGGTAGAAAGAATAACATAATGTGTCCCCCATGAAAGTACCCACCACTCAAGTTTCACAATTATCTGTATTTATCAATAGTTATTAATTTTGTTTCCGTTTACGCACTTTTGTCTCTGCTATGACTGAGATTTTCTATGGCAAACAACTTCCCACTGGATGTGTAGTATCTTTTAGAGAGGAGTTAAGAAAATGTCAGAGAATAAGGGCAGGGCAGCCTGTCCAGCTGGTGGGGGGTGGGGGTGACACTTGCAAAGGGTTGTCAGCAGGAAGGAGGTACTAACCCAGGATGGGAGGCGGGGCACTGAAAGGCCAAAGAGTTTTTTTAGATGTATTTTTTTTGAGAAAGAAAAAACTGATCTTGACTGCAAACTAGAAAAAATGGTCTTGTTTTAAGGTTTTGTTTCATCTTAAGTATGGGAAGATTGTGCCTGTATTTTCATTTATTTCTAGGTGTTTGTTTTAGACTTAAAATGCTCATAATTTCCCTGCATTTAAACATCCTGTCGTAAGCAAGATGGTAACCCATTGGTTCTCAGTTCCTCCAGTTTATAGCCAGTTTGTTTTTTTAAGATGTATTTATTTATTTGAGAGAGGTGGGGAGGGGCAGAGGGAGAAGAAACAGACTCCCTGTTGAGCGCCAAGCCAGACACAGGGCCTTATCTCATGACCTTGAGATTGTGACCTTTGTGACCTGAGCTGAAATCAAGGGTTGGTGGCTTAACCCACTGAGCCACCCAGGCGCCGCTCTACAACTAATTCTTAAAGACCAAGGACAGTGATTTCACACATTTTTAGGAAATATGTTAAAAAGTTTCACCATCTTTTACATTCAGGAAAATTATTATTATTAAAACTATTATTACATATCTTTGATTATTGGAAAAGTGGCAGTTAAACTGTTTGGAATTGTCTGTTCCTTAAACAAATCTCTATTTCCAAATATTCAACATGTAGTCCTTCAGATAGCCCATTGCCTATCTTTTGTTTTGTTTTGTTTTAAAGATTTTATTTATCTATTTGAGAGAGTGTGAGTGAGAGAGCGCGAACTGAGGAAAAGGGGAGAGGGAGAGGGAGCTGGAGAAGCAGACTCTCTGCTGAGCAGGGAGCCAGTGTGGGGCTCAGTCCCAGGACCCTGAGCCAAAGGCAGAATCTTCACCAACGGAGCCACCCAGGCGCCCTGGTCCTTTGCCTTTAAGTGTATATGTAACCCAAGTGACTCACTACTCCTTGCACTAGTGTGTTTGGGAAAGTGGGGGGTTGTTACAGGAGTGTGTGAGTTATTCCTCACTATAGAGGTGACCTCCTTGCCACTTGGCCACTCAGTGCCCATCTGTGGCTCACAGTCTTGCCCATACCTGCATCACCCCTGCCTCCTCTTGGTGGGATGCTGATAATGCCGGTCACCGCACGGTGGAAGGTGCTGGATCTCCGTGTCCCTTCCACCCCCGGGTGCTCATATCATTCTCTCAGTCAAGGTTTGAGGTAACTGAGATTGTGTTTGGGGCAGCACAGAATAGGAAACAATTACACACTAACATGATAAGGTAAACTATTAAGGAAAAAAGATCCATTTAGCTTTTTTTTTTTTTTTAGCTTTTTTTTTTTTTTTCATGTTATTGGTTTCCTTTAATTATCGTGACCTCACCAGGGAGGAATAAATTATCTTTCCCTTCCATCAATCCAGTAAGAAGAGGCCAGTATTGTGTTTTTAAGGCCCAAGTTCTTTTTCACGTCTCTGTGCTTCCACCAAGGAAGTAAGAGCGGCTTTGATTCTGGTGCTTTGAGGGAGACTAACCAGGGCTGCCTCTGGAGGAGAGGGGAAGGGTGCTCAGGCTTTGGCTTCAGGAGGGAGCGTGGCCCATTCATACCCCACCCCAAACAGCACCTGCTGGAAACACCTTTGAGGGGATGGACTGGGGACTAAACGCCCAGTGCCCCAGGCTCGCAAGCCGTGTTGTTTCCTAGGGCTGCCGCTACAGAGCTTCACAAACCCTTGTGGCTCCCAACAACAGAAATGCGTTCTCTCCCCGTCACGGAGGCCACAAGCCTGAACTCAATGTGTCAGCAGAGCCAGACTCCCGCTGAAACCTGTGGAGGCGAATCCTTCCTCGCCTCTTTCTAGCTTCTGATGGAATGCCGGCAGTCCTTGGCGTTCCTTGGTTTGCAGGCACACAGCTCCAATCTCTCTTCTTGTAGTTACGAGGCATTCTCCTTGTGTGTCTCTGCTTTCACGCGGCCATCTGTTAGAAGGACTCCAGTCATATTGGAGTAGGGGCCCACCCTCCTTCAGTATGACCTCATCTTAACAAATTCCCTCTGTGATGACCCTCGTTCCAAATAAGGTCATGTTTTGAGGCATCAGGACCTCAGGACCACAACATAGCATTTTGGGGGAGAAATACAATTCGACCCATAACAAGAACCGTGGTAAAAGATACCTGCACCAAGCCTGCTGGGGAGGAGGCAGCCACCAGCCTTCGATTAGGCCAAGCAGGCTTGAGTAATGACTGTTTTTAGCATCGACTGACTGAAGACCAGAAGCCCTCCACAAGTTTTCTAAGCTGTGTGAGCATTTAGAGACTCTTTCACAGCCTTAAGAGGGTAAGGAAGCCTCCCTTACTCTACCTCCACCATCCCAAATAATATGACTATGCTTGCATTTCCGGGGATGGGCGTGGGGGGGCGATAGATTGGCTGATTCGGCACCAGAGCGCATGGGAGGGAACATGTTCAGATGACTACACTTGACATCATGGCTCCTACTCCCTGGGCCATCCCCACCTCCAGCCATTTCTCACTGGATGTTTTTTCTCTCTAAGTGCCTCATTCTTTCATTTACTTTCCACAGTTGCTAGTGTTCTATTTTTAGAATACTCTTTTATTTTCCATTTGAAACTTCTGCAGACTATATTCACGTAGGCAAAAAAACTAAGGTCGCTCCCTAGGCAAAAGTGCCATCTACTCCTGGTGGGCAGGCTTAGTAATACAACATTTTGCAGTAACAATTTTTCTTTAATACATCCTATATAAAATTTGTAAAAAGAACTTATTCCCCTACCAGACCCTATCAGCAGCAGGGACGGGATAGAAAAACATGTTCCCTCTCCTCAGAGTCAGTCCCTAGGGGTTGAGAATATGGAAGGCTAGATTTATTTTTTTTCTTCCAGCTATATAAAAATCAAACAAATGCCCCATTTCTGCTCAAATTCATTTGAGATATCACCATTCTGATTTTTCCTTAGTTTTAAAACTAGGATCTGTATGAATTTTTAAATCCCATAATAGCAACCTCCTACTCAGAGACAAAATGGAAACCTCTGTACACTGTTCTGTAATCAAAGCATCTTCACACAGTTGCACACAGGAAAAAAATATCCAAGAAATAGGACAACAACAGGCAAATATATTTATAAAATCATATAAATATTATGTAAAATCATTTTAGTTATATTTGGTAATACAACTAATTACTGATAAAATTGTTAAACCACTTTATTAAGTTTTTTTTTTTTAATTCCCCCTTAAAACAATGAAAAGGCAGGGCTGTAGAAAACTGCCTTTCACCCTCCCTTAATAGATAATCATTAAGATTTAACAATCTGAATACAAGATCGTTTTACAAAGAATTTGACGTCTCTCTCCAGGGCCGTGCATATTTGCAATCCAATGCCTGAATATACCCACGGCCAGCCCAGGGAAAATTACTGTGATTCATTGACTCATTTACCTAAAGCTTTATTAGCCATAACCTATTAAAAGGTTATGGGAGTAAAGTGGGGTGGTGGGGACCAGAGCATGATACCCGGATTCTACTGAAGAATGGAGAGCAGGGCGTGGAGTCTACTGTCACAGACCAGAACCAGGCTGGGGCAGCTGTGATCTCCTGGGTAACGGGACTGTGCATCTGAGGAAGGGTGCTGGATGAGGGGCAAGGTGTTTCTCTTAGAATCATGGCTACTTATAGACCGTGGAGGTACTTCGCGAGTGTCTAAAGTTCAGCCAAGCAAACAGAGGGGCAGAGACAAGTAGTGACCTTGCTGAGCTCACCCTCTGCTCAGTAACTCCAAGGCCAATACTGAGCTTTCTTGAGTTCCAGGTCAGTGCCTTTAACTTTCCCCTCTCTCCTCCTCTCATCCTACCCCCACATCTTCACTGCTTCTCTTGAAACTAAATTCAAAATGATCAACTTAGAAAGTTTCTGGTTTGAATTCATTTTTTTTTTTTGAGGTTGATATGTTAGGTCACCAATATCATGTTTTCTTCTATATTTAGCCATTTCAAAGTATGACATAAAATGTAGAGGCATCTGATAGTCAAGCAAATATCTTTTTTTTTAACTTGAGAAATAGCGGCGTTCCAGAGATTCCGGCAAACCTATTTGTTTCTTAACTGCTTTGGAAGTTAAGGGCGTGCAGTCAAGAACAGTGTGATAAGCTTCCTTGCCTGAATGTTACCCTGGCCTCCAGCATCCGGGTAACACCACAAGCATTGTAACTCCTTTGCCCGAGCGGCTACCGGCCTGAATTCATTTCCCCACACAGTCATTACCCTCTGGAAGGCATTTAGCAGTACATCATCCCTTACACCGAGAAGTGCAAGCACGGACAGTTTAATGGCTAGTTACAAATCATTCCCATAAAGTTTATCAGTTATTTCTTGGGTTTAAAGTATCGATACAAACTAAATTTACATAATGGTAATTGTTTTTTACGAAACCATCCATTTTCCCATATTTATTTAACTGCTCTGAAGCCAAGCCGAGCCAAACCAAACTGAACAAAAAAACCCCAGCATACTCGTTGCCTTTTTCTTATGTCAAACCAAACTGTTAACGGGATGAAGAGTCTGTATACAAAATATTCAATGAAAAGTATCCGAACCCACTCTAAAAAAATATCCCTGGCGCCGACCCCACTTGTTCGTATTCTTGAGAACAAATAACTGGAGAAACTCACTCATCAATTCTTCATTTACCACCTGTAATTTTTATAGCGACCGGACAGTGAAAACATTTGACTCCTCTCTCTCAGCTTCCCAGCAACCACACTACGGACAGAATTTTTGGGAACTGGCTGATGATCATGTGGTGGGCTTTCGAGAATGGCACATTCTTCACCTTCCCCCCATAATGGCCGCTTTTCCTTGGAAATGTTCCTTCACCCAAGACAAACCTGGCCCCTGTAAATAGAGAGCACCCTGCCGTCTCCTGTCAACACGAAGGTTGTGAAAGGCAGGCGGACAAAACTCCCCCCAGCTCTCTCTCACATAGGGCTCCAGGCCATTTTTCTCAATGTCCTCTTGTCTGTATCACAGGGACAGTGCCCCTTGCACACAGAGCCCGGGGCCTGGGGACCCCTCGGCATTGGTGGCTGGATAGTGGGGAGCTCCACACCTTCTCACAGAGCCTTTGGCTCCTTTTCCACCTTTCCCAGAGGTACCACCAGCTCTAGTCAAGTTGATCAGAAGTTAGAACTGGACACTACCTATATATTATAAATCCCAGATGTTATCCAGAGCAGAGAAGAATAATTAGAACAGTAAGGAATTTATTTTTATACTTGAGTTATGAGACGAATTGCTTTAGAGGCTCTTGAGAAGCAGTTGCCCCTAAATGAGAACATGGACAATACCTGAATTCTCCATCAAGTTCCTGCAAGCCAGGAATCCAGGTTCATAAATCCTTTTGGAAGGTAAGATTTCTGGTCAAGGTGGAAAGTCTTACTAAAGGAAATAAATAACCCTCAGAGTAGAAGAATCCTAGAACTTGGGATAAACCAGAAAATTACTGTCTCCAGTCCTCTTATCTCACAGATAAGAAAACAGGCTCAGAGAAGTTGAGGGAAACAGAATCACAGTCTCCCAGCCTCCACCGTTAGACTAGAGTAATGCCACCAACCATAGCAACCTTCCCTGATTCAGCCCTCCTTCATCAGCCTGTCCATCACCAGGTCAGAGAGCTGACCACCTGAAAGGTGGCAAATAGTTATCCACCAGGAAACTGGCTGGCCCATGTCCCAGGAAGCTTTCAGAAGTTGGACTGGGTTCTAGTTTACTCATTTCCCCCCTATAATTAAGAACTAACCCTTTTCAGAGAAAAGATGGGCATATTTATTTATGTGCCAAACTGATATACAGAATGGCTTACGGTTCTGCACATAGTTTGGAAACTATGCACCATTCACTAATATGTTTGGTAGGATCATCTCAAATTTGAAAAGCAAATTGCCAGTCTAAACTAACATATTATTAACTCCAAGCAGAATTTAATTTCAATTTGTGAGAGTGCTAACATTAGCTTAAAAACAAAATACACTAACATTATAGAAATAAAAATAGACTACTACTTTTATTTGGTTTGTACCATTTTTATTCTTAGAATTACAAAAAGGAATACATTTGATAATTTTCTCCTACTAGTCTGTATATGTATGCATATATAATATACAGAGTTAAATACACACACACATATTAGGAATAGAAGAGTTGTATTAAGCTGAGCAGGGAGTTGCTCCTAGGAAATAGTAACCTCCCGCTCCCACATTCCCGCCCCATCCACATGCATTGATTGTTATATCAGTTAAGATAGACTAGCATCTGCTGAGGTAATAAATAGCCCTTGGGTTGGAGGTCTAAGAGTCTTTAAAAGTTAAGCATCTTAAAAAGTTAAGATGCCTACAATCACATTTTTTGCCAAGATTATTGTTTCTTTAATAGTATAACTGCCTCGAGAATTTAGTTGGCCTCTTCCCCTTTCCTTTGGTTGGGATATGATGAAGTGCACAGCAGGGCTGTCAGGGTCAAGGGAACTGGGTCAGTGTGGTCTGCGTGAGGTTGAGCCAAAGAGGTAGGCTGAATGTTTGGAAGGCTGATGATAGATGGAGGGATTGAGAGAGCAGATAAGTAAATGTATTGAGGAATAGGAGCCAAACTTCTTTTTTTTTTTAAAGATTTTATTTATTTCTTTGACAGAGAGAGAGTTCACAAGTAGGCAGAGAGGCAGGCAGAGGGAGAGGGGGAAGCAGGCTCCCTGCTGAGCAGAGAGCCCTATGCGGGGCTCAATCCCAGGACCCTGAGATCATGACCTGAGCCGAAGGCAGAGGCTTTAACCCACTGAGCCACCCAGGCGCCCCAGGAGCCAAACTTCTTAATGGTGGAGAAAGGAGGCACAAATACGGTACAAAGGAAGGCAGAAGAAATGCTACTGTATCAAACATGAATTGGAGATAGAAGTATCAGTGTGACATTTGGTTTTCAAGACAGGTAGGTAGTTGATAGATAGGTGTGTGTGTATATGTTTTCCTGTGTGTGTATATACATACATATATCACGTAGCTTGCTCTGTTGGGAGGCCCTAGAAGGATTGGTATTTCTGTAGCAATGAGCACGCTGAACTCCTAGATCTTGGTTTCTCAATACAATTTTCGATTCAAGGAATCAGGGCTCTTGAATAAATGGCTGATTATAGGGCTGGGGCAGGGAAAGTACAAGATGAGCCTGGAATATCTAGTTTTGCCAAACAGTAAGGCTGTGTTCAAAGAATAATAAGCAGAAGGACATAGGAGCCAGCTTCAAAGGTCTCCCATCGGCTAAATACGAAACATTTTGAGGATAAATGTTGATCCATGTTATGCTGTGGCAAAACATACTACTGCCTCTGATAAGTGGGAAGGCAAATGATGTGTCTCTAGACGTGTAATTTCAGGGGAAGACATGGGTTAATATTTGCTGCATTTCCAAATTAATGAAAGACAAATGGGTTCAGAAGTAACTGGCTAGTTTACAAGCAGGAACAGAAGGGAAGAGTCTAGAAATTCAGAACTTGCAGCACTGAAAGAGGCAACTGCTGCTTAACTCCAAGTAATAGAAGATGAAAACGAAAAAGTGTCTTGAGTTTGCAACAAGGATCAAACTAAAAATATGGCTCTCAAACTCTATGAATAGAAGAGGTGGCAGCCAGTAAACCTTTCAGTTGGTAAAAGGGCTCAGGGGAAACAGACTGGAGAATATGTCACTCCAGAGTTCTTCAGACCTACCCACCACATGGACCTTACCGCATTCACCATCTTTCTGTTCTTTCTCCGTAACACACACACACACACCCCCCCATAACTTTTCCTGTACCCTTTGAGAGAGTAAATTGCAGACATGATGCCTATTATCCCCAATACTTTAGTGTTAAACTATGTAAACCCCACAGCTAACATCATACTTAATGGCAAAAGGCTGAATGCTTTCCCCCTAAGATCAGGAATAAGACAAGGATGTCTGCTCTTGCCACCTCTAATTAACATTGCACTGAAAGTTCTAAACAGGACAACTAAGCAAGGAAAAAAAGGTAAAAATCTTCCAAAATGGAAAGAAAGACACAAAATTGGGGTGCCTGGGTGGCAAAATTGGTTTAGCGTCCGACTCTTGGTTTCAGCTCAGATTATGATTTCAGGGTTGTGAGATCAAACCCCAGAGTTGGCTCCATGCTCAGAGCAGAGTCTGCTTGAGACTCTGTCTCCCTCTGCCCCTCCACACCCCACCCCATTCTTGCTCTCCCTAGAATTAATCAATCAATCTCTTTTTTTCTTTTTCTTTTTTTTTTTTTTTAAAGATTTTATTTATTTGACAGAGAGAAACACAGCGAGAGAGGTAACACAAGTAGGGGGATTGTAGCGGGAGAAGTAGGCTCCCTGCCGAGCAAGGAGCCCGATGCGGGGCTCCATCCCAGGACCCTGGGATCATGACCTGAGCTGAAGGCAGACGCTTAACAACTGAGCCACCCAGGCGCCCCTCAATCTCTTTTTTTCAAGACATAAAACCACCTCTGTTTGCTGATGATATCATCATGTACGTAGAAAAGATGAAGGGATCTACTAAGAAGCTATGAGAACTAATAAATCAGTCTGGCAGGGTTGAAGGATGAAAGGTCAATATACCAAAATCATTTGTATTTTTATATATTAACAATGAACAAACCAAGATGACATTAAGAAAACAATTTCAGGGGCACCTGGTTGGCTCAGTCAGTTAAGTGTCTGCCTTGGGCTCAGGTCATGATCCTGGAGTTCCAGGATTGAGCCCCATGTCGGGCTTCCTGCTCAGCAGGAAGGAGGAGAAGGAGTCTGTTTCTCCTTCTGCCCTTCACCCGGCTAGTGCTCTCTCTCCCTCTCTCTCAAATAAATAAATAAATAAACTTTTTTTAAAAAAAGAAAACTATTTCATTTACAATACTATCAAAGAGAATGTGATACTTAAGAAGAAATTTCTTTTTTTAAATAAATTTCTTAAAAGAGGTGAAAACTGTATTCTGAGAACTGCAAAAAATTGTTTATAAAAATTAAGAAAGATCTAAGTAAGCGGAAAGATATCTTCTGTTCATGCACTGGAAGGTGATGTTGTTAAAATATCAGTATAGATCAAGTTGATCTATAGATTCAAGATAAACACGATCAAAATATCATCTTTCCTTTTTGAAAAAATTGACAAATTGACTCAAAAATTCCAATGGAAATGCAAGAGACCCAGACTAGCCAAAAAAATTAAAACAAAGCAAACTTGGAGGATTCATGTTTCCTGATTTTAAAACTTACTATACCTATAGGAATCAGGCCCGTGATACTGGTATAAGAATAGACATATATATCGAAGAAATAGCATTGAGAGTACAAAAATAAGCCCTCAGATGGTCAATTGATTTTTTTTATTGTATTTTTCTTTTTTTCCCCCAAATACGTTTATTATATTTTTTCAATGTTACAAGATTCATTGTTCATGTACCACACCCAACGCTACATGCAATACGTGCCCTCCTCAATACCCACCACCAGGTTCGCCCAACCCTCCCACCCCCAGCCCTCCAAAAGCCTCAGTTTGTTGCTCAGAGTTGACAGTCTCTCATGGTTCATCACCTCCTCCGATTTCCCCCCATTCACCCTTCCTTTCCTTCTCACAATGCCCTCCATGTTTTTCCTTATGCTCCACATGT
The DNA here is from genome assembly GCA_028646535.1 of Procyon lotor. NCBI lineage: Eukaryota > Metazoa > Chordata > Mammalia > Carnivora > Procyonidae > Procyon > Procyon lotor. The sequence continues at coordinate 74,696,613 of CM053608.1, read as the reverse complement.
AAATGAAACCATATGATAATTGACTCTCTCTGCTTGACTTAATTTCACTCCACATAATCTCTTCCAGTCCCGTCCATGTTGATACAAAAGTTGGGTATTCATCCTTTCTGATGGAAGCATAATATTCCATTGTATATATGGACCATATCTTCTTTATCCATTCATCTGTTGAAGGGCATCTTGGTTCTTTCCACAGTTTGG
>CM053608.1:74649281-74695912 GCA_028646535.1 Procyon lotor | reverse complement strand
AGACACATATTCTGACTGAGCCAGCCAGGTGCCCTGACTCTGAGGTTCGTTAGGTTGGGGCAATTTTGGGTCTTCCCCTCTTAGTATAACGGGCTTCCACAGTAGTTCTGTTGAACAGAAATGGAGGTAGCCCATGCCTGATACTCCTGATGCATGTATTTACATGCATCATTTACATGCATAAAATGCATATCTAAGGGGTGCCTGGATGCCTCAGTCAGTTAAGCATCTGACTGTTGGTTTCAGCTCAGGTCACGCTCTCATGGGTCATGGGATCGAGCCCTGCTTTGGGCTCCATGCTCAGTGGGGAATCTGCTTGGAGATTCTCTCTCTCCCTCTCCCCCTGCCCCTTCTCCCACTTGCATGCGTGCATGTGTGTGCTCGTTCTCTTTCTAAATAAATAAATAAACAAACAAACAAGTAAATCTTTTTAAAAAATGATGCCTAAGAAATCTCTATATAAGGGGAAATGTTACAACCTATAATTTATAGGTAAGAATAAAGAAGTCAAGGTTTTAAAATAATTTGTCCAATATAACAGGAAAAGTAAAACAATTTGGCATATGATCATATATTAACACTCACCTCACTGCTCCATTCCTGAACATCACGGTGTCAAGTTAAATACAATTACTTTGGAGGATTTTAATTAAAGCTCTTAGAGTCTCAAGGGATCTCAAGATACACCCTGCCTTTTAGCAGTGAGATCCAGAAAGGCAGAATAAACTTCCCACATTTACTCAGCTAGGAAGTGTCAGAATTGGCTTTAAAAGCAGGTCTCCTATTTATTAAGAATTTATGTCTATGATATGCAATACTAGTGTTATTTTAAAATTAAATATGTATTCAAATTTTCCTGATCCCAAGTTAATACTTGTTTTTATAGAAACATTGAAGAGCACAGACAAAACAGAAAAGTATGAAGAAGAGAATAAAGATCATCAATAATCTCCAAATGCAAAGGCTGATTCATTCACTCATTCTGTCAATGTTCATTGCCAAAGGCCATCGGGAGCACAGCAGAAATTGAGTAAGTTGGGCTTATTTCTCATTGTAATGAAAGAGAATACACACCATGGAGAGTCATGGGGTCTCCCAGTGAGAGAGTGTATCAGAGAGAATGTATTACAGGATTTGTATCTTGGTTGAGTGATTCGGGGAAGGGGGTAAGGAAGGGATGGAGGGGTTTCCTTTTAAACTGGCTCTGCTAGAAAACAAGACAGTTCTGTGATGGGTATCTCAAATTTTAGTTACAAGAAGGGTAGACCAAAAGGAGAATGAAGTTGAAACTTGTAAAGAAGAAGCAGTCACTCATTTTGTCTGAGAGAGGGCATGGGGGCGGGGGAGGGTAGCGCACTGACCTTGTTTTTGTTTTGTAAATATTCTTAAGCAAAATTACGAAGTGGCCTTACTTGTCTCATTTCATCATGGTGTCAGCATAAGCTTGCCTAAAGTTGTTGATCTCTGAGATAGTTTACGTCTAATGGGACTATAACACGGCCCAACTGTGTCAGCCAACTCTGAATGTCAGAGGCTGCTGCTTTTTGTCTGTCTTCTCTAGTCAGTCAATAAATATTTATTGAGCACCTACTTAAAACTCAGGTAAAGGAGTTAGAATGTAGTCAATAAAGTACAGCCCCCATTTGCCTGGAGATGATATTCTAATTTGGGGATTTCACTAAGCAAACAAATAAGTATATAACACAAGGTCAGATAATGCTGATCTTCATAGTCAATGCTTTGAAGACACATAAAGCAAGGAGAGAAGCCCAAGTGGCAGGGGTTCCGTTTTAGATAGGGTGGGCAAGGAAGGCCACTTTTGAGGTCGTCTGAGCAAAGGTCTGAATGAAGTGAGGGGAAAAACCATGAGAGGTGTGACGGAAAAGAATTCCAAGCAGAAGGAACGGCAATTGAAAATCCCTGGTTGAGAGGTGTATGTTTGCTATGTTTGAGTAACAGCTAAAGTCAGTTTAAAGCTAAACCCCAGTTACTGGGGTGGCAAAGGAATGATGACAGGGTCTGCGGTAGGAGTAAAGGTCCAGGGGAGGGGCAGGGGGGAAAGGAAGTCAGATCATGCAGGGCTTTGTAAGCAATGATGAGGTATTTAGGCTTTAAATGTGATGCAAGTCATTGGAAGATTTTGAGTAGGGAATGGACGTGATATTGCCTATATTTTGAATGGATTACTCTGGCTGATAAGGGGTGAATATCTGTGGGAGGCCAGAAGGGGAGAAGGGTGATGTAAGCAGGAGACCAATTAAAATACAACTTCGTTAGTCCCAGGAAAAGATGATGCACTGTTCAATAGGATAGCACACGTTACCTGTAACTACTGAGCACTTGAAATGTGGCCAGTCCAAACCGGAGGTGCTGTAAGTGTAGAATACACATAGGCATAGGAAGCTAACTAGAGAGACACCTGGATGGCTCAATCGGTTAAGCGTTTGCCTTCAGCTCAGGTCATGGTCCCAGGGTCCTGGGATCGAGTCCCGCATCAGGCTCCTTGCTCAGCAGGGAATCTGCTTCTCCTTCTGCCTGCCACTCCCCCTGCTGTGCTCTTTCTCTCTGATAAGTAAACAAATAAAATCTTTAAAAAAATAAAGGAAGACAGCTGAAAAAAAAATGTAAGGTATCTCATTATTTTTTTTAAAAGATTTATTTATTTATTTGACAGAGAGAGACAACAGCAAGAGAGAGAACACAAGCAAAGGGAGTGAGAGAGGGAGAAGCAGGCTTCCTGCCAAGCAGGAAGCCCAATGCAGGGCTTGATCCCAGGACCCTGGGATCATGACCTGAGCTGAAGGCAGACGCTTAATGGTTGAGCCACCCAGGCACCCCATCTCACTTATTTTTATGTTTATTACATGTGGAAGTGATAACATTTTGGAGATATTTGGTTAGATAAAGCATGTAATTAAAATTGATTTCACTTGCTTCTTTTCACCCTTTTCTTAAAATAATTTTTTTAAGCCCCAGCATGGGGTTCCAACTCACGACCTGCAGATCAAGAGTCACATGCTACACCGACTGAGCCAACCAGATGCCCCTCTTTTTAATTTGGTTACTAGAAAATTCAGAATTACTCATGTGGCTTACATTATATTTCTATTAGATAGCACTGGTCTAGAATCATAAGGTGAAGGTGATGAGGAAAGGTCAGATACATGATGTATTTCTAAGGTAATGTTGGTATTACTTACTGATAAATTAGAAGAGAGGTATGAGAGAAATAAAGGACTCAGGGGTGATCTAGGACTTGAACATGAGTATCCACGTGAATGGAGATGCCATTTGCTGAGCTAGGAAATGTTGGAGCAAAGTTTGAGGGGTATATTAGAAATCCAAGTGGAGACATTCAAAGGACAGGTTGGCACTTGGGATATAAATATGGGAGTCACCGGCATATGGATGATATTTAAATTCATGGGACTGGATGAGATTACCACAGAAACAAGGATGATGGAGAAGAGAAGCAACTCAAGAACTGTGTATAGGAGAATCTTTTGGGGAAAAATCCAGGAGACTATAATATCTCAGAAGTCAAATGAAGAAAGTGAAGAATGTGGGAGTGATCAGCTCTATCAAAGGCAGCTGAGAGATTCTAGAAGGACTGAGAATTGACCATTGGATTTGTAAAATGTGAATCAGAACATTTCTATTGTTGTGGTGAGGTTAAGTCCCCATATGAGTAAGTGCAAGAGAGATGGGAGTTGGGGAAGAGGACACAGTGATCGAAGTCTATCCTTGGGTTTTGATGCAAAGAGGGACAGAGATATTAGAGGTAGCTCTGGGGCAATGTGGCGTCTAGTAGTGAGAGGGATGGGATCTGGTGACAAGGGGAAAGATTGCCTTAGGCAAGAACTCACATTGTGCTTTCATTCTGACAGGAGGGAAGGCAGAGAAACAGCATGGAGGCCGGTGAATGGGGAGCTGAGGTTGGTGAGAGCATTTGGAAGTTCTCTTCAGACTGATTTAACTTTCTTAGTGAAATAAAAAACAAGCCATCTGCTGACTAGGACGGAGAGACTCTTGAAAACATGAGGAAAGAAAATGTGTAACATAGTCACCTTGAAGAAGAGTTGGAGAGTGGATATTGTTAGGGAAGATTTTAGTTCTTGGGTCACTAACTTTCCAAAACTTTCGTAAAATGCAGTAATTTCAGTATTTAGGTACATAATCCTTCCAATATTCTGGCCTCTCAACCCCTTGCCTGGGCCTTGTTGCTGCTCCTAGACAGCACTCTAGCAACTTGCCCTCCTCTCTTCCAAAGATCTTCTCCTCTAACACTTTATCTTTTCCTCCACTTACTCCCATGATACCCTTGACCTGATCATTTACCTTAAAGTACCACCCTCCCACAATTTCAATTTCAAGCTCTCTACTTTCTCGCCACCCCCTTCCAACTTTCTAGCTCATTTCCTTTAGTGGCCTGATCCCAACAATCGTCCACTCCATCCCTACGAACTTTTCACTGTCCCTCACTGCCCTCCTATTTCAACTCCCTCCTTATTTGACTCAGATGACTTGGTCAATCAGATACATCCCCTTGATTGTGTCCTCCAGTCCCTTGCCCCTGCCCGGGCCTTGTCGCTGCTCCTAGACAGCAGTCTAGCAACTCTCTCTCCTCTCTCTAGTTTCCTCAAATTGTCTTCCTCCTCTTGATTTTTCTTTTGCTATACAATACATGCTCTTGTTTCTCCCATCTTAAAAATACACCATTTTTAAAATCCTACCTTTTCCGCTAACTACGATGCTTTCTCTCTTTCCCTATATAGAAAAAACAAAACAAAAAACTTCTTAAAAGGGTTGTCTCCATTACTGCTTCCAAATCCTTTCCTTTAATTTTCTCTTGGAACATTCCTGGCCTTTCTTTGCCACACCCACTAAAACTCTGTATTGCAAAGTCCAGTTATTTATTCTCAGTCCTCATTTTATTCTAACAGAAATTTCATCTTGTTTCCTCCTCTTCTTCACTCGACTTCCAGGACATCAGAGTTTTCTGATTTTCTTCTATATCACTGGCTACTCCCTCTGAACACCAAAATGCTCAGACCTTGGATTTCATTTTTCTATCTCCATTCACTCCGTTGGAAATCCGATTCGGCCTCACGGCATTAAATGCCACATGTATGCTTATGACACCCAGATTTTGTCTTCTGCCAACGTCTGTCCCCTGAATTCCATGCTTATGTTTAGCTTTCCACTCAATATCCCCGCTCAAGTGTCTAATTGGCATCTCAAATCTAGCATATCCCAAAGTGCCATTTTATCATCCTGCTAAACTTGCACCACCCAGTCTTCCAACATCCAGGGATGATGGCAACTCCACTTTTCCAGTTTTTTAGACCAAAAGCCTCCAAGTCATCCTTGATTCTTCTTTGTCTTGCATCACATTCAATGTGTTAGAAAATGTGCCCATTTCTTACCATCTGGGGCCACCCCAGGTCTTCCCTGACTGCTCCAAACTTAGTGGTTTCACATCTTGTGCACTATTGGTTTGCAATACAGTAGTGAGAAGTCTTAAGCATGTGGAGGAGAGCAATGGGTGTAGGAGAATAAGGAGAAGGATTCTAAGCAAAAGGAAAGAAAATCAAGGAAGAATAAAATGACTGCTAGCCATTTTATATGGAGGACTGCTAATAGTTCAACATAGCTAAAGCAAAGGATAGAAGAGATAAGCTGGGATACACATACATAGGGGCCAGATTATGAAAGGCCTTCTATTATCTACTAGGCAGTGTGGACTTTATTTGACAGGAGTGAGGAGTCATTGAAAAGTCTTAAGTAGAGAGGAACAGAAGTTGATTTGTGTTGGGAAGATCTCCATCACAGCAAAGTGGAAGAGACGGTAGACAGGACACAATTGGAATGAGGGGTGGAGGGCAGACAGTCAAAAAGAACTACTTTTGCAATAGCCTAGGGGAAAGATGGCGAGGGCTTGAGATAAGGTAGGTTCTGTGGACATCGAGAAAGAGAAGACGTAGCTGAGGAATCTTAAAAATATGGAATCTCTTAGATCTGGTGTATGACTGAATATGAGGAAAGGAGGGTGTCAAGACAATTCTCAGTTTTCTGCCTTGGGTATGTTTGGATGGTGGTGCCACCACCCGAGAGAGGAGATGAGAGTATAGAGGACAGATGATGGGTTTCTGCCAGACAGAGTGCCAGGTATCCAGGGACATCTCAGTGAAGACGTTCAGGAAGTTGTAAATTGTATGGGTCAGGCTCTCTGGAGAGAGGTTTGGGCCAAGGAAGTGAAGTTAGGTGTTATTTGAACACATCGTACTTTGTTCTAGCCTGGCCACTGTGAATTCCTCAGTGACAGGATACCGAGGGAGAAGAAGAACACTCCAAGGATAAAGTTAGATGTATGCACAGAAAAAGAAGCCCCTGAACATTCAGAATTTTTGGAGGTAAGGTGAGAACCAAGAGAGGGTGGAGTCTCAGAATTAAGGGAGGAATTTCAAGAAGAGGGGTAGTTATCATTAAGTAAAATGAGGACTGTCTTAGGTAGCCCAGACGGCTAGAACAAAATACCACTGACAAGGTGGCTTTAACAACAGACTTTTATTTCTCATGGTTCTGGAGGCTGGGAAGTCCAAGATCTGCTGACCTGCCAGCAGATTCAGTTCCTAGTGGGGATGCTTTTACTTACTTGAAGATGGCCGCCTTCTTGCTGGGTCCTTAAATTCGGGGTGGGGCTAGGGGAAAGAGAGAGAGAGAGAGAGAATATGAGTGAGCTCTGGTCTCTCTTCTGCATCTCATTAGAACACTAGTCCATTATGGAGGCCCCAACCACATGATCTCATCTTAACGTCATTACCTCCCAAAGGCCCCACCTCTAAATAACATCACATTGAGGATTAGGGCTTAGACATATAAATTTGGGGGAGACACAAACATTAAGTCCATAACACGAATAAAGGAGTCCCTTAGATTTGACAGTCAAGAAGCATTTGCTGGCCTTCATCAGAACAAAATTTGGTGAAGTTGTGAGTGTAGAAGTCTGATGGCCAGTAAAGGGGAAAGTCTGAAAGCCAAGACAATGAACTCAGTCTAATATCCCAGTAACTGACTTCAAAGAGGAGAAAAAGAGGAATGTATTTAGAGAGGGGTACAGAGCTGTCTTAAGGCAGGGAGATTTGAGCACACTCAGTAAAGAATAATTTGATACTTTCAAAATATTGCAGAGAAAGAAGGTGACTGATGGAAGAAGGTCCTGGGATTAGAGAAGAGGAAGTAAATTTGGGGTCAGATAAAGTAAACATGCAGGTGTGAGCAGGGCCAGCTTCCTGGAGGGTGACCTGAGCCGTTGCCCAGGCCTCACTCTCAGAAGGGGCCCTGCGCTTTACTTAATCTCTGTCTTGGCCACTTTGAAATTCTTACTAGTGTTCTCTTTGAATTTGCATGTCGTATATGACATTCAAGGGGATAATGAGGCACTGCGTGAACAGAGATCTGCCTGGCGGCAGGGGGCACACACTCCAATTTAAGTGCACGGGCATGGTAGGCAGCAGGCAGTTCACCTGGCTGCCCGGCACACGTGTGCCCACCTGACACAGCCTGGGCAACGGCGGGAGGGGGCGCCAGGGCTGAGACCTGTGTCAGATTCAGTGGTGATTATGCAGTGGCCACGGGAGCAGCAGTGGTGGTCTTAGCCCCAGAAGAGAGGAGGGACTCAGCATGGAGGCAACTTCGGGACCTGTCCCAGGATCCCAATTCCACAGCATCTGTACAAATATTAACTTTTCTGCATGAACACCAGGGCAGGAACTGTTGGTGTGCGGCCAGTACACTCTGTAAAAAATATTAATGCAGGTGCCTGGATGACTAAGTGGGTTATAAGCCTCTGCCTTCGGCTCAGGTCATAATCCCAGGGTCCTGGGATCGAGCCCCGCATCGGGCTCCCTGCTCAGTGGGAAGCTGCTTCTCCCTCTCCCTCTGCTGCTCTCTCTGTGTGTCAAATGAATAAACAAAATCTTTAAAAAATATATTAATGCAAAATAGAAGTTAACACATGGGGATTGCAATAAAATATGTCAGGGAGCTATTGGAATGTTTCACAGTTCAGAATTTCCGATTTTGAAAAGTCCTGCGATACTGTCAAACGAATGACTCTTCAGTTGCTATTGAATAAATTTGTATTTATAATTAAATTCGGACGTGATAGGAAACTGGTTTGTATGAAGAGTTAAATCTTTTTAGAAAAACTGTTCCACAAGAGTCATCGTCAGCTCTAGATGTATTAAAATTTATATTTCCAAATAATCAGACATTTACCTCAAATGTTGTCATAACCTACGAAACACTCTTGAGAGCTCCAATAATAGTTGCATCAACAGAAAGATCCTTCTCAAAATTAAGAATTATCAGAAAATATTTGCAATCCTTCATTTGCAAAGAGCAAATGACATTGCTTCCAGTAATATCAGTTGAAAACAAAGTTGCTAAAAGTAAAAATTGTGCCACCCTAATAAATGAGCTTGCAGAAAAGTGAGCCAGAATAGTCTTGTCATTAGAATGTCACATTAATAAAATATTGTTATTGTGTTACATGGAATTATGATACCAAAGACTTTTCTTTGCGATTTGAAAGTTTATCACTATTACTCATAACATAATTGTATAATTTTATAATTAAAAAATATTTTTAAAGGAAAAAGCTTCATATTTTGGTACCTATGACTGCATTTTCCCCCTTACTTTTTAAAATAAGGGGCCCTGTTTTTCACTTTGCATTAAGCCCTGCAAGACAGGTAGTTGAACCTGGGTGTGAGGATGGGATGTTGAGGAAGCTTATGCCTGATATATTCAGTTTCTTTTTTTCCTTCTGGAAAATTGGAGGCAAAAAAATGAGGAGTGGGCAGAATAGAAGGAGACTGGGTTCTAAGTGTTGTCTCGAAGGGGGCTCTTAACAATTTAAATTTGTTGGGAGAATCAGTAAGGGAATGTAGCTTTTTGTCTGGGGGTTTTAAAATACTTTCAGTATAATAATTTCCATAAGCTTTTAAAAATTACTACATCGATAATATGCATTTTATGACCAATCATAAAGAAAATTACATTTAGGGATTATGCTATTTCTGCCAAAACATTTGCTAGGCTTAATATCATGTTGTGAAAAGTCAAATACAGTTAGCCTGGCTCGATATGAAGTAAATCGTGTGCTAAGGTCTCAATTGCTATAGATGATAAAGAATAAATGTAAAAATGTCATGTAAAGTGTAAAGCATGATAAGCACTAGACACGTTAAATTAAGTTTTAGTAAATGATCTATAAAATGTGAATTTTAAAAATGTAGTTTGTTGATAAAAGTAGAATTTTTCCATTATGAAACTGACATATGCCCTTTTTAAAAATTTGAAAACTTTGTTATATGGAGAAAAAAATTACAAGGTCCTCTCAAAAGTCTACTACCATTACCATTTTGATGTGTTTTCTTCCAGATTTTTTTTCTCAGCTAATTAATTAGAATGTAAGTACTATCATATAGTTACATGTTATATAAAGTTTTCATAAAAATAATTTTGATATTTGCATGATTATCTATTATGTGGCTCTGTCACACATGATTTATCCACTTATTGTTGGACATTTAGGTAGTTTCCAACTTTTTTGTAATTTTATATAACCACCATGAAGTTTCCTCATTGAACTCCTTTCCAGTTACAATGTTTCTAAAATTAAAGTACATTTAATCATGCTTCATTTCTTTGCCTGTCCCCCTTCCCTTCTTAACAAACACAAAAATGTGAGTCATTGACCTATTTGGATCTTGGTTACTAAGACCATTGTGCATTAAAATATTCTCCACTTTTTAAAAAAGATTTTATTTATTTAGAGAGAGAAAGAGCAGGGGGAGGTGCAGAGGGGGAGCAGAGGGACAAGCAGACTTTGAGATGAGTGCAGAGCCCAGTACAGGGCTGGGGTTGGGGCTCCATCTCAGGCCCCGGAGATCATGACTTGAACTGAAATCAAGAGTCAGATGCTCAACCCACTGAGCCACCCAGGTGCCCCTAAAACATTATTCTTAGAAGGTGAAAAAAAAACACTAAAGCTAACCCCACAGGAAATTGCTTTTATGAACTTATTTTGTTCTATATGGCTGCAGAGTGGTAATGCCTGAGAATTTCTTAGCAGGGAAGAAAGACAAAGATTCAGATATTTCATGATAGTTGCATTAGTCATTGTAGGAATGAACGCCGGTTGGACACAGGCTGAGGATCCCTGTCAGATATAATAAGCTGTTTTCTATCACCTCTAAACCATTTAAATGGAAATGGGTCATTTGGAATCACATTTAGATTTTTCCCCCAAATGACCATTCTAACTAGGAATGTTTCATTTGCCTCCTGTTCACTTCAGCCTCACCATTACTGAATGTTGCAGGATATTTATTTTGTGGTCAGGAGACTTGAAAGAGTTAAAGCACTTTGCAGATGCCTTACTTGTGTTTGGGATTAATTTCCTCCCCCAACAGGATCTGGCTTATTAGAGCTTCAGATATGTCTAAAGAAAATTCTATGTTAGATGCATCACCAAACCGCTCGCTGTCTCACCAGGAGCCCACATGAAAACAGCTTGGTGGAGTAAACTTATTTTTGTCTCTTTCTTCTCATGAGTTTTCTACAAAACAGCTGGCCTTTTCTAAAATGAGGTTGACTAACCATTTACAAGATGATGTGAGAAGGGACTAATTAGTTTTGGAGGTTGATTAGGGATCGTATCTATTTTTTATTTAAAAAGTCACACACAGAGAAGCATTTGTTTGGTGGCTTGCTGTTCAAATTACTTTTCACCAACCACAGCATTACTGGGCAGCCATTGCCCGGGAACAACGCCCATGGCTTCTTTATCACTGTTTGAAATTGGGCCTGTCGTAATCAGTGTCACTCAACTACGTGATTTTGCACAGTTTCATAGGTCTAAGCAAGAGATAACAGGAACACTGACCTGTTAATGTCAGAGATATCTCTTCATTCGTTGTTGAAAGTAGAGGCTAGGACTAACGTGCCTTTGGGGGCCTTTCCTTTGGGGGTGAGCGGAGATGACAGGTATAGCACAGGAGTCCTGCATCTGAAGGAACAGTGACCATGACAGCTCCCTCCTCACCTCCCTGTCCCATCCTGACTTCTGAGGAGGCCGGCCCTTCAATGCCCTACCCACACTGGGCCAACCCCTGCCTCCAAAACATGCATCAGGAACAACATAAAAGAAGGTGGAGAGACAATTCAGGGTTGAAGTCCCAACTTCAAATCTTCTTACTGCTCCTCTCTCACTATCCCCCAGCTAGATTTAAGTCCTCTGGTTAACTAGTCTGAATGAACTTGGAATTCCAAAAGAACCAGGATCTCTCATTTGGCTTTACCTACATTCTTGTCAAACCTCAGCCTTGTGCTGCTTTTCCCTGGCTTTCTCTGGCTATTTTCACCCCCTGCTCCAGTTTTGGTCTAGAGCTCAGCCTCCCTGACCACACCTTGCCTCGCTAAAACCTGACGAACGAAAGACCCCTGAAGATAATAGCAACAACAACAACAAATTTGGAGTCTGTGGACCGTTTTCCCACAGTACCCGCCCGGCTCTTGGGCTTAAAATAGCTTCTATACTCTGTTAGAATCAATCACTGATTTAACTTGGGGGTATCTCCTCTATTAACTGGTAACATTCTGGAGAATACTGTTTTGTTCATCTTTATATGCCGTTATGTTAAAGAGGTGTAAGATACAGTTGCTTTCTTTCTTTTTAATTTTTTTTTTTTAAGATTTTATTTGGTTATTTCACAGAGAGAGAGCACAAGTAGGAGGAGGGACAGAGGCAGAGGGAGAAGTAGACTCTCCGTCCAGCATGGAGCCTGACACAGGGCCCAATCCCAGGACCCTGGGATCATGACCCTAGCTGAAGGCAGACGCTTAATCGACTGAGCCACCCAGGTGCCCCTACACAGTTGCTTTCATCAAGGGATTTGCAATCCAATTGTAAGAAAAAGGTATATCTGTATAAAGCCAACAGTACAAAATTCACATAATTAAGATCAAAACTGTTTTATTTATTAGATCATTAAGAATTTATAGACAGGTCTGATCGATGAAGGAAGAATAAGGAGGCTTCATGAGGAAGTTGAGATTAGAATTAGACTAATGTTGTCTCTGCTGTAGGACTGAGGGAAGGGAGACACGGGGTGTTAATAGGCCAAGAGAATGAAATGAACAAAAATGTGAAGGTTAGAGTAAGCCTAAAATGGGTAAAATGAGCCGATGGAAAAGGCTGAGACATGGAGAAGGAGCTCAGGCAGAGGTCATAGGAAGAGTGAAACACAAGGGAAGAATTAGCCTGCCTAGAAAGAACAGTAAATAGTGTACTGTGGTGAGAAGTCATATAGATTAGACTTGATGGGGGGGGGCGTGCCTGGGTGGCTCAGTGGGTTGGGGCCTCTGCCTTCGGCTCAGGTCATGATCTCAGGGTCCTGGGATCGAGCCCCGCATCAGGTTCTCAGCTCAGCAGGGAGCGTGCTTCCCCCTCTCTCTCTGCCTGCCTCTCTGCCTACTTGTGATCACACTCTGTCAAATAAATAAATAAAATCTTAAAAAAAAAAAAAAAAAGATTAGACTTGATGGGAAATAAGAAATCACTGTAAGTTTCTAAGCAGAGGATTACTGTGGTAAATTGTTACCAACCCCCTATTTCCAAGAAATCAGTCCTCCTAGCCTGTCTACCTTTATATAGAGAAAGATTTTGTCCTGTCTCTCCTCCCACAGACTCTGAGCTTGGACGTGTGACTTGCTTGGGCCAATAGGATATCTGACAATATGACTTCAGTGCATTGGGGTTTGTCCTCTTGGAATGCTGCCTTTGCAGTGTGAGCAAGCTCGGGCTAGCCGACTCGGGATGAGAGATCATGGAGAGACAGAAAACAGCAAGAGAGAGGCTGACAGTGCCTGTCACTCCAGCTCTCCCAGTTAAAGCCCCAAACACGTTAGTGAGGCCCTCGTGGGCTGTCCACCCCATCAAGGCGTGAAGTGAGTACGTTTGCATCAGTGACCTCACGTAAGATGGCAGAAGCACTGTCCAACTGAGACTGACCAGAATTGCTGACCCGTGGGACTGTGAGCAGTAAAGTGGTGGTTGTTTGAAGCTAGTAAGTTTTGGGGTGGTTTGTTACACAACAATAAACACATTAATAAGATGAAAGGCTTTCTCCTATCTCTCTACCTCTCCTTCTTGGCCACCTGGACAGGTTCATCATGTCTGGCTTATGTCAATACCCAATAAGCATCAGTGTTACTTAAGACTCAGTCCTAGGCCACCTTCCATTTTCTCTCAACTCTCCCTCCTCGTGTGATTTTATCCATAGCTTCTTTAGCTTCCATAGCATAACTTCCATAGCTTCTTTAATGTAATACTGTGCACCACCTACATACTTTCAACCACTAGTTTACACCCCCAGCTCGGACCTCTTCCCTGAGCTCCAGGCTCCAATATACTATTGCCTGCCTGACAGCTCCTTTTGGGTATCTCCAAGGCGCTTCAGACTTATGATCACCCTGGAACATTGTCCTGTTTGGGCATTGCTTCACTCAGTGACTGGCACCATCCACCCAGCTACACAAGGCAGAATCTCAGGTACTTTTTTTAATCCTCAGTTTTATTGACATATAGGTGATAATTAAAAATATATATATTTAAGGTGTACAACCTGATGATTTGATGTATATATATATATTGAAAATAGTCACCATAATCAAGTTAATTAACATACGTGTTACCTCACATAGTTCTCATTATCTTTCTGTGTGTGTGTGTGTGTGTGTGTGTGGTGATAACACTTAAGATCTACCTCCTTAGCAGACTTCCAAGTCTACAATAAATATCGTTAATTATGATCACATTGTTCCTTACTATGTCTTGTTAGTTTCACCTTCTCAACATTTCTCAAATCTACCTACTTCTTACCATCTCCATAACCACCACCCCAATCCAATTATCACCATCTCATCTGGATCACTGCCAAAGATGCCTAACTGCTCTCCCTGCATCCACTCTTGCCTACATCCAATCTGTTCCCAACATTGCTGACAGGAATGTTTATTTCTCAAAACATAAATCTGGTCATGTCATTCCATTACTCTTGAGATAAAGACCAAAATGACAACTGTGGCCTAAAAGTCTGTGTTAGTTCCAGTTCTTCAAGAAGCAGATGCTAAGACAGGTTTGACATGAAAGATACTTATTAAGAAAAAAGCCCATGGGGGACACCTGGGTGGCTCAGTCAGTTAAGCATCTGGTCATGATCCCAGGGTCCTGGGATGGTTCCTGCTCAGCAGGGAGCCTGCTTCTCTTTCTCCCTCTGCCCCTCCCCCTGCTTGTGCCCTCTCTCTCTTTCTCAAATAAATAAATAAAATCTTTTTTTAAAAAAAAAGAAGCCTATGAAGAGTAAAGGGGAGGAAGAGAGAGAATGTAGGAGAGCTTTGGGACTGTGATGCAAGTTAACACCTGTGAAAGAAAGGAAGCAAGATGGAGGACTGGTAGGAAATGGCTCAGGGTCCAGGAAAAGTCTGAGAAAGTTTTGGCTAAGCTAATGTCACCTATTAGAAGAGTCTCTCGTCTATAGCGGTGTCCTCGGGTTGTCAGTCAGCTCTGCGTCCCCACAGCAGGGGCTCCGAGAGGCGCACAGCATGACCACTGGATGGACCTTGGTGGCGCCACCCCTGTCCCCTTTCCCAGCTTCACTTTGTACCAAGCTGCCTTTTGTGGTCTCAGACTGGCCATACAAGTCTTTTGTCACTTACCTGAATACGAATGTTACACGTTTCTAACCCCGTACCTGTGACACAAACATCAGTTTATTCCTATTCATCTTTTAGTTGTCAGCTGTTTCAGTTTCAGGTGTCTCTTTGCTTAGAGACAATTTCCACAACTGGGGCCAAATCTCCCCTTTATATGCCCTCATGACACTCTCTTCCTTCCCTTCTGGACATTATTTGTGTGATTATTTGATTACTGGCTGTCTTTTTCCCTAGTCTATAAGGTACCTAAGAATAGAAAGGGTATCTTTTTTACTTGTGACTATATCTGGGCGACTAATATATAGTACCTACTCAAAATATTTTTCTTGGATGGATGGACAGATGGATGGATGGATGGATGGGTACTCAAATCTTTGATCTGCTGGTATACCTTGGGCACTTTGGGTCTTTTCAGCTGCTTTATCTACTTTGGAGCTGATGAAAAGTCGATAACCCTGCCTTTTAGTGTGAGGTCTCTAGATTCTTAGAAAAAATGGCATTGGAAGAATTAAGGCCAGGAAGAGTATGGAAATAGACAAGGTCTTCTGGTTGTGAGGAGCTGATGAAATGAATTATAGGTGACATTAAAAAGAAAGAAATGAAGTGAATAATTCACTTATCGGACATTTCACTTATTTGGAATGAGTCATAGATGACTCAAAAGTATAAGTCAGGGGACTGGGAACATGGAGATGCCAATGTCAGAGGCATTGAAGGTGTAGCCTGTATGAGGAGGAAGGATAAAGATGAGTTGGTTCTGAAGACACAGATTTCTAAATGAAGCCCGTCTCTCCTAGTGGAAATGGTCAGTGAGGCACAGGAGATGTAGAAATGAAGCTGGTGTGAGAGATCCACAGTCCTTTGAGTGTCTCCCCCAAGGGGCCTGCCATGGCAGCTGAGTCCCAGAGTCCTGGGAGTCTGCACTGAATGAACCTGTGTGGGGAGGAGAATAGGAGATAACCTGAGAGGCAAAGGACAAAGAAATTGCTTCCTCCCCCATAAGCCAAGCAGTTAGAGGAACTCTCAGTGCAAAGTGTCAAGGCAGAAATGCAGAGTCTGTGGGGAGCTGACTGGGAAATGGGGCTCCGGAGAGATGGGAGGTTTAAAGAGGGTGACAGAAATTAGACCCTGGGAAATATTTCCTGAGCCTTTGGGAGAGCAGCTGTCAAGGCTCTCAGGGTCCGTAGTGTGGCGGGCATAAGGATGGACACTCTGTACTACTTCCTTAGAGTAGAAGTGATGTGAAGTTGTGAATGCATAGCCCTGACTGCCATCACCACCACCACCACCAACAACAACAAGCCATGTGCTTTAGGAGAGAACAGCAACAGAGAACAGAGAACAGTCCTCAGCAAGGGGCTGAGGATTCAACACTGACAACGAGGGAAGAGGACAAAGAGGAGTTTTTACAAGGCTTAATTAACAAGGAGAGTTGGGACAAAGTACCAAGAGTGATGCTTCCAGGAGGAAGAGGAAATCCTCAGTGAAGAATCAGGAATAATGGGAACAAATGAAACCAAATTAGGCTCAATTTCCTAGTGGAACTATGTGATAAAATGTTCCCCAGTACCTTTTCTCAATCTTCTTTCTTTGAGGTATAGTTTATGTACAGTAAAATGCAGAGATTTTAGGGACGTAGTTCAATGCGTGTTGACAGCTATATAAACCTGTGTAAATCATCACCCATTAAGATACCAATTAAGATACCAAACATTTACATCACCCTAGGAAGGTTACCTGTGCATCTTTTCAGTAAATCTCCACTCAGCTCCTTCCTTAGGCAATTCATGGGATGTCATGAATCAAGCTGTTATGAACATTCTTATGTAAGTCCTTTTTGTGAATATGTTTTTTCATTTCTCTTGAAGTGGAATTGCTGGGTCATAGGAGGAGTGTATATTTAACTTTATCTGACCAATAGTTTTCCAAAATGGTTCCAACATTCCATACTCCCACCAGCAATAAAGTGGTGTTATGTATACAAGTCGCTACCTGATATTTGATATTGGTATTGTTATTGTCAGTCTTTTTAATTTTAGTCATTCTGGTGAGTGTAAAGTGGTATCTCACTGATTTTTATTTACATTTTCCAATGACTAATGATAATGAACACCTTTTAATGTGCTTACTGGTCATTTATGTATCTCCGTTTTGATCTATCTCTTCACATCTCTTGCCATTTTTTAAAAAGATTTTTAAAATTTATTTGACAGAGAGAGAGACAACAAGAGAGGGAATACAAATAGGGTTATGGGAGGGGAAGAAGCAGGCTTCCTGCTGAGCAGGGAGCCTGATGCAGGGCTTGATCCCAGGACCCTGGGGTCATGACCTGATTTGAAGGCAGACGCTTAATAACTGAGCCACCCAGTTGCCTCAGTCTCTTGCCATTTTATTTTATTATTTTTTAAATGAGATTTTTATTTTGGAGTGATTTTAGGTTACAGAGAAGTTGCAGAGAGTCTTTAAATGAGTTGTCTTTTTATTATTGATTTGCAGGAGTCCCCTATACATTGTCCAAATAAACCCTTTGTATTTATTATGTATTACAATTATTTTCTCTAAATCTGTAGCTCGCCTTTTCATTTTCTTTTTTAAAAATAGATTTTCCAAATTTTATAAATTTTTCCAGCTTTTTTTTTTTTTAAGGTTTATTTATTTTTTCTAGGTGGGATAGGGGCACAGGGAGAGAGAGAAACTCCAGCAGACTCCCTGCTGAGTGTGGAGCCCAACTCAGCCCAACTCAGGGCTCCATCCCAGGACCCTGAGATCATGAACTGAGCTGAAATGAAGAGTCAGACACCTAACTGACTGAACCCAGGCATCCCTTCTCCAGCTTTTTTGATATATAACTGACATATAGCATTGTATGTTTATTGTAAGTTTAAAGTGTACAATGCTTTTTCATTTTGCTAATGGTGTTTTGAAAAGCAGAAATTTTTAATTTTAATGAAGTCTGATTTTTAATTTTTTTTCTTTTATGGTTAGTGCATCTTGTGTGCTAAGAAATCTGTCCTAAGGTAATAAAGGATAAATACCATTTTTAAATAATTTAAATAAACCTGTACCTATTTCCTTTCCCCCTTTCTCCTAAAATGATGCTACTTTTGGTTTAAAATTATTACAATGATATACACTGTTTTGATAGGAAGGTCAAGAATGAGAATAGCAGAGAATCTCACATGTAAAGTGTCTCATCCCAGCGAGGTTACCAAACCTCAAAGGCCCAGAAGAAAAGGAATAAGTTCCTTTAAAGACCAGGAAAAGTGGGAAAGTTCTTTGAGAACGTGTCCCCTCCACTTGCATCAAATGGCACACGGCTCATTATCAATAATTTTGGAGCTCCACATAAATCAGTCTTAGATTGACCTTTCATATCTAACAAACAAAAGACGAATGTGTTAGAAGACTTTATCAGCGGGCAAAGAATCTAAAGGGAAACTTAAAAGGCAGGCTTCAGAAAGGACAGCAGCTGAAGGAGCTGCAAGGATCAAGGGAGCAGGATCCAACGGTTCGATGGGGATGAGCAGTCTCCAGCTGTTCCCTTCTTTGTGCACCCTGTTCAGGCTCGGCTTTCTAGAGGAAAGTATCTCAATGGCCTAATTTGGGCACATGCCCAGGGGACCTTAGCTGACAGTCCCTCCTAAGCTGGATTCGGTAGAGGAAGGAGATAGTTGCCCAGAGTACAAGCGGGATGCTGCTGCAGAAGGGGATGGACCCCAGGAGGACAAAAGCAGGAAATGCCCACCACACCCTTCAAAACATGGATCTTTCCATTTCGGTTTATGTCTCCTGCCTCAGCAGGATGAAATGGCCTTTATACACTTATCTTTGAGTCCTCTCTCAACTAACTGGGCATGGTTGAGTTAAATTATATTACTTCCAAGGCCAAGTTTGTGAACGCAAAGCTCGTCCCAGGTTAGTTTTGTTCTTCTTGTTGTTGTTTTAAATCTTGAAGTTGCATGTGTATTTCTGATTACTGAGAATTTTTCTTTCTAGATAGAGATGAAGAAACTCTGTGGACTCTAATATTAAGTGAGTGGAAAGGGATAACACTAGATAAAATACAATTTGACTAAGATCAGAAGTGAGTTAGGAATGATATAAACAGAATTTTTATGCATTAGATTCCCTTTTTAAAAAATTGCTTGACATGTTATATTTCTTAATTTTCCTTCTAGAAACTATATGTTTTCACAGACAATCTCCTACATTCAATTTTGTGCTCATTCATGCATTCAGCAAACATTCTTTAAGGACTTGCTCTGGACATTAACAGCAGGGGCTCTGAAGACCTCTGATGAGATCCTGGAAGAAACTGGTCTATGAATATAGACGATAAACTAAATAGGAGTGAGGGATGAGATGAGGCTGACTGTTTTTTTCACTAATTTTTATCCTTAGTACCTCACACAGTGTCTGAAACTAAAAGGAACTTAGAAATATACCGTTGAATGGATGAATAAATGAATACAGGGAGCAACCAACGGGTGGTGTTGGGAATATAGAGGATAATGGGAGGGGATAAGTTCAGGGAATTTTTCAAAGTGTTTTTTTTTTTTTTTAAGATTTTTATTTATTTATTTGACAGAGAGGCGGGGGGGAGATCACAAGTAGGCAGAGAGGTAGTCAGAGAGAGAGGGGGAAGCAGGCTCCTCACTGAGCTGAGAGCCAGACTCAGGGCTCAATCCCAGGCCCCTGAGATCATGACCTGAGCCAAAGGCAGAGGCTTTAACTCACTGAGCCACCCAGGCGCCCCTCTAAGTGTTGTTTTATTCTGCTTCAACAAAATGCTTAGAAGAATGAAGACTAGAATGGCCCAAGCCCAAACTTGAGGATTGGCTATCACTCTATATATCCATCAGGCTTCTACCTGGTTATCTTGGATCTCCAACAAAGATGGCGAGAGTTGGATGTGCTCTTCTGGCTCTTTATAATCAGGCTTTTTGTGACTGGGGACACTGGTTGCCCATTTACCACCAAAAACCTTTCAGTGTCTCTGTACTGGGGGTAAAAAAAGATGCGGCACTTAGAATTTGAAAATTACTTTTTCCTACATTGAGCAGTGTGATGTTGTAGGTTCCTCTATAATAGATTATCTCTCAATACTTCTATTTGAAAGTAACTCACTTCTGAAGGAAGGTAGAGAAGAAGCATGTGGAAGTCATGTATCTTCAACAAAGACCACATTCTCCACACGGAGGAGAGTCCATCGGTACTAAATATAGATCAAAAGAGTGTCCCACATACCAGTTGGGCAAAGTTTTTAAGAACTACAAACACATTAATATTCTATGATAGAACTTTTGAAAACAAATAAAAATAAAATCTGGGTCTTCCCTGGTTTTCCTCTTTTTTTATGTTGTATGTTGAATTTGTTTACACACTTCCATGTTTGTGTATTCTCTTGCTCTAATGCACTTGGTATCTCTTTAACTCTTATCAATGTTGGATCTAACCTTCTACTCAGTTTTCCATCGTGGGGGTAGCATGGCTTATGAGAAGAGCAGTGCCTTAATGCCAAAAGGAACTAGCTTCAAATGCCAGTTATGCTATTTAATATCTCAGCAACTTTCAAAAAGTACTCATCATCTTTGAGCCACAGTTTCTGTGCTGTTCAGTGATGTTTCCATTTCACCTTCTGGGTGCCTGATAGGATGACACTTCTGGTTCCCTTAATATTAATTAGCACATGTCATGCACTTGCAATGGGCAATGGATTGAGAGTAGAGGGAGACATGTGTTATTCCTGGGGAGAAGCCTATAAAAAAATAATCTTATTGCCTTTCTCCTAAAGCATGACAGAGACTCTACCAGTCTGGTCCCTGAGAAAGGGCAACATGGAAGAAAATGCCCACCAACACAATGGACATGTAGCATGACCAAGAAATAAACTTCTATTGATTGAAGTCATTATAATTTTGGGGTTGTTTGTTACTTAACATTAGCCCATCCTGCCTGATATTTCCTAATATGAATAATGATTGTAAGATTTACCTCAAAGAGTTGGTGTGAGAATTACTAACCCACTATAGGGGATTAAAAAACACTTAATACTGTGACACCTCCCACCCCCCGGCTGTATCTACTGCTCAAATCAGACTTTCCACCTACAGACTCATACATGGCTTACTGTGGTCCATTTATTCCACCCATAATTCTCCTTCATTTCTCCACTCCCCCACTTTCCAGCTCAACTCCTTTTCTTTGTCCTCTGTGGAATATCAGCCCTTTTGGGATCAAACTCTCTACACTTGTTTCTTATCTTTATTCTCCAAATAGAAACCAAATTTTAGAGTTAAAAAGGATTTCACTTTTCCAAGAATTTGTAGAAAGAGACCTTCAACCTCACTCTCCAGCCATCAAACATCTATAGATGTCTTGACGTCTGGACCTCAACCATTTCTTCTCTGAGAGCTAGGTACTCTAGCTCCCTAGGTACTCTTTTTTTTTTTTTTTTTTTTTTTAAGCTGTTAGCATTCATTTCCTAAGGACACCAAATCACCCTTGGCCTCAGAGGAACCTGGAACCTTTAGTCATTTAGCTGTTCTGACCTCACTTCTCCCATACACATTTTGGACACTTACCTTATACTCTATGGTTAATTCTAGCTGTGCTTTCTATCCTTGTGCCTACATTTTGTTTTCCTCCCACCCTTCTAACCATCCTCATCACTCCCTCAACATTCTGCTGAAATGCCGGATAGTTGGAGTCCCTGGGAAGTCTTACCCGATGATTTCTCTTTTCTTGTTCTTGGCCTAATGAACCGAACAGACCCATGAGTATATGTTGTATGTATTATCTAAACCTGAAATAATTGACTTTTCTGGACATTTGGCATTAGTGCTCACCCTTACTTTTCAGAAACCTCTCCTACCATAGCCTCTGGTTCTCTTCCTGGCCATACTTCACCTCTCTTTTCAATAGTTTACCTTTCTCTGTTCATTCATCATTTAGCAGGCAATATCCAGAGTTTTGTCCCTTTGACTCTTTTCTTTTTTGTCTACATACTTTCTCTCGGGGAATTTCATTTACTCTTATGGCTTGTATGACCATTTAAATGTAGATGACTCCCAAATGACTTTCGCCAGCACCAACTTCTCTCTAGAGCTTTAAAAGTAGCAATGCAATGTGCTGTGAAACATATGGAGGTGGATGTCCTATGGACACCTTACACTTAACATGGCCTCAACTAAACACCTTTTCTCCTCTGACCCCAAAACTGAGCTATCCCTTTTCTCTTGTGTCAGTGGCATCACCATTTACCTGTCGCCCAACTTAAAACCTTGGTGTTATTCTCACCTCCTTTTTCTCAACCCCCACATACAGTCAGCTGCCAAATCTTGCTGCTTCTAATTTTAAAACATCATTTGACTTTGTCTCTTCCAAACTCTATGCTATTGGCTTAAAATAAGCCTTCAGCGTATCTTCTTTGGACTTAGCAACAGCCCTGTCCATAATGTTTTCCTGATCCAGGGAATAATATCCACCCCCCCCCAATATTCTCTAGCCTGCCATTATAGTTATAGAAAACAAAACTAACCAAATCATTTCTTTGTGTAAAAACTTCTGCTGGCTCAATATGCCCATGACGTAAAATTCAAACCAAGTAGTTTGGCTGCAAAGTTCTTAACCTCTTGCCTCTGTTCTACTTCTCCACCTTGCTTCCTTTCCTGCCTTCATGTTCTCTATGCACATCCTAGGTTCCTGTTGTCTCATATTCTCACTACTTCCAGCACAGAACTGTGCTTTCAGAAGTCAGAAGTCGATGTATATATGTATATCTATATATATTTTTCAAGATAGTCTTTTCCTCCTCTATATCCATATTCCCTTGAAAAATTCCTACCTGTATTAAAATTAAGCATCATGTACTCTGTAAGCCCTTCCCCAGTTCTTCCAGGCTGTTGATGTTCTGTTATTTGTGTTCCCAGAGCACTTCATATTTGCTGCCGACTTTACAGTGTGGCTTTTATATTTTCTAGTTACATGTTTGCATCTCACATTAGACTGTAAGCTTCTGATTGTCAGAGAACTGAATAGAAGTTGTTTAATGAATATTGATGAAGTAATGCAACATTGTTTTCCTCCCAAGATGTTTTTGGTATTGATCTCTTCTTTTTTTGTTGTTTCTTTATTTTTTTAAAAAACAATATTTTATTTATTTATTTACTCACTTATTTAGAGAGTGGGGGGGAAGGGCAGAGGGAGAGAGAGAGAGAATCTCAAGCAGATTCTGTGCTGAGCATGGAGCCTGATGATGTGGGGCTCCATCTCATGACCCTGGGACCATGACCTGAGTGGAAATCAAGAGTCAGATGATTAACCCTCTGAGCCACACAGGCTTCTCTTTTTTGTTTTTTCTGTTACATCCTTCATAAACACCCAACTCAAACTTATATTTTTAATAGCCTCTAGGATGACCATCTAGGGAGGCACTGTTCAATGATGTAGCCACTAGTCACGTGTAGCAATTGAGCACTTGAGGTGTAGTTAGTCCAAGTTGAAGCTAGCTATAACTGTAGAATACACATTGGATTTTGAAAACAATAGGAAATTAAGAATGTAAAATTATCTCAATAATTTTTAGTTTTAATTTAACAATTACTCATGTTGAAATTATATTTTGAATATATTGGATTAAATAGAATACTATTGAAATTGATTTGCCTGTTTCTTTTTTATATTTTAAATGTGGCTACTAGAGAATTTTAAAGTATATATAATGTGCATTATATTTCTATTAGACAGTGCTGTGCCCCTTTAATCATGTGAATCATTTCTTGGTGGTAAGTCTGTCTTCTGTTTTTTTCTTTTCTCTCTCTCTCTCTTTTTTTTTTTTTTAAGATTTTATTTATTTGTCAGAGTGAGAGAGAGCAGCAGGGAGAGGGAGAAGCAGGCTCCCTGCTGAGCAAGGGGCACCATGTGGGACTTGATCCCAGAACCTTGGTATCATGACCTAAGCCAAAGGCAGATGCTTAACTGACTGAACCAATAGGTGTCCCCTTCTATTTTTTTCTTAATCCTTATAGCAGTAAGTAGAATTTCCTGGGAGGGGAGGAAACACTCAAAAGTAGTGTTTGTTAACTAGTATTGTTGGACTAACTTTCCCCAAACGTGGGGGAAAGTTTTTTTTTTTTTCCTGCTACTATCCTACTAAAGAATCTGCAGGGTTTTTTTCCTGCTACTGTCCTACTTGAAGAATCTGCAGGTTTTCTGTTGTCAGCTGCATCAAGGCCACATTGCTTTGACTGGTTCAGTTCTGTTGCACTTCACTTATCCAGCCTTATCTCTCACTCATCTTAAGTAGTACCCCTGTCCATTAGTAGTACCCCTGTTTTCTGAGCTCCTTGAAGTTCTGTGCTTTTGTGCATGCTGCTCTTGGTCAGTATCTCCTTCCTTGGCCCCATCTAAATCAAGCCGGTCTTTTGGATGCGACTTAAAAGTTCTACCTCCCACATAATGTTTTTTTCCTGCTTTTTGGAACTCACGGTGATATCCTACTAGTCATTATTTGTCAGACCCACACAGTTTAAGCTCTAATTTGTTCAATTATTCAGCATTCAATTTAATTCCACTTTTTTTTTTTTTTTTTTGTAAGAGAGGGAGGTGAAGGAAGGGCAGAGAGAGAGGGAGAATCTTAAGCAGGCTCCAGGGCCAGCATGGAGCTCAAGGTGGGGCTCAATCTCACCACCCTGAGATCATAACCTGAGTAGAAATCAAGAATCAGAGCTTAATTGACTTAGCCACCCAGGACCCCAATAAATTCCACAAGCCTTTTTGAGATCCTGTGCCAAGAACAGGGATAGGTGAGCATGAGGGTCACCTTTATGCAGGACCCAGGCTAGCTACTGGCCCTGTAGAAAAGTATAAGACACAGGCCCTGGCTCCTTGCCTTTCTTAGCATCTCCTCCACTACAGGCATACTTATTCTGTTTTCTTCAGCCTCATATGAGAAATTGCTAATAAGCCATGATATGCCAAAACAGTCAAATAGCCTCACTCGGTGTTCAAATCCCATGGGGCCGAGTTGGGAACTCCAGGTTCTAATTGTCTTCTTTCCCTAGTTTTCTTTTTCATGCATTCAAGATCACTATTCATACAGCATCCTGTTAAAAGTGGGAACACCCAGGATTTGCCTCCCTGGCCACACTCTCCCCTCCTTACAAAACGCTTATTGACTCTGGAGCCAGACTGCTTTGGATTTGAAACTCCTCCACTGAGTAGCTTTGTAGCCTGGGCAAGTTACTTAACTTCTCTAGACCTCATTTTACACATCTGTATCACGAGAATAACCCACTATAGGGTTGTGATAAGTGTTAAACGGGTTAATAGTTCTCGGCACGGAGTAACCACTCAATAAATGTTAGCTCTTAATACAATGTCACTACTAGACTATTTCTCTCCCCTAAAATGTAAGGGGCTGTTTTGACTATATTATTCTACCTGTGTCCTCCAACTTCTAGGATAATTCCTGTTTCAAAACTGCACGTGAATAAACATGGAATGAATACACGAACGCACACACTTTATTTTTGCATTTCCAATGTTGCGCCAGCAACAGCAAAGGCAAGGGAGGAGGTGAAAGTCACCTGTTGGTAAAGGTTCTTCCTTTACCGGGTTTTACCCGAGACCCCATGGGACAATTCCATCCCCAAACTGGGGAAGCCCACAGCCTGCACGGATCACCTTGCGCTAAGGGCCTAGGGCAGAAAGTCCTGGCGGGCCGGAGTCCCGGGAAGTTCGGCGCATGCGCAGCGCGCCCAGCGCCTGGGTTCCTTCCTGCGGCGCCACCCGGAAGCCTCGGCTCCGTCTCCCTCCTTCCCCCGCCCCCTCCCTCGCCGGCTCAGGCGGTGCGTGCGGGGCCGGCCCGGCGAGGAGGCGGGACACGTCGGCGCTGCCACCGCCGCCGCCGCCGCTCCTCCTCCAGTTCCAGCTGCCGCTGCCGCCGCCGCCGCCGCCGCTTCCTCGGCTGAGTCCGCCCGCCGTCCCGGCGGCTCCAGGTGTGTTCACGCTGCCCAGCTCCTGCCCGAGTCAGCCGCCGCCGTAGCTGCCCCCGGCTCTTCCTCGCCCCGCTGCCGAGATGGCGACGCGCTCCTGCCGGGAGAAGGCTCAGAAGCTGAACGAGCAGCACCAGCTCATCCTGTCCAAGCTGCTGAGGGAGGAGGACAACAAGTACTGCGCCGACTGCGAGGCCAAAGGTAGCGCGGACGTCGCCGCCCCTGGTCGGGGCCTCCTGCGGCCGGTGACCTTCCCGTTGCCGCGGCGCCCGGGGCCCGAGCGGACGCCGCGGCTGCGCCCAGCCAGCCCCGGCCCTGAGGGGAGGGCGGGCTCGGGCTCGGGCTCGAGTAGCCCCTCACCTCCACCAGAGGCGGCGGCGAGGTCAGGCCCGTGGGCGCGGGCACTGGCCCTAGCCTCCCCTTCTTCCCCCGGCCCCGGGGCAAAGCCGGTGCCGGCGTCGCGATGCTCGGACTCTCCACAGGGCCGGGGCCAGAGCCGGGCCGGGAGCGCGGAACGGGGCGACTGCCCGGCCAGTGCTTAGGGTTAAAGGGTTGCCCTCCTCCCGCCTCAGCTCGCAGGTACATCCATGGGTGGGGCCACCCTTAGTCTCAGTCTCCGCCTCGACCCTCCCCCAGTGACCACGGTGTCCCTCTCGGACTCCAATGCTCCGTATCCCAGGTGGAGCCCTACCTGCCTGCCCACCTGACAGCTTTGTACAGGGTTTTGCTTCTTCCTGACAAAGAGTATGGTGATCCTTTTTGTGGGTTGGAGTTGTACTGAATGAGACCATTGGGGAGGGGTCTTTAGTAGTAGTAGTAGTAAAATTGTTTTTTTAGTGTGGATGTTAACCCGAATGAGGAGGAATTTCATTATATGAATCTCTTGGACAGTGGGCTTGTGTCCTGAAGGTTTTAATAATTAGATTGTCTCTGAGCCGTTGGTTTGGGAGAACATGTGGACACTGGTTTGTGTGGCCCAAAACGTGGAAGGTGCGTTTTTTAAAGATCCAGAGATTGAAAAAAAACTAATTTTAGTTTGTTCCGTTGGAGGGCTTCTGCCTCAGCCTTTAAAATAGATACACTATTTTTAGCCTATATGTTTGGGTTTGGAGATCTGATTTATATTTAACGTCTTATAAGTAATTTCATGAGAAAAATGTTTCAGATTTTTAAAAACCTATCATATGTTTAGGAAAAGACCTTGCTTATTTGTAAATTGGTTTGTTTATTCAGTGAAGAAGAATAATAGGTAGTTCTCCAAAGCAGGAATCTCTCTTTGAGAATGTCATTTCAGATTTCTGTTACTGACTGAGACTTTTCTTGAAGCTTTACTGTTCTTCCTCAATACTATATAAATGAGTCACCTTTCAGTAGGCTGATGTTTGATTAGACTAAGCCACACAGCATCAGCAAGTCATTTCACTACCACACTACCATAACAGGTACCTGATTACTGGAAGGTCATGTGGGAATACTGTGACTAGACCATCTTAAGAAGCACTTCAGGTCATGATCTGAGGGTCCCGGGATCGAGGCCCCCCCCCCAAATCGGGCTCTCTGCTCAGCAGGGAGCCTGCTTCCCCCTCTCTCTGCCTGCTTGTGATCTCTCTCCTCTCTGTCAAATAAATAAATAAAACCTTTAAAAAAAAAAAAGCACTTTTCAATATTACAGTAACTTGACTGACCCAATCTTACCTTTATTCTGTGTAACCTTTCAGATAATTAGTTAAAAATGCCTGATTATTATGGCAATATTTGTTTACTTGATTCTGATTATGTGTGTGAGTTTTTTTGGGGTGGGGGGGAATACTGTATTGAGGCTCACTTACTCATCACTGCACTAGTAAAACACTGAAAAATGGGACCTTTAAAAGTCCAGAAAAAGAAATGACCTGCATTTCGAGTGATAAGTAACATAGTTAAAAAGAGATGTTAGTATTATTAAATCTACTAAAAATTGAATAGTAACAGTTCCAGTAAGTACCTTCATTAGGTATAGAAATAAGTAAAAAGTAATTTTTGTTTACATTTCTATCCTCTAAAAAGTACTTTATAGAATCAGATTTTCACTAATGCTTCCTAAAATAATGTATGGGTTTTGAAAAATCCACAATGTGCCACATGGTAACATTTTCATTCTCATTTTTTGAAATGAGGAGAGGAGAATCATGTACTTTTTAATCTAAGACAAATTTTATTGTAACCGAAGGAAAAGGGAGCATTAGTTTTGCTTGCTGTTTGTATTGCCACTGAGGTCCACAGATACATATTGAATGAATGTTTTTATTTTGGTTTTGTTTGGTCTTTTGTTTGTGGATTTGTTTTTGAGAAATATAGGAAGAGGAAGAGAAGAGAGTAGCATCAGGAGTTGGAAGATGCAGTGTGAAGGACATAAACTCCAGTCATGATTTGGAAAGATCCTTAGTTTTTTCTTGATGCTACTAAATCTTGAATAATATTAAAATTGTCTTCTAAATTATGTCACTGTTTTATCCTGTCTTCCAGGAAAAAATATCACAGTTAAGTTTAGACTTGATCTCTTAGTTGTAGTAGTTAAAAATTTGACATGTTTGGGCTATTGATAATAGTTAAATATACTTTGTAAAACTTTTTAAGTGTTTTATATCCTTGTACTCTATTATAGAGCTCTCTTAGTAGAGTTCTTGGCTTGTTAAATGATTTTGGATTTATTGTTATGTATGCCAGATGACACAGTAATTGTAGGTAGTGAAATTCTGATTAAATATATTTTTAAAAGACATGCTACAATTCTTATTCTGCAGCTCAGCTGTTATAAAGAGGTTCCATACTGTATATACGTATTAATGTTTTCTTCACTGACTGATAAACTACATCAAGCTTTTCATGTATTTTCGAAGCTATTTCTTAGTTAACTCAATTTTCTTTTCTCTCAAAAAATATTTTCCCAGTGCTCTTTGAGAACATATATCAAAGATAAAGTCTGGGGCTAAAGATTATCCTGGTCTCTTGACTTATAATAATAGTTGGCAAAGTTATATCAATTGGATTTTGACATTTTCTTACTGAGTCACCAGTGTGTGTGTTTTCTGAATTGACATTATTTAGGACCTAAGGAAGGAGAAAAGGATGGCATAGGTGCCAGTTTTCTGCTCATGATCCAACACTTACCAGATCTGTTGAGCAACTGGAGAATAAGAACAGGCAGATGGAGCTGCACTTCTCCCTGGCCTTATTTGTGACTCTGTAGGAGTTTTAATGCAGGTCTTTTGGTTATTAGTTGGTGGCACTTTATGGAGCAGTGAGGATTTAGGGCCCCTCGCCAATCTAAAGTTTAGTTTTTAGTATTTAATGTTTCATTCGCAGTTAATACTAACTTTGATTCCATTGGCATGAAAATGTGTCTGTTGCCTGGTAAGTTTTGGGCTAGTCAGAAACAGAAGGTTTTTGAACCCTTAAGGGATTGTTTTGTTTCACCTCTTATTAAGAGAGTAAGCTCCTTGCCCAGATCAAGCACTTATTTCTTCATTCCACAGATCTTGACTTGAGGGGACACCGCTAAGCACTATTGGATTATGGAGCTAAAAAAATTAGTAAGACCTAAAGGAGTTTGTTTAGTGAGGACTGCATTTTTGTAAATGAATAATTCCAAAACAGTGTACTAAGTGTTATAATAGTGGTTGTAAGAACCCCTCTCTACCCCCCTCTCTAAGTTTGGGCTGCTGTCCCTATTGGGTCTGACTTTTGTCTGTTGGCTATCTTCGCAGTTCCTAGAATGCTGCCTCAAGGCCTTTGCACATACTGTTCTTTCTGCCTAGGAAGCTCTCTAACAATTTTTTGCCTAATCAGTTTTACATATCATTCAGTTTCTACTTAAATATCTCTTGAAGGGAAATGATTCTCCCATATTAGGTTAGGCTTCCCTTTATATGTTAAGACATATCCTGAATATTTTATTACACTTACTACAGTTGTAATTAAACATTATTTGGTATTTATTGGGTAATCTATTTCCCTGTTGAATTATAGCTATAAGAGAGAAGAGATCTTGTTTGTCTTGTTTAGGCTTGTATCCCCAGCCCTCTACACAATGTGGTAGGTTAATGTAACTCCTTTGAATGAGCAAATATGAATGAGTACAGAGCTGAGGGCAGGCAGCAGGATATGTGGAAATGAGTTCACATGTGGGCATGTGGAATGATCCTGTTGGGAAGTATTCACCTACTAGGGCTACCACCACTACTGCCACAGCTGCTTCTCACCCATGAAACTGGTGAACTGATAGGGGAATCAGGACTGTGGTTACTGCAGCCATTCAGTGTCTATTAGACATTGTTGTCAGTTGCCCTTACTAAAGGAAGATGGCCTTTGTTGAACTTGTGCCTTCCACATGCAAATAACTGATAGACGTATGTCCAACACCTAGCTGCAAGGGAGTCTTCTAGTTTTCTAATATCTTCAAAACGTAGAAATATGAAGTGAAGGTTGTGAGACTCAATCCAGGAGTCTACTACAAGGTAGTGAGGATGGAGAACATTTTCATTAAGTGTTTGATATTTAAGCGTTCTCATATAAACTTATTTTTTTCATATAAACTTATTTTAAAGTAACTCATACTAAAAAGTGAAGTTCAGCTTGAGAAAATGATGTTTATGATGATGTTGATGCTTGTGGGATAAATATATATAAATGAAATCTGTGATTATAATTCATCTAAGGAGACCTGTAAATCTTAAAGTTCCCCCATAATACTAACCTTCAGATTGATGGGTCTGTTGTTCTTATAATTCTGCTGATCTTGAGGTTTTCTCTGGTGATTATATGTAGAGCTGGTGTCAGAGCTGGGATGGAAACCACTGGTCTCTCTCTGACTTGTCAGGTTAAAACTTGGGCTGCATGTTGTCCCCTTCCTTTTTCCCCTTCCAGTTCTTTTTCTTTTTCTTCTTTTTTTTAAAGATTAAAATATTCTTTCATTACTTGATTTCATACGAGATATATATAGCCCTGTACAAGATATATATAACCTTTATTGACATATAAGGACTTGAACCCATGGTCTCTTTAAGGCAAAGGCAAATGTTTGACATTCTAATTATGTACTTTATAAATTCAAGCCTTTTCCTACTGTTGTTACTACTATGACTACTGCCAATAGTCATTTCACTGGATAGAATCAACTCACTTTTCTTTCCATTTCCCAATAGAAGATCAAAGAAACTTGGAGGCCATTTTGTTGTTGACAGCCTTACATTCTGACCCCTGTAAAGAATTGATTTTTTATACACACACACACACACACACGTGTGTGTGTGTATAATTTTGTTGGTAAATCAGTATTTTCTGGGCACTCCAAAGTTTATTTATTTTAAAAGATTTTATTTATTTATTTGACAGAGAGAGAGAAAGAAATGACAAATAAGCAGAGAGAGAAGGGGAAGCAGGCTCCCCACTGAGCAGAGAGCCTGATGTAGGGCTTGATCCCAGAACCCTGAGATCATAACCTGAGCTGAAGGCAGAGGCTTAACCCACTGAGCCACTCAGGCGCCTCCCCCCCCAAAGTTTAAATATCATGTCATATACTGTTGTGTGTTCTTAAAAGTTTGGGGTATGGGGGCACCTGAGTGGCTCAGGCGTTAAGCGTCTGCCTTCGGCTCAGGTCATGATCTCAGCGTTCTGGGATCGAGCCCCGCATCGGGCTCCTTCCTCTGCAGGAAGCCTGCTTCTCCCGCTACCATTCCCTCTGCTTGTGTTCCCTCTCTCGCTGTGTTTCTCTCTGTCCAATAAAAAAAAAAAAAAAAGTTTGGGGTATGGGGTATGGTCCACAAACTAGTTAAGGATCTCAGTAGACAGGAGACAATGATGTGTTAAATTCGAGTCTATGCATAGACTGTAGACTCATTAAAAGTTTAGTGTTGGGAAAGCTCAGTGACTTGAAAAAGGAAGGAGAAGGTAAGAGGTAAGGTTGGAAGTTCAAAAAAAAAAACAAAACAAGTAATATTACATATACACAGAAGTTATGTGGTGCTTTCTTCTTGCTAGGCAGTGTTGTGAGCACTTTACATATATTAACTCATTTAATCCTCAAAAAACCTTTTGAGGTAGGTAATATTATTCCATTTTACAAATGAGGAAACTGAGACACACAGAACTTAAGTAACTTTCCTAAGGTTATGCAGCTAAGAAGTGGTAAAGCCAGGAATTTCTTCATTAAAAGAAAAAATTTTTTGGATGGTTACTACGTTTCAGGCATAGGAGCTGGGGACGAAGCAGGGAACAGGTAGAATAAGCCCAGGCTCTAAAGGATCTCCTAGTCAGTTAGTCTGTTGGAAGCAGGCCTGACTTGCAAAGTTGGCCCTTGACTGGCATCAGGGAACTTGGATTTGGGGAGGATCTCATTACCCTAAGTGGTAAGAGTCTATCACTGTGTCCTTGAACAATTGTGTGGTTTATGTTAAATGCCTGCTTCCCTTCTGGGAGTCTGGAATTTCCATATGTACTAGGCAAGGGTGCTTATGTGACAAGCCTCCCTGCCCACCCTCTCCCTAATACTCTAGGCATCAAGTTCTCTAATGAGACTTTGATGAGTCTCTAATGGGTAATATTTCACACTTGTCAGAAATCATTACTGAGACAGTTAAGTGCGTCTGGTGCAACTCCACCAGAAGGGGACACCTGGATATTTGTGTCTGTTTTCTCCTGAACTTTGGTCCATGCACCTTTTCTCTTTGCTAATTATGCTTGGTATCCTTCTGCTGTAATACATAAATTATGGTGGTGAGTACAACTATATTTTGAGACATGTGAGTCCTCTTATCAAATTACCAAACCTGAGGGTGGTTTTGTGAACCTCCCAACATATTTTATAATATATATTTTCCTCCAGTATATTGTACAGGAAATTAGAATCTCATTGTATCTCAGGTAGCCAGAAGAGCAGATACTAGCATTAGAGGAAATTCTGGCTTTACTAGGATGATATGGAAGTAGGAAGATGGACTGTAGGATCAAGATTTGAATTTACAATATTTTGCTCCAGAGCTATTAACTGCATGTTTGGTGGCATGAATGATAAAACACATGCTTTTGCAGTTGAAATTTTGTTATAGAAGAGACTGTCACCTTAAAGCTGACAATGTGTTTCTGAGGTTATTGCCAGATATGTTGCAGCATGGACAGAGTCTTTGTCTTACTTCTCTGCTTTTAATAGCAGAATTACCATAACTTCAAAATACTAACATAAACAAAGCAGAATTTTTTCTGATTACTAAACTTTATTCTACAAATTGAATACTTTGACAAATCCTTTTATGGTGTGTGTGTTTTGTTTTTTGGTCTTCTAAATAGTTTCTTTGTTTTCTCTTTCTGCAGTTCTATTCTTAGGTCAGGTACTGATCATCTACCCTGGTTTTTTAAACCATAGGAATAACTTGATAGAATTAAAAGAGCACTGATCTGGATTAAGTTAGTAAAGTTAGGTTTGAGTCCAGCCTTTGCCTTGCTTGGTAACCAGTTGTCCCTCCTTAGTGAGTGAGCCTTATTGCAAAGATTTATTTCAACTTTGATGTTATCTGTGTTCTTTTCTGAAACCCATGCCTCTTGTCATTTTTATGTTGGTTTTACTATTATTGTTAATTTTTAAAAATTGTATTATTAAGGGTTTATATTTTAGGGTCTTAATGAAGTTTGGATCATGTCAAACCTGTCTACTTTTTAAAGCTTTTCACTGATGACTTAGGCCTGCCTGAGCAGATTTACTTGGTATTATCGTTATCTGAAGCCATAGCATATAACTTGCAAGAATATGCCTCATAGATTGAGGACTCCTTTTGTTTGAATCTTTTTCCCTTCAATGCCAGTGAGATCAAAGAAATAACTATCTGTTTTAGTCACCTACTAAAGCCATACTTTAAAACTATATAGCTGTATATAGCCATACATTTAGTCATACATAGTACCATACACACATACCATTTAGTCATACATAGTACTGTATAGAAATGATTTTTAAAATTTCATTCAAGGCAGAGCTTTGATAAGATGCTATTGGAAATATTTGCTGATTTCATGCTCGTGTCCATTTTGAGTGGTAAATGTGAGGACTTAGAGAGTCTAAAGGGCAGAGAGTTGTAAGCCTTCTAGTAATTCTCCATTCTCTGTGCATCCTCTTCCTCCCCTTAACAGTTTTTGGTCTCCCTTTCACAAGAGATCCAAGTGATTGCCTTTAGGAGTGATTGATGATAGACTTTCAGACTTTTATCACTGATGTTTTGTAAAGAGTCCATTTCAAGGACCAGTGATTAGCTTGGACCCAAACTTAAAAAGAAAATAAAGGGGATTTTAAAACTTCTGTGGGAATTCATATTTAGGATAGCTTTATCTTCCAGTACAAGAACAGTCATTAAAAATTATGGATTAGTCTAGTTTAGATGTTTTTTAGTTCATGCATTTCTATTCTTGAAATTTGCTTTTGGCGAAGAGTGGTAATGATACATAGTGCCAAGAAACTAGCAGAAGTACGATTTCTAAAGAGAAATGATCATCACAAGCATGTTAATTTCCTATTCCTGCTATGACAAATTATCACAGACTTAGTGGCTTAAAACAACACAAATTACCATCTTATAGTTCTGGAGATTAGAATCCAAAATAAGTTTGTTTCCTCATCTTTTCCAGCTCCTAGAAGTCATCTGTGATGTTTGCTTCATAGCCCCTTCCTCCAGCTTCAGTGTGTCATCTTCAGGTCTCTTTCTGCTCTTTTGTGCTTGCATCAATACATCTCTTTCTGTTGCTCTTTTAAGGATACTTGTGATTATATTGGGTTTACCTGGATAATCTATGATAATGCCACCTCAGTGTCCTTAAACACTCTTGCAAAGTGTCTCTTGCCATGGAAGGTAACGTATTTGCAGATTAGAGGAATTGAAACATGGGCATCTTTGGGGATCACTGTTCTGCTTCCCACAGGTGGATTTGTGATAAAAATTGCATATTGAACCTAGATTTTTATTAAAGGTTCTGCTGTGCGTGCATTTAACATAGCATAGGATAGTGAAGTTGGTACAATTCAAATTAGAAATTCTTACAGAAATTATTTTAAAAGTATATGCATGCAAGAGTCTTTTAACAGACTCTTTGCAACACTGTGAATTATGTAGAAAATCTTTAGAAATTTACCAAAAAAGCTATTAGAATCAATAATTAAGTTTCATTAAGGTTAATATAGAAAAGTTAACTATTTCTTTATACCAGCAAGAAATAATTGGAAGTTGAAATAAAAATTATTTACAATAGCATAAACATACGAAAACTTGGGGTTAAATTTAACAAAATACATGCAAGATTTGCATAACATAAACTTACCAAAGATGGCTAAGAGAAATTAAAGCATACCTAAAGAAATGGAGAGAAATACTATGTTCATGGATTAGAAGATGCAGTTTGTTTTTTTTTTAAAGATTTTATTTATTTGAGATAGAGAGTGAGAGAGAACACGAGCAGGGCGGGGAGGGGACTAGGGACAAAGGGAGAGGGAGAAGGAGAAGTAGGCTCCCTGCTAAGAAGGGAGCCTGATTTTGTGGGTGGGGGGGCTTGATCCCAGGACCCTGGAATCATGACCTGAACCGAAGTCAGATGCTTAACTGAGCCACCCAAGTGCCCCTGTGTGTACAGTTTTAGTATTAAACTTGTATAATCTTAATAAATGTTGATATATTAATAGGATTGTCTTTGATGACTATTACATGATATAATGTACATGAAGCATAGCAAATTTGATGCAAAGTAGGTAGTCAGTAAATGTTGACTTTGAATCTTAAGTCATGCATGATTAGACCTACAAACATTTTTGTTTTCTTTTCTCCTCCAATTATTTTATTTTTATTGTTTTTTTAAGATATACTGTAATTAAAATTAAAAACTGAATACAAAAGTAAAAAACAAGCACATCTTAAAAAAATAAGTGTTATATTAGTTTCAGGTATACAGTATAGTGATTCAATAATTCTGTACATTACTCAGTGCTCATAATGATAAGTATACTCTTTAATCCTCATCACCTATTTCATGCATCCCTCATCCACCTCCCCTCTGGTAACCATCAGTTTGTTTTCTGTAGTTAAGAGTGTTTCTTAGTTTCTCTCTCTCTCTCTCTTTCTTTGCTCGTGTGTTTTGTTTCTTAAGTTACACATGAGTGAAATCATAGGGTGTTTGCCTTTCTGTGATTTATTTCACTTAGCATTATACTCTCTAGCTCTTCCAATTACTTTTTTTTTTTTTAAAGATTTTATTTATTTATTTGACAGAGAGATCACAAGTAGGCAGAGAGGCAGGCAGAGAGAGAGGGAAGCAGGCTCCCTGCTGAGCAGAGAGCCCAATGCGGGGCTGGATCCCAGGACCCTGAGATCATTACCTGAGCCGAAGGCAGAGGCTTTAACCCACTGAGCCACCCAGGCGCCCCTCCAATTACTTTTTAAGAGAGTTGTCCAAGGTTTCAGATATAAGAAAACTCCTTCCTCCTTCAGATTTTCCCTTTTATTGTGTGAAATTTTTCTGAATTTTAAGTGTTTTTAACTTTAAGTTGTAATTGATTGGGGAGGTTAACTTTTTGAAGTAATTACTGTAGGAAGTAAAAAGAAAGAAAAACCCCAAACTATCCAAATATTTGATAGAGAAACATTCTCTTCCTTGTAATGTGGTTTCCTTTTCTAGTTGCATTAGTATTTTCTATAAGCAAAGGTAACTAGTCTGTTTCTACTATTACTCTTCCCATATTTTTAGATTAAAACAAATGTTTTTTCATTGTGGAAATTATGCCCAGCTATTGTACAGAAGTAATTTCCCTTCTGTTGTTTATTTACTGAAAATTAATTGTTATCTGGGCTTTGTTTTTTAGTGGAGACAATGATTTTACTTCCGTAGATATGACAAGGCTATCAGATGATTGCCTTCTTTTTTGGCCTTTTATTGTCCCAAATTTGGGCAGTTATACTTTTGGCTCTTTTTAACTTAGTTGGTCAAGTATGCCAGTAAACAACAGGAAACAAAGGTTTTTACCTAAAATAAATGTTTGTCTAGTTTTAAAAAAAAATAGTTGAGGGGCTTCTAGTTTCTATCCTGGCTTCAAGACCGGGAGGATCTTCACGTCTCCACTCCCTCCTAACAACAAGTAAAAAGCTGAGCAAACTGAAAAATCAACATCTCTTCTTAGATCTTCAGAGAAGATCTAAGAACTTCTAACTAAGAATCTAACTGCTGTCCCTAAAATAGGAGAGATCAGCGAATATAGAGAATCATAACTCAAGTCACAACGCTGTGAGAACCAGTACTGGGGTAGGAAAACTGTAACTGACAAGTTGCTGGAACTCACTGTAGACAAATCTGAAAGTCAAAAACTACAGGGGGGTTTTAGTTATGGGGAAGGTTCTCATACTTTTGTGAGTTTTACCTCCAGGAGCTTTAACACAGTGAATATGGGAGAAAAATATAATGATTCTGTCAGGGGAAGGAGAAAAGGAACCATTTTGAAATATACCACAGCATTCTGTTCTTCTTAGCAAGGTCTGCCCTCTGGAGAAACTATTTAACTAGAGCTTAACTGCCTTGGGGGAAGGGAAATATCTGACTCCAGACACCTGCAGCCTCTCATAGGAGAGAAGGGAAATGCCAATTCCATCCTACTCTAGCCATCCTATCTCATGGGGAATGGAAAAGTCATGGTAGGGGGCACTGATATTTGTGAAACTCACAGTAGAGAGGCAGAGGCTCACTGAAACACTAAGATCTAATCATAGACTTTGGGATGCTTTCCCACTGCATCACTAAAACTGTTCACAGCAGTTACTTTTATCCAGTACATCATTTCCAGCTGTCCAGAAAAAAAATTACAAGGCATACTAGAAGGCAAAAAAAATAGTTGAGGTTCTTAAATTTCATAGTGAAAATGTTTCAGATAACAGAAGTATGCCTTCAGGCTGCCAGTTCACACTTGTGAGATCTAAATATAATTGGAAAACAATGTAAAAATATTTTCATATATTTAAATGAATGTATTAAGCGTATGTATATATAACCTATATAAATGGCTAAAGTAACACTATATTCAGTTTCAATAAACTTGTTCATATCAGATCTATTCCAACTTCTTCTAGTTTAAAAGGTTCTGAAGCTTTTGAGAAAAGTATCAGTCTCAAATAATACTGTTACCCAGCAGGGGTAACAAGGGGCAGGTGTATAAACCATTCTCACTCAACTGAGCTGTAATCTTTGTGGTAGATATTGAATACTCATATTCAAATTATTTTTAGAATTCACATGGAATAAGGAACATTATACAGATCAGTGACATTTCATATATATATGTGTCTCTTGAAAATATTTTAAATGGAGGTTGTAATTACTCTTTATATTAAACCTGGGTTTAATATTTACAAAGTCAATGATATGAAAAAAGTTAGGAGGGGAACTCTTCTAAGTTAAAAGGAACTTAAGGGATATAACTAACCACAGTCCCTGATCC
The DNA here is from genome assembly GCA_028646535.1 of Procyon lotor. NCBI lineage: Eukaryota > Metazoa > Chordata > Mammalia > Carnivora > Procyonidae > Procyon > Procyon lotor. The sequence continues at coordinate 74,657,638 of CM053608.1, read as the reverse complement.
TTGAGAGGATACTTTTTGAAAAAGATCTTTACAAAAAAATTTTGTGAGGAAACACAGTTGTGGGAAATAGAATACATACTAAATATTAGATGACATGGAGAACTTACTAATTTTAGTATGTGTGATAATGTGGTTATGGGGAGAAAATTTATATTTTTTAGAGATTAATAGTGAGAAAGAGGTATCTTGATGCATGAAATTACCATACTTTATAAAAAATGAAAATATGACAAAATCTTAACAATTGTTGAACCTGGATGGTGGGTATGTGGGTATTCACTGTACTAGGCTTTCTTGCCATTCTGTATTTTAATATCTTTGATAATAAAAATTAAGAAAAAAATTTTAAGTTTTTACGTTTAAGGAATAAACTCAAGCTACCAATAAGTAAGGAGTCTTCTCTGCACATAAAAAATGTTCAGTTCTTCTTGGTCTGCAGGGTTTTTTTTTTTCCCCAGTTGGAAGAATAGCACTAATTAACTAGTCTTGACTGATAGTATGTTTCTGGACATAAGGTAATCTTATACCAAATGATTATTTTAGTATATATCAACTATTCTAAACATGTTCAGAGTCTGTGAAAACATACCAAGAGAACAAAAGAAGTTTTAAAAAATCAAACTATGATTACAAAGACAGTGTGATTAAGGAATAATTACATTAACTCTTGGCTTTTTATGATAGGCCCTTAATCATTTTAGGATGCTGGTCAGAAAAGGATTATTGTGGAGCTGTTTTAGTGCTGTGTAGCTGTTGTTAAAAAGCATTTGAAAATGCAGTAATGTATGTTCTAATTTCACTTCTTTATCACCCTGTTTTTTAAGAACGCGTTGAAAAGAACTGGCACAAACCATGAAAATACACCAGAACCTCTAATGCTAATCATTATTGGATTTTATCCAAGGGTTACTTAAAGAAATATTCATTTCACAGGTATTTTTTAAAGATTTTGTTTATTTATTTGAGAGAGAGAGACAGAGTGAGAAAGAGCAGAAGTGGGGTGAAGGGCAGAGGGATAAGCACACTCCCCAGTGAGCAGGGAGCCTGATGTGGCACTCAATCCCAGGACTCTGGGATCACAACCCAAGCTGAAGGCAAACACTCAACCAACTGAGCCACCTAGGTACCCCATTTCACAGGTATTTTATGAACACCGATTGTGTGTAAGGCACAACTGCTAATTGCCATATGAATTGAAGTTGTGTAAGGTATGTGAATCCTGACCCCAAAGCTTTCTGTATTATTTAGAACTTTCCATTGTAGGGCATAGAAACAGAACTAGAATTAATTTAAGCAAAATAGCACTGGGCATTGGTCTTTTCTTTCTTCTTTTTTAATCAGAAGAGGAGGGAGACTTGCCTCACATGACTCATTTCTTGAACTTCTTTTCTGTTTGCATTTACTCCCTTGCCAATCTCAACCAGTCTGTTGTTTTTAACTATTGACTGTTAGTCGATTCCCAGTTATGTATCTTCAGACCAGAAGACCTTGTCCCCTAACTCCATACTGATAACATCCAGTTGTATGTGTCGCTGTGCATTTAGTTGCTCCAAATTAACATGTCTTAATTGAAATCTTGATTTTCATTCTCTAAGCCTACCCCTTGGGCAGTGTTACCAATCCTACTCTGCCCTTTTACTCTTGGTCCAAACTTTGGATTTGTTCCCATGTTGACTCCAGTATTCTCCCAACTGGTCTCCCAGCTTTTATTCTTGCCTGTCATGGTCTATTCTAATACAGTTGCCAGAAGGATCTTTATCTATTTTTAAAAATTTTTTGAAGATTTATTTATTTATTTGAGAGAGAGCAAGCACAGTGGGGAGGGGCAGAGGAGGGAGAGAATGGGTCCCAAGCAGTCTCTGCACTGAACTTGGAGCCCCATGGGGGCCTGATCCCATAAACTTGAGATCACAACTCGCCAAACCAAGAGTTAGATGCTAAACTGACTGTGCCACCCAGGTGCCCCGCCAGAGTGATCTTTAAAAAGTCAGATCAGTTAGATCAAGTCATTGCTGCACCAAAAGCCATTTATTATTTTTATACATTGGAGTCCAAGCCAAAGCCCCAACAGTTGTCCACACCACCCTCCGTGTTCTTGAATGTACTCATCGGGCCTCTGCCTTATTGCCTTCACATTTGCTATTTCCAGTCCCTGGAGAATGTTTTTCCAGACCTGCATATTGCTGGCCCTCCTTACCTAGTTAGGTCTTCACTCAGTTATATATTTGATTTTTTAAAAAAGATTTTATTAGAGAGAGAGAGAATGTGTGCGTGTACACAAGTTGGCAGGAGCGGGAGAGGGAGAGGAACAAGCAGATGCCTTGCTGAGGGTGGAGCCCAATGTGGGGCTTGATTCCAGGACCCTGAGGTCATGACTTGAACCTAACTCAGACACTTAACTGACTGAGCCATCCAGGTGCTCCTGTATATTTAATTTTGTTAAATATTATCTCCCTTTGTAGAATGTTAAGAATTCAGGGATTTTTGTCTTTTCCTGTTTCTGGCACATAAGGTCTAGGTAACTCTTTGTTGAATGAATAGATGGGGAGGGGGCAAAGCATCCTGGACCGAGGAATAATGTATATTGCCAACTTAAGACATTATCTACAAAAGATAACCACAATATAAGCAATATAGGAAAACCTAATTTATCTCAGTGGACTTAGAAATATTACATAGGTGATGAAATGACTTTAGTGATTCTCTTTCTGGAAAATAAGATCTCACCCAGTATTTCTCTTTTTCTAACTTTTTTTTTAGCTTATGTAAAACTGTTTAATCAGATTTATAAAAGCCACTGACTTTGAATACTGTAATCATATATTCTTTTTGTATGTTTAAGTTGAGGTTGTTTTTTAAAGTTTTTTTTTTTTTTTTTTTTAAGATTTTATTTATTTGACAGAGAGAAACACAGCCAGAGAGGGAACACAAGCAGAGGGAATGGTAGAAGCAGGCTTCCTGCAGAGCGGAGAACCCGATGCGGGGCTCGATCCCAGGCCCCTGGGATCTGACCTGGACCGAAGGCAGACGCTTAACGACTGAGCCATCCAGGCGCCCCGAGGTTGTTTTAATAGGGCTTCATTCAGCATGCAAAACAGAACACTCTTGGTATTAATGGAAATGCTTTAATACAGGAAACAGGTGCTTAGGAATGCTCTGGGAAGGGTTGAAAAGTAGGAATGACTCTAAGATAACAACAGAATTGACCTTCCAGGAAGCCACTAGCCCTGAAGCTGTCACTAGAACTGTTGAGTTTAAGAAAACACCAAATTAGCTGTAGTGCAGGGATTAGAAAGCTACATCTGCCTTACAACACCTATAAACCGGTGATTAGCTACTGGAGTGTGGGGTCTATCCATCATCTGCATCAAAAGTGCTTCACACCCAAGAGGCTGGAGACCAGACATTTTATGATCTTGCCTTCCTACAGAAAATAGCCAAAAAGGGCAGGAAGATAATCACCTCCCACTCTTGATTTCAAATATTGCATAAGTGTGTCTAATTGGAGGAAACATTCTCATTCAGAACTCTACAAAAGAATGTGAGAAATAGAGCTTGTTGGCTTTACATTGACTACAGAAAGGCTCACCAGAAATAGGGTGGGATAGATGTTGTGTGAGCAAATCAATAATATCTACCATGGTTTCTGTCTTAGTCACATCAGAATGAGTAGGATGTACATAGCTTGAGATGGATTCAGGTAGCTTTTTTCTGTTTTGGCTCTCTCTCTGTCTTTGGGTCTGTAATACATGATTTTTCTTGCCTGCTTCATTCTTTACTGACTACTTTCCCTTATTCATGTGCTTGCCTATATCTCACTAGTTCCTGAGTCTATGTGACCTGCTGTTTGGCTTCCTACAGGTGGTTTTCTCTTTCTTTGGATCATTTACTGTATTCCTGGTTGAGATGAACTGGCCCATCCCTGGTCACTGTGGCATGGAGGCAAGAGAACTACAAGAACAAGGAGGGGTTCCTTTTCCATGGCTAAGAGCAAGCAAGATCTCTAAGAAGGAAGAGTAGCTTAAAAATATTTATACAAGATTTGGAGGAAAATTTGATTCAAAACAAGGTGTTTTAGCAGACAATGTCAGGAAGAATGAGGATCAGTTTATATGGAAGGGGACAGTAACAGGGGTATGAAATGTAAGGCACAATTAGGTGATGAAGTAATTTGCTGAGAATAAGGACCGTGGGACTCTGTAGGGCGTTTAAATCTATTCTCTGCGTAGAATACTTGCTAATAGTAAGTATTTTAAAATAAAAGTATATTAAACTAATCTGTCCACTCGTTGATGGGCATTTTGCTTTCGAACTTCTGGTTACAAACAGTCCTGTTGTCAAAGCTTTGTGCACACAAAATTATTTCCTCAGAGTCTTATATGTGGAAAGTATATGTTAGATTATGCAGATTAAAGCCTGTTTGATTAGTATTGCCAGGAATCCTGGGGCCAGTTTACCTTCCCACCAGTAGTATATAAAGACTGGTTGATCTTCTGTACCCAGTCTGTCACTGGGTGTTCATGTTTTTGAAAAGTTTTCTTAATATGGTTGGTGAAAATTGTTATCACACTGTTGTTTTATTTCTTAAAATTAATCATTTTTAAAAATATTTTATTTATTTATTTATTTATTTATTTATTTATTTATTTATTTATTTGAGAGAGAGAGAGAGAGAGAGAGAAATCACAAGCAGGCGGTGGGGGAGGAAGCAGGCTCCCTGATGAGCAGAGAGCCCGATGCGGGGCTCGATCCCATGACCTTGAGATCATGACCCGGGCCGAAGGCAGAGGCTTTAACCCCCTGAGCCACACAGGTGCCCCAAAATTAATCATTTTTAATGTGCTTATTGGTCATTTTTATTCTTTTATGATTTGTCCCTTCATTTTGGGGGCAGGGGTTGGCTGTGTTTTTCACATTTTTCTCTTGACCAGTCATTGGACCACAACACAATTCCAGGCAACATTCACTGCTCTGAGTATAGTGGTAGGCAGCACCATTCACTCCTAGGTTCGATAAGCCTGACAAGTAAGTAATGGTGGAGCACTTTGGGAAGATTTTCACACTTTGATCTACATTTTTTTTTTTTTATAAGTATGAAGTTACAGAAAGTTTAGAGTTAGAAGAGACCTGCCATTTACCTGGTCTAATCTCCTAGTAGAGTCATGAAATCGATTATGAGTGGTTAAATGACTTGCTCAAAACTTTGTAACAATGAGAGAACTTGGGAGTGAACCCAAGTTATCTGGTCTGTTGTTTTCTGAATCCACAAATGAATGTGTTAACCCTTGACCTTTGCAAAAGGTAACTCTCAGCTTTTTAATTTTTTCTTTTTCTTTACATTAATAATCTATACAATGAGAAGGGTGGTAAATTCTGCATTCTTGTGCTTAACCAAACCCTATCTGTGTCATGATAGGATATTAAGAAAAAAATTGGTAATCACATTGAGGATTGGTTGCATATTAAATATTTATTTAGCCAGGTTTTTTAAACACAAATTTGGCAATAAATGTAAACATGTTCAAAATGTAGAATGCTGTTGGTTGGTGTCTCAGGTATTATCTAAAAGCAAATGTTATCTCATGAGATAGATCTGTAAATGTGCTGAGAACAGTGCTAAGAACAGCTTTAGAAAGATGGATTTTTGTAAATATTGTATATCTCTGTGCTTGAGAGGGAAATTTTTGGAACTATAAAGCATTAAAATATTTGTGAAAGAGTAAACAAAATAAAGGAAAGCTGTAATATGCTTGCTCAAACTTTTGAACTCTTAAGCTGAGTTTTTGAATGATGCGATGTCCCCTGAACAAAGTAAGAAGTAGGTTTGATAAGGCTTAAACTTTAGAACAGTCAGGTGAAATAAGGATTGTTAAATCTTAAAATTAAGGTTCATTTCATTCTCTCCTTTTATTCTGTACTATCCTGATGATAGTGAATCCTTAATTATTATCACTGTTTAATTCCTTTGCCAAAGTAAATCAACATTTGAAAAATGGCAGGGAACGCTTTTTTTTTTTTTTTGGTAGTTTTTGTAGATTTTAAAGGTTTTCACTGTCCTTGCGATATTTGAACTTATTTACATATTACTTTTTCCAAAGTTTAAAGAATAAATAAATATTTTTTAAAAAGTTATATAATAACTTTTCCTCTAATATTCTTCCTTTAGTTGACTGTGGGTTGGCAGATTCATTGCTCTGCTGTTATCCTTGAGAGGACACTAGTTCAGTAGCTAAAAGCAAAGGGTTTGAAGGCTGACTGCTCTGGGCTTAAATTTTAGCTCTCCCATTGCTACTTCTGTGATTTCTTTCTTTTCCTCTCCCTCTCTTCCTTCTCATCTCCCTCCTTTCTTCCTTATAGTGGGATTGTGGTATTTAAACTTTCTAAGCCTCTGTGTCATCAAATGTAAAATGGCCATACCTGTTGTCACAGAGTTATGAGAGTTAACTGAGCTTGTGAAGTAATGTCTGGTACAAAATAAGGGTTTGCTAAATGAGTAACGGTGTGATAATTATGTCACGTCTGTGGGTTTTTGTTTGTTTTCTTGTTTTTAAAGCACTCATTTAGTCATTTTTTTTTACTTGGAGGAAGCATTTGTGAATTTTATTTTGTTTGGTAAATAATGTAATTGAGTAGATTCTGAGCACAAGAGTGCTTTATGGAAGGCTCAGGAGAAGAAGGTAATTGTTTTCTTTTAACTTTTTATGTGCTGGTTCACTAGACAGTCAGAGGTACACAACAGAAGCCCTGCCCTGCCCTTTAGTATCCTTTACTTTAAGGAGATAGGGAGGCCATAAACACAAAGACTATATATGTATTATATATTAATATTTTTATTTATTTATATAAATATAAATCATATTTAATATATTTTATTATATATAAGTCTGTATATATATACTTATATATGTGTGTACACATATATTTTATTTTATATAAAATATATAAAATAATTATAAGATAATATATAAATAAATATATATTATATATTTATATATATTTTATATATTATATTATATATTATATATAATATATAAAATATATATAAATGTGTGTATATGTGTGTGTATATATATTTATATATGTGTGTGTATATACCAGTCATTGGACTGTATATACACACACATATATACATATATATTCTGTATACCTGTGTGGAAGGAGTAGTGCAAGCATTAAGTGTTATAGAAGTTCAGAGAAAGTACAAATCACCAAGAGCAGGAGTTGGGGAAGGCTTTTAACAAAAGAGGTAGTTCTTGAGGAAAAGGAGAATCAAACTTAAAGGCGAGGAGTGGCAAAGTTATACTAGGTAGAAAGTTATTCTGGGTAGGACAAGTTTGTCGATATACTTAGTGCATGTGCTTTTCACATTCCTGGAAGCAGGTATAAGTACTAGGCAGAAATTTAAGAGAGGGGATAAACAAAGGAGTGATTGTTGCTTTAGGAATCATCTGTGTGGACATGTTTGCCAAAGCCATGAGTGGATTAGACACTTACAGATCAGAAGGTCAGTGACCAAGACTGGAGGGAGGCAGCAGTCAGAAGTAGAATCACTGAAGGAACAAATAGTGGCCTGCAAGACTGCAAGGAGAACCAGAACTGAGAAGCTTTAGAAGATGGCTTTCAGAAGGGGGTATAGTTAGGAATATTACATGCAATAGGGAGGTAAAAGGGGCTAGAAAAGGGCCTTTAATTTTAGAAGACACTAAAACTGTTTTCTAAGCTCTTTATGAAAGTGTCTGTTGTAAAACTACTTCAGAACCTGTTTTCCATCCTCTGTAGTGAGAGTCAAGAAAGTGAATCTTTAGTATGTTGGGACCATTTCTCAAGTTTTTCTGAGGCAAACATTTGCCTTTTTTTTTTTTTTTTTAGTACCTTTGCCAAATTTCATTGCTTGTTTTCTTTTTGGCATTTAATTACTTTTGAAATAAACGCTCTATTTTTCCATAGAATTCTGGCAACTTTTATATTCTATGAGGAAAATTCTTTAGAATTTATTTTGTGGCCCAAGGAATATTGTTAATATATATGTAAATGGCCTTGGAAATAAGGCTTGACTGACATTTTATTCATCAGAGTTACTTTGTTTGGTTTGAAGGATTGTAGTTAACTCCTGAATCAACTGATAAAGTTGACAAAAACTTGTTTCTGGAGAGAACTCTCAGTTTATTTTTGAAAAATATGTTTATTTTTAGCACTTTTTCTCTCCTAACTCCAAGAAGTACAATTCCTTTTGTGTAAGTTAATATACTGGTATCTTTTGATTCAGTACTGTTGTACTTAAACATTTGAAATTGGTTTAAGAGGTGTTTATAACATATCTACCCTCTGCTGGTGAAAATGTATTATTGCTCTTAACT
>CM053608.1:74618393-74648781 GCA_028646535.1 Procyon lotor | reverse complement strand
ATAATGTATTATTTGCCCCAGGGTACATGTCTGTTAATCGTCAGGCTTACACATTTCACAGCACTTACCATAACACATACCTTCCCCAATGTCCATAACCCAGCCACCCTATCCCTACCCCCCCACCTCCCAGCCACCCTTAGTTCGTTTTGTGAGTTTAGGAGTCTCTTATGGTTCGTCTCCTTCCCCATCCCTTCCTGTTTCATTTCTCTCCACCACCCCCCACAGTCCCCCGCCCTGCCTCTCAAATTCTTCATATCAGAGAGATCATGTGATACTTGTCTTTCTCTGACTGACTTATTTCGCTTACCATACCCTCCAGTTCCATCCACGTCGTTGCATATGGCAAGATTTCGTTTCTCTTTATGGCTGCATAGTATTCCATTGTATATATATACCACGTCTTCTTTATCTATTCATCTGTTGATGGACATCTAGGTTCTTTCCATAGTTTGGCTATTGTGGACATTGCTGCTATAAACATTCGGGTGCATGTGCCCCTTCGGATCACGACATTTGTATATTTAGGGTAAATACCCAGTAGTGTGATTGCTGGGTCATAGGGTAGCTCTATTTTCAACTTTTTGAGGTTCCATACAAATTTTAGGATTATTTGTTCCAGCCCTTTGAAGAAAACCGGTGGAATTTTGATTGGGATGTTATTGAAAGTATAGATTGCTCTGGGCAGTATAGACATTTTAACAGTGTTTATTTTTCCAATCCATGAGCATCGAATGCTTTTCCACCTTTTTGTGGCTTCTTCAGTTTCTTTGATGAGCATCTGTAGTTCCTCAAGTACAGATCCTTTACGTCTTTGGTTAAGTTTATGCGCAGGTATTTTATGGTTCTTGGTGTGATAGTAAGTGGAATCGATTCTCTAATTTCCCTTTCCATACTTTCATTGTTAGTTTGTAGGAAAGCAATTGATTTCTGTGCATTGATTTTGTATCCTGACACATTACTGAATTGCTCTGTGAGTTCTAGTAGTTTGGGGGTGGATTGCATTGTCCTTTTATAACCACACACATCTTCCTCCCATTTTGCACACCTCTCACCCCTGACCTCCGGCAAGCATTAATCTGCTTCCCACTTCTAGTGTCATTTCAAATATATTATGTAAATGGAATCATATGATACTTTTGTGATTGGGTTTATTCACTCAGTGTTATTTTTTGGAGATTTGTCCAAGTGGTTGCATATATTAAAAGTTCTTTCCTGGGGCGCCTGGGTGGCTCATTGGGTTAAAGCCTTTGCCTTCAGCTCAGGTCATGATTTCAGGTCCTGGGATTGAGCCCCGCATCGGGTTCTCTGCTCAGCGGGGAGCCTGCTTCCCCCTCTCTCTCTGCTTGCCTCTCTGCACACTTGTGATCTCTCTCTCTCTCGTCAAGTAAATAAATAAAATCTTTAAAAAAATAAAAATAAAAAAAATAAAATAAAAGTTCTTTCCTTTATATTAATGGGTATAATTTTGTTTGTGTGTATACCATAGTTTGTTTAACCGTTCACGTGCTGAAGGACCTCTGAGCCATTTCTAGTTTTTGACTATTATGAATAAAGCTTTAAATTTGTGTACAGGTTTTTGTGTGAAATGAATTTTCATTTCTCTGTTAAGTGCCCATAGTACAATTACTAGGTTGTATGGTAATGACATACTTAGAATTGTTAAAAAAAAAACAACAAAAACTGCACAGCTTTTCCAAAGTGGCTGTATTATCTGTGTCCATTATTTTCATGTGTTTTCTAGCATTTGGTGTTGTCACTGTTTTTTACTTTATCCATTGTTGGATGTGTAATGATAGTGATATTGGTTTTGATTTGCATTTCCCTAATGGCTTATGGTTTTGAACATCTTTTTCATTTGCTTATTTTGCCATCTGTATATTCTTTTCAGTGAAATATCTGTTTATGTCTTTCATTTTCTTTTTTTTTTTTTTAAAGATTTTATTTATTTATTTGGCAGAGAGAGAGAAAGAGAGATCACAAGTAGGCAGAGACGCAAGCAGAGAGAGAGAGGGGGAAGCAGGCTCCCTGCTGAGCAGAGAGCCTGATGCGGGGCTCGATCCCAGGATCCTGAGATCGTGGCCTGAGCCGAAGGCAGAGGCTTTAACCCACTGGGCTACCCAGGCACCCCATGTCTTTCATTTTCTAATTGATTTTTTTACTGATTTGTGATTTTTTTTTAGTAGACTTTTAAGAGCAGTTTTAGGTTCACAGCAAAATTAAGAAGGTACAGAGATTTTCTGTCTACCCCTTGCCTCTACACATGTGTATCTTCCTCCATTATCAAGGTACTGTTGAGTTTTGAAAGTGCTTTATATACTTTCGACGTTAGTCTTTTGTTAGATACATGGAACTGTTTTCTCCTGGAGCTTGTCTTTACATCCTTTTCACATGGACTTTTTTTTTTTTTTTAAGGATTTTATTTATTTGAGAGAGAGTGTGAGAGAGCGAGCACAAGCAGAGTGAGCAGCAGAGGGAGAGGAAGAAACAGATTCCCCACTGAGCAGGGAGCCCAATGTGGGGCTGTATCCCAGGACCCTGAGATCACAACCTGACCCAAAGGCAGATGCTCAACCAATTGAGCCACCCAGGCATCCGTGAACAAAGATTTAATTTTGATGACGTCCCATTTATTAATTTTTCTTTTTATGGATTATGTTTTTTTGGCAAGTCTGTGGATTCTTTCCTAACCAAATTCTGAAGATTTTCTCCCACGCTGTATCCTAAAAAGTTTTACTCTTCTATATTTATGGCCATTTTTCATTTTGAGTTCCTTTTTGTATATGATACAGGTATGAATCCAAGTTAATTTTTTTGTATATGGGTATTCGGTTGTTCCAGCACCATTTCTTGAAAAAATTGTCTTTTCTCTGAGTTGCCTTTGCACTTTTCTCAAAAATCAACCACAGGTATCTATCTGGGAGTACCTTTGGATTTTGTTATGCTCCATTGATCTGTTTGTTTACTTTTATGCTAATATTATAATATCCATTATAATGTAGCTTTATAATAAGTCTTAGAGTCTTGTATAAGTCCTCCAACTTTGTTACTCTTTTTCAAAGTTGTTTTTGCTATTCTAGGTTCCTTGAATTTCCATATGAATTTTAGAACTAGTTTGTCCATTTCTACAAAGTAATTCTGGGATTTTAGTTGAACTTGCTTTGAGTATGTAGATCCATTTGGGAGAGAATGGACATCTTTTTTAACAACATAGAGTCTTCCAATCCGTGAGCAAAGTATATCTCTCCATTTATTTGCATCTTATTTCTCTCTGCTATATTTTGTAGTCTTCAGGATACAGATCTTATTTATCTTCTGTCAAATTTATTTCTAAGTCGTTTTTATTTTTAAATGTTATTGTAAATGGATTTTTTAACATTTCAATTTCTTTTTTTTTACGATTTTAAGTAATCTTTACACTCAAGGTAGGGCTTAGATTCACAGCCCCAAGACCAAGAGTTATGTGCTTCACCGACTGAGCCAGCTAGGTGTTCCAAACATTTCAGTTTCTGATTATTGTTGAAATATGGAAATGGAGTAGGTTTTTGCATATTTGTCTTGTATCCTGCAACCTTGCTAACCTCGTGTATTTGTTTTAGTAGCTTTTTTATAGATTCATATCTCCCACTTAGATGATTGTCATCCTTAAAGACAGTTTTTACTTCCTCCCCAATTTGGATGCCTCTTTTTCTTACCTTATTTCACTAGCTAGAACCTTCAGTAAAATAAGGATGGTGACATTGGACTTGCTTATCTTGTTCATGATGTTAAAGGAGAAAACATGCAGACTTTCACCCTTAAATATGTATTGGCCAAAAGTTTTTCACAGATTTTTTTATTGAATTGAGGAAGTTCCCTTTTTCTGCATCTTTTAAGATCATAGTGTTTTGTTGTTGCTGTTCTTTAACATAAGGGATTACATTTGATTTTTATTGAATGTTGAACTAACCTTGCATTTCTGGGATAAACCACACTTGGTCAGGATGTATTATCTTTGTCATATATTCCTGGATTTGATTTGTTAAAACTCTGTTAAGAATTTTTGCAAATATTCATGAAGGGTGTTGATCTATATATTTCATTTTTTATGATGTCCTTGTCTGGTTTTGGTATCAGGGTTATGTCGACCTCATTAGAATGAATTGGGAATTATCTTTTATTCCCCCCCCACCCCCAGTTCCCTTTGAAGAGTGTGTGTAGAATTTGGAATTAGTATCATTCCTTAATTGTTTGGTGGATTTCCCTAGTGAAACCACCTGGGTTTTTTTTTTTTTTTTTTTAAAGATTTTATTTATTTGACAGAGAGAAACACAGCGAGAGAGGGAACACAAGCAGAGGGAATGGTAGCGGGAGAAGCAGGCTTCCCACCGAGCAGGTTGCCCGATGCGGGGCTCCATCTCAGGACTCTGGGATCGTGACCTGAGCCGAAGGCAGACGCTTAACGACTGAGCCACCCAGGCACCCCGCACCTGGGTTTTGATGGAAGGTTTTTAACTACAGATCCAATTTCTTTAATAGAAAGTCTTTTCAGGTTATCTTTTCCTTGTAGAAAGAGCTCATTTGTGTCTTTCAAAGAATTGGAGAAGTTATTAGCATAAAATTGTTCATAATATTCCTTTACTATTTTTCTAGTATCTTTAGAATGTGTAATGATGCCACTTCTTTCATTCCTGATGTTGGTCATTTGTGTTTTGTCTCTTTTTCTTAATCAGTTGGGCTAAAGGTTTATCAACTTTATTGATATTCTCAAATAATCACCTTTTATTTTCATTGACTTCTGTTGTTTTCCTATTTTCTGTTTCATTGATTTCAGTCTTTATGTCACTATTGTTTTTGAAATATACTTTATCAAGTAAACAGTTCTCAGTGTACAATATTTCACTTTCAGTTCTTTTAAGATGTTTCACTGTCTTCTAGGTAGCATTATTTCTTTTTTTCTTTTGTAGCATTATTTCTGATGAGAAAATTGTCATCATTCTATTTGTTTCTTTATGTGTTATGCATTTCTTCCCCCTGGTAGCTTTTAAGATTTTTCAGTTCATCTGTCGTTTTAAGCATTTATGTTATGATGTACCTTTGGGGGATCTTTGTTTCTTGCCTTTAGGACGGCTAGAAAATAGACATTTTTTAAAAAAGGTTTTATTTATTTATTTGAGAGAGAGAACATGAGTGAGGAGTAAGAGGCTGAGGGAGAAGCAGAAGCCCCACTGAGCAGAGAGTCTGACATGGGACTCAATCCCAGGACCCTGGGATCATGATCTGAGTCAAAGGCAGATGCTTAACCGCCTGAGCCACCCAGGAGCCCTGAAAATAGACATTTAAAACCTATTATTAAAAACGTTTAAATCTGGGGCGCCTGGGTGGCTCAGTCATTAAGCATCTGCCTTTGGCTCAGGTCATGATCCCGGGGCCCTGGGATCAAGCCCCACATCGGGCTCTTTGCTCAGCAGGGAGCCTGCTTCTCCCGCTACCATTACCTCTGCTTGTGTTCCCTCTCTAGCTGTGTTTCTCTCTGTCAAATAAATAAAATCTTTAAAAACAAAAACAAAAACAAAAAAATGTATAAATCTAACATATTTTCAAATATTTTTAGCTGACTTTGTTTCTGGTTATACCATTTAAACAGAAATAGAACTTTTTTTTCTTTAATATATTGGGGAGATGTATTTGGGCATTGATTCTCATTTTTCTTAGTTAACTTTATTGGAAGATCTTTAAATATGTCAATTTTTAAGTTTAATGTATCAATTTTATTGCTTTTGACTGGGAACGAAAAAGATATATGACTTGTTACTTGCTGATTTTCTCAGAATAGATTTTGTTAAAAAAAACCAAAACAGAATATTTTATTCTTATTCCCTCCTCCACACAAGCTCTTTTCAGTAATTCTTTTTTTAAGATTTTATTTATTTATTTGAGAGAGAGAGCAAAAGAGGGAGTACAAGCCAGGAGGTAGGGGAGAGGGAGAAGCAGGCCCCCTGCTGAGCAGGGAGCTCTATGTGGGGCTTGATCCCAGGACCCTGGGATCATGACCTGGGCCAGAGGCAGACATTTAACTGACTGAACCACCCAGACGCCCCTCTTTCCAATACTTTAATTTTTTTCTTGGTCATTGGTACGAGGGTAAATATAAAGTTTTCTCCTATTTCAACTTAAAGAATTTCTTTGTTCAGTGGTAACTGGGCATATTAATATATTTAGTCTTGCTTCAGTCTTAATTTGTAAGGAAATTCTTGAGTCTCAGTTGATTCCCAGTGCCTCATTTACTTTTTGCCCATAGGCCTATACTGTTCTTCTATTTCTGATAACCATGATCCGTTTTTCTAGTGGTATTCTTCTCAAAAGTCTGAGAGTTAGAAAATTTCCTTTTTGTCTCAGCTGTGGATTATATACACAAATATTTTTGAGGTTTGCAAAAAATTTGTACTGCTAGAAACCTTAGAAAGAAACAGACAAATGAACAAAACAAGAAAATAAAATCTAAAATGTAATAATTACTCTTAAGTGATCAGGAGAAATCTTAAAAGTATTTCAGTATTACTAGAACTGGGGCTAGGGAAGTTGGTGTAGCAGACCATGAAGGTCCTTGTGAGTTGTTTAGGGGAATTAAACTTCCATCTGATGGGTTATAAATCTGAAAAGCAATATTTGGATCCAGGAGGTTATTTCAGAGGACATTGTAGTAATCTAAGTCTCTTGCTGATAAGATCCTGAACTGGGGCACAGACCTAGCTAGAATGAGATTAAAGTCATGGATTTGAAAAAATGTAAAAGATAAAATGATTAGTTAAAAAATGAAATGAATAGAGTGTTTGCTTGATTGGTTATGGATGATGAAAGAGGAGTAAGAATTACTTCTTTATTTTTCCCCTTAAATCATTAGATAGATAGTGTTATTATCAGCTGAGTTGGAGGAATCAGGAAGAACTGTGTGTGTGTGTGTGTGTGTGAGTGACAGAGACAGAGACAGAGACAGAGAAGGAGGGGCTAAGTGGAGAAGTGAATTCCATCTTGGACATGTTTAATTGGTGATGCTGTGGTATCCAAGTTGTTTTTAAGAATCTGATGCTTAGAGAAGAGATCAGTGCTAGAAATATGCCACATTTTCTAAATTTAAAAAACATACTTGTGTTTCTGATTTTGAGAAGTTTCATAATTAATGTGTATCTTTAATGTTTTATTTCTCCTTAAAAATTATTATTATATATCATATGTAATTGGTGGAATAGGAAGTATAGATTTTGGTCTTTTGATAGTGGTAGATGAAATTAGCATGGGAAAGTGTGGAATACAGAGAAAAGGACATGTTATGTTAGTCTTACAAAAATGATTTGTAGATATAGAGTGCTTTCATATGGGTTTTGTCTTTCATAGTGGTCATTTGAATAAGGAAGATGGCATTTTAATTTTCAGATGAAGAAACTGAAGTTCAGAGAAGTGTTAATGTAGGGATAATTTTTTCTTTTTATTATAGTTAGTCTGTTGAATGATTATACATAAGTATTATACTCTTTTCATTTATTATTCATTTCTGCAAATGAAGGTATGTAATAAGATAGATGAAGGAGACTATTGATGGAATACTCTCCCTCACCATTTTCTAGTCTTCAAATGTTAACATTTTACCATGTTTGTTTTCTTCCATGTATACACACACACACACACACACACACACACTTCCTTTTTATTGGGCTCTTATATATGCTCCCCATCCCTAAATATGTCAGTGTTTATCTTCTAAAATTAAGGACCTTCTTATATAACCACAGTACAGTTTTCAAAATGGAAATTATCATTGGATATGATACTGTTTCTTTTTTTTTTTTTAATATTTTATTTATTTATTCGACAGAGGAGAGAGATCACAAGTAGGCAGAGAGACAGGCAGAGAGAGAGGGGGAAGCAGGCTCCCTGCTGAGCAGAGAGTCCGATGTGGTGCTCCATCCCAGGACCCTAAGATCATGACCTGAGCCGAAGGCAGAGGCTTTAACCCACTGAGCCACCCAGGTGCCCCATGATACTGTTTCCTAATCTGTAGACCTTACTCAGATTTCACCAGTTGTCCAGTAATGTCAGGGATAAATTTTTGATTTGTCAGGTTCAACAAATATCAATGAAAGATAGTGTCATGTAAATAAGCACTTATAGATTGATGTCAGAGCATTTGTAAACACAGTCTACTTAAAAAAAAAAAAGTTTATTTGAGAGAGAGCACATGCCTGTGCATGGGCAGGGGAGGGGACAGAGAGGAAGAGAGAAGCAGGCTCCCCACTGAGCAGGGAGCTTAACATGGGGCCTGATCCCAGGACTCTGGAATCGTGGCCTGAGTAAAAGGCAGATGCTTAAGGGACTGAGCCACTCAGGGGCCCTAACACAGTCTGTTTTCTTAAGATAATTAATGGACATAAGTCTCCCTGAATATATTTGCCTGCTCTGTTTCCTGCAGTTAGACTTTGAGGTTTGGAGAGAGTACAGTAGATTACTTTTGGTTTTTGCCTTATAACCCCTCCCATGCCTAGTAGAATAGCAGTGCATGCCCCAAATATTCTTTGTAGGAATCTTAGCATTATTTTTATTTAGTTTTATTTTCTCTCTTGTCTTTTTTTCATACTAAGCATGTGCTGGGCACTGAATTAAAATGCTGGAAATCTGTATATGTACTGATTATGCTGATTTTTTTTTTTTAGGGACTACAAATAGTCCCTAAACTTTGAGCAACAACCTCTTGAGTTTGAGCAACAACCATTTACAAGTATTTCATAGTAAATATTTTATTACTATATTTGATGTGGGGATATAAAAGTAGCCCTTCCCAGACCCTTTAAAAAACAAAGAAACAAAACCTCTTCAGTATTGCTTAACGGTATGTATGCCTTAAACCTGAGGAAGGCATATCCACTTCCTCAGGTCCATTGTGCTTATTGTTGCCTTTGCCTTAATTCCTCTTGCCCACATATCTGCATAGTTTGTTCCCCTACCTTCTTCAGATCTCTGGTTAAGTACAGCTTTTCCTGACCAAATAACAATTACCTCTCCCTTCCTCCTTTCCATCTGTACTCCTTATCCATTTTTCCTTTATTTTTCTCCATAATATTCGCTGCTGTTGACACACTATTACTTTTACCTGTTTTTATACAGCTTTCCATTGAAATTTAAGCTCCATGAGGGCAGGAGTTTATCTCCTTTGTTTATCCCTGAGTTTCTAGAGTCTTGTACAAGGTACAGTACAAGATACAGTGTAGTACCTTGAAATAGTAAGTGCTCAGTAAATATTTATTGGTTAAATACATATGTTGCTATTCTGAATCTAACAGACTTGAAAAAAATTTTCTGAAGGAATTATTTAAAATTTACAACTTAAATGATCTTTCTGAACAGAGAGGTTTTAAGGAAATTTCTGGGAGCTCATTATTTTAGTGATCACAATCACTTGGCTTCTATTAATGTTTCATATACCAGCTTCCAGGAAGTGATTGATTAAAATAGCATGACTCTTCTAATCAGCATTGTAGTGGCTCTTTAAAGCTTGTAAAGTCACTTAGAAACCCTGATTATCAAGTGTTACCCTTCATGTCATCTTTTAGCATCACTGATGCTACTTAATAGGAAAACATGAATTTGAGGTAGGTCAACCGTAGGTGACGAGGTCATACCAAAGTATGTTAGTTACTTTCAGATTTAAAAAAAGGTAAAGAACATTTTATTTCCTTCTTAGTAAAACCTTGTATGTTAAAATACTTAATATTTTAAAAAATGAAACATTCTGTTGTATATGTTTGCCGGAAGAAATGATTTGGCAATTTTAAATAATTATTGTTGAAATACTATGGAACTTCTGTTTAAACTTTTTGTTTAATTCTGAAATTTTTTTTTTAAAGATTTATTTATTTGAGAG
Organism: Procyon lotor; assembly: GCA_028646535.1. NCBI lineage: Eukaryota > Metazoa > Chordata > Mammalia > Carnivora > Procyonidae > Procyon > Procyon lotor. The sequence continues at coordinate 74,638,886 of CM053608.1, read as the reverse complement.
AGAGAGAGAACAGGTGTGTGCAGGGAGGGGCAGAAGGAGAGAATCTCAAGCAGACTCCCCACTGACCCATGAGATCATGCATTTGAAGAAATGTATATAGGTTTTTTAAAAAACAGCCTTATTGAGATATAACTTACTATTAAATTCACTTATTTTAAGTGTGTAATACAATGATTTTTGATGTGTTAACAGAATTTTGCAGCTATCACCGTAGTAAAATTTTAGAACATACCCATCATTCCCAAAAGACCCTTCTTCATGCTTATTTTCAGTGATTCCCCTCCCCCCACCATGCACATACAAGTTCTTTTGAAAGTTTGTAGTTTGGTTGTTTACAATGTAGAAAACATGTTTTCAGGGGTTGTTTCTTGGTTCTCTTGCTGATCTAAAATCTATAACCTAAGGTGACCATTAGCAGTGAAAGGCTCGAGTAAAGCCTTGGGATTGGAAAAGAGAAAGGGCTTCTTCCTTGTTTCATGCTTGATTTTGGACAGTATTTTGATACAGGTTGTTATCTTTAGGATCTTTTATTGCTTTACTGTGTGTCCCTTTCCTTAGGCATCTACTACTGTGATGCTGTTATATGAAAATACTCTTTAAGTCTTAGTTGATTTTGCCCTTGTCTTCCTCTTCCCCCCTTGATCAAAATTCTCTATTCTTTACAATTTCCTTCTCCAACAAATTAAACCCAATCCAGTTCTCCTACCTCTAATCTTGGGTATTATGGGGAAAGAAATAAAGTGAACTTGTATTAGTAGCATTGATACTTCTGGGGAGTTGAAAAGATTATTTGCATCTTTAAATCTATATTATTGGCCTCAATAATAAGTGACTTGTCATGTCAAAAAGTTGACAGAATAAAGTAAAAGCAGTCAGACAGTGTAAAGGAATTTTGTTTGGAAGTTTGAAATTATCATAGGAGAAGATGTGCAGTTTCAACAATTGCATTTTGGGATCTGCCTGTGGTATAGTATTGGCTTTTTCTCTCCTCCTTTCTAGCATTTTGACCCTAAGTTTCTTACCTGAAAATGGTGTGGTAATACCACCTACCTCACATATTTATTAGGATTATACCCCAGACAGTGTTTCTGGAAATGTGATGAATGATGTCTTGCATATTCAGTACGGTGGTGGTTTCCTCTAAAGTACCTCCTAACAGTTTTGGCAGCAGAACTCAGGTGACTCAAGGTCTTAGCTATCATTTGTAAACTGGAGACTGCCTACATTTTTATCCCAGATGTTACAATGCGTAGAGAGTATACACAGATCAATAAAATGATCCTATTCCCAAAGAGATCACTGTCTTTCAGAAAACATAGCTTATGCAGTTAACTGTAGGTCATTGTGATAAATGTTACAGAAGTTTTGGGGGAATTGGAGTAGGCTTTATAGAAGAACTAAGTCTTTTTTTTTTTTTAAAGATTTTATTTATTTGGCAGAAACACAGCGAGAGAGGGAATACAAGCAGAGGAAATGGTAGAGGGAGAAGCAGGCTTCCCGCCGAGCAGGGAACCCGATGTGGGGCTCGATCCCAGGACCCTGGGATCATGACCTGAGCCAAAGGCAGGTGCTTAACGACTGAGCCACCCAGGTGCCCCTAGAAGAACTAAGTCTTAAAAAGAAATGACATTTATCAGTTAGTGTTATATTCTCTGCTCCTTATCTTGTTTTATTTTCTATTTATAAAAAAATTCCAAGTAGCTTTTCTGTTTGTTAGTCTGTCATGGTAATCAGAAACTTAAGAGAAATTTCTTCTCAGAAGAGAATGCAATTTCATCTTATTTCTCAAATGGTATGAAAGCTACAAGATAAGTATATTCAGTTTTCAGTAAAATTCTTGTTCATTGGTTAGATATATAGTATTTTAAAATATTGTTTAGATATGTAATAACTTGAAGTTTCATAAACCTCTTTTTCCCACTTTCTACAATTTCCATATCTTAAAATTGTCTTTCATCTCTATTTAAAAGTTATTAGCCACTTGGTACTTGGTATTTAGGTGCATATATATCACAACTTGATTTCAAATTTGTATTTATGTAAAAGAAACTTAATAATTAGATGCTGAATTATTGTGGGGTTTTTTTTTTGTTGTTGTTTTGTTTGTTTTGGCTATAGCCTTACAGCATAGCTGAAATTCTTCAAGGTTGGAAGGGAGAGATACTGTTCATTTTACCTAGAATGTACCTTGTCCAGACTTTACCTGTTAAAACTGAACTTACCTTTCAGTAATCATCTCAAATGCCACTGTCCCTACAAAGCTTGTACTGATATCCCTGGCCAACATTCATCTTTTCCTCTTCTGTGTTCCCCTATCATTTGTACTTATACTATAGCCATTGTATGACTTTCTAGAGTACAAACTCCTTGAAGACAGGACCTGTGTTTTGTCTTCTTCATTTAATACCTTTGTAAAAAACAGACACTTAATGCATATTTGGTGATTTAAATTAAATCTGGAAAACTAAGGTTTGATGAAACTGTACTTTATTCTTTAATACTTTTTAGAATTTTGGCTCTGAAATAAAGGATTAAATCTCTGGCACATTTTATTTCCTGCCACCAACAAGTAAATATAATTCACGTTGAATTAGGTAGATTTCAGGCTTAAATGCTGTAACAAAGACTCCCAAATACTGTGGCTTAAATAGGATATAAATTTATTTTTCCTTCACATTAGTCTGGAGATGAACTGTCCAATATGGATAGAGTAGTTATGTCATCTTCAGCATGGGGCTTTAATATCTAAGTCCAAGATAGTGGGCTCATTTCTTATTGTGCTGTGGCTAATGGGAAAGGGAAAGAGGCAAGGGGAATATAGGCCTAATTTGGTTAATGCCCAAACATCATTTCACCTCATATTCCACTGGTCAGAACTTGGTCATGTGGCCAAATCTGCAGTGGAGGCTGAGAATTGTACTCTCTAGCTGGGCAGCCATGTTTCTAGCTAAAACTTAGGGGCTTATGTTATTAAGAGGCAGAATGGCTAAATGGATATTAAAAATAATAGTCCTGCCTCATAGTTAATTGCTTTTATTTCCATTTTTTAAAAATACCAGATGAATTGCTTCAGGTATCAGACAAAGAACCTATATATTTGACCAAGTCATCAGACTTAGCAGATTTTTTATTTTGCTGCCTATATACCCTTACTATAAGCCTGTTTACTTAGTGTAGGTGATGTGGAAGGCCATATAGAGCCTGGCTAGTGAGAAATTTACCACTTACTTTAGTAGATAAAACTAATTACAAATGAAAAAAATACCAGGTACCTATTGGAACATACATATTGCGTGAAACAAGCTGTCATGGGCTGTAGACATTTATAGTAAAAGAGAATGGAGGGATGGAGTCATAAGGAAAAGCTTTCTGGATAATATGGGACTCTACGTAGGTCTTAAAAATGAGATAGGCTCTGTATGGTCATAAGCTGAACAATCTATGCAAGGGAAAGGTTCAAGACGGGGTAATTGAGTTGTATTCAAGGGAAAGCAGTGAGTCTTCTTTCTGATTGGCTCCCTGAGTAGGTAAGTTGGAGTACTGCAAAATAAGGTTGATTTAAGAAGGATCAAGGTTATAAGTGGTCATGAAAGCAAAATAGAGGAAAATAGAAAACTATTAAAAGCTTGGAGATGGAGATTGAAATGGTGAAATAGTTTAATCTGATAATGAATTCAGAGTTGGATGAATCTCCTTTCTTTTTTCCCTCCTTCCCTACTAATCTGGTAATGGCATTCAGAATGAATGAATTCCCTCCCTCTCTCCTGCCTAATCTCCATGAGGTTACCTATGACCTTTTAGTTAACATATCCGGATATTCTCTCCTAATCCCATTCTTGACTTCTCTGAAGTTTTTGACATTGTTGACTATATTTTCTTTAAGACCCTGGCCTCTGTTTTTGTATACTTTTCATTTTCTCCCTAAGACTTTGTATTCTGCTTCTTTTGCCTTTCTTTCATGTGGCTACAACTGCCATCTTGATGGTGCTCAGATTTGTATCTCTAGTTTGAACTTAAATCCTGTATTCCTAATTGTTTGATGGAATTTTCATCTCCACGTGTCTCTGTCACTTAAAGCATTCAACAGATTACCTGCAAAATTTTTGAGTCTACTGGTACCTTTATGGTTTTCAATAGATTTAATATCTATTTAAATAGATTCTAAATAGATTTACATAGATTTAACTAGAACTTATAGGCATCTTGGTCTCTGTCTTCACCTTTATCACTGTTTCCCAGTCACTAACACCTGTCAGTTCTTCCTGGTGGTTCTCATATTTGTCCATTCCCATACTTATTGTTGCCACATTTATCAATCCTTTAAGGTGATATGTTTGGATTGTTATTGTTCTTTAAGTATTTGGTGATGAAGGATATCAGTCAAGGTGCTAATATTAGTGAGACCAAATAACATCTTCTCTTTTGTTACTAGAGCTTTGTTTTAGTGTGATTGTGATTATGAGGTAAATAATACTAGTTTAGTTGATGCTTATTTATTTGTGTTGCTTTTAAGTGAGGTAGTGATATGAGTCATTCAAAACAACCCAATATTTGAATTCTAAATAAACTCTGGATTTTTTCCTCAGCAGATTTGATTCCTAGTATATTAAAATAAATTTTCACAATTTGAGTCATATACTCAGTAAGAATAATGAAAACAGGTCAAGAAGTATGCTGAATGCTTGAGTTGAAAACCTTGTCAAGAATAATTTAAAATCTTGCTGTTTTAAATGTGCTTTATAGATGGCACCATGGACGTCATTAGGAATGCAGGATCTCAGATGCCACTGAAGGACTACAGAATGAGAATCTGTAATATCCCTAGGGTTATGTATGCTCATTAGCGTTTGAGAGATACTGATCTTTGTCTACTTTGTCTTTCTTTAATTTTTCTTAGTTTGAGATTTAGCTTTAAAATAATTAAACCCTCCAGCTATTTACCTGTTTGTATGTATCTATTTGTTACCTTAGATTTTTGTGTAAACTTCAGAACAGATTGCTGGAAGTATCTTATATAAATGATGGAAAGTAACTGGGGGAAGCTACACTAGCTAGAGCAGTCATGGGAGTCCTCTGTAAGCAGGTAGCATGTGAACTGAGGCCAGTACAACAAAGTGAGACAGGCATATGAAGACCTAAGGAAGAAACATTTGGTGCAGAGACAGCAACAAATGCAAAGGCAAGAAGACAGGAGAGGGCTTATATAATCATATAGATCAGCTTATGCTAAAATTATTTACTCCATGTTATAATTATGATTTTATCCCTGTTGATATATGCAGATTATCCATTTTCATATTATATGGTGAGATAATAATATTGGTGAGATAATCATATATTAGTGAAAATTTAAGTTATTTTCATTAGTGAAAATTAATAATGAATAGCATTTTGCTGCTATAAATACTCTGGTACATGCTTCTTAAATACATGTATGAGTTTCTTTGTAGTGTTTTTCACCCATATTTGACCATGACCCAGAAAAAAAAATTTTACAGCATGCCTTGATTTTTGTGTGTACATGCGTCTGTATACATACATATGTATGTTACTGATTTTTAAAAAGATTATTTTAGAGAGCAAGTGTGTGTGTGAGTGTGCTCACGTGGGGGTACGAGGGCAGAGAGAATCCCAAGCAGACTCCATGTTGAGCTCAGAGCCTGATGTGTGGGGCTTGATCTCATGACCCTGAGATCACCACTAGAGCGTAAACCAAGAGTAGTAGGTCACTCAACTGACTGTGCCACCCAGGCGTCCCCTATATTACTGATTTTTAAAAAAAATTTTAATAAAACTATTTTTTACCCCTTGTGTAATGTGCTCATATCTTTTTTCTTCTCTTTTAAAGATAAATACTTGTTGAGATTAAATTAATGACTTGTGATCTGCCATTTAAAATAACTGCTGTAGGGGCACCTGAGTGGCTCAGTGGGTTAAAGCCTCTGCCTTCGGCTCAGGTCATGATCTCGGGGTCCTGGGATTGATCCCCGCATCCGGCTCTCTGCTCAGCAGGGGGACTGCTTCCCCCTCTCTCTCTGCCTGCCTCTCTGCCTACTTGTGAACTCTCTCTGTGTGTCAAATAAATAAAAATAAAATCTTTAAAAATAAATAAATAAGTAAGTAAGTAAGTAAATAAAATAACTGCTGTAAGGTATATGTGAGTGTGTATGTGTACCTAGATATGTCATAATACCTATATAAATTGGCCAAGCTGTGTGTGTGTGTGTGTGTGTGTGTGTGTGTGTGTATAGATTGCCTGGTGGAAGGGTTTATTCATCTAGAACTTTACTAGATTTCACCAAATTGTTTTTTAAATGGCTATACATATTTATATTTGTCTTGGCCTCCTGAGTCTGGGAACTTTGCTTTTTACCTTTGTGTCTGTGGTCTTTTGATAGCGTTTACTTGGCATAGAGTTGGTAAGTATTCTCCTATAGTTTGGTAAATGAAAGTGAGGATTTCATACCAATACTTGAATGACTACCATGTTGAGCAGCTATTATTTTATCAATTTTAGGTAAATTTTACAAAGCTATTTTTATAGAGTAGATACCAACTGTAATTTTGGTTAGGATTTTAAAAGTTTATTTTTGAAGGTCCTGACTACATTGGTTAAGATGCGATAGCTATTCCAAAGAAAGGTGCCTTGACAAAATTGCATTATTATTTCAATTAGTAAAAAATGATTGGGGCTAACATTTCCCATAAGTGATAGCAGTAGGTAAAGCTGTGTAAAATCTGAAAATCTGAACATCACTTATTATATCAAGCTTTTTGTTAAATAGTAATATGCTCATTTTTTTCTATTACTGCATTATTCTTGTATATTGCTTTTTTATACATTTGATCCCTTTATTATCTTCGGTTATGGTAAAAATGCACCACTCTATTTAGTGCTACAAGTTTTTACCTGCATGGACAGTTACTATTACATTGTGCAAATGATGTTTTCTTGCTTTCTTTCTTTTTTTTTTTTTTTTTAAGATTTTATTTATATATTGGGGGGGTGGGGGGGGGGCCAAGGGAGAGGGACAAGCAGACTCCATGCTGAGTGCGGAGCCTGATGTAGGCTCAATCTCTTGACCCCGAGACCATGCCCCTAGCTGAAATTGGGGCTCCTGGGTGGCTCAGTAGGTTAAGCCTCTGCCTTCGGCTCAGTCATGATCTCAGGATCCTGGGATCAAGCCCCACATAGGACTCTGCTCAGCAAGGAGCCTGCTTTTCCCTCTCCCTCTGCCTTTCTCTCTGTCTACTTGTGATCTCTTTCTCTGTGTCAAATGAATAAAATCTAGATAGATAGATAGATAGATAGATAGATAGATAGATAGATAGAATGATAGATTAAAAAAGTCAGACACTCCACTGACTGAGCCACCCAGGCACCCCATAAATGATACTTTCTAATTAATTCATTTAGTCATAACATTTGCTGCATCAGAAAAATTGTGCTGTAAAGTTTCCATTTGTATTTAGCTGTGGGTCTAACATACTCTGAGGGGAATCATTCTACTTTAAGAACTAAAGTGAAGCCTCACTTGGAGAGTGTTGAAAATCTTTTCCCATCAAGTTCTGGATTCACTGCCCTTTTGGGAATTGTTTCTGAGGAAAGTTTTAAGATACAGTTGTTTCGCAGACCAGTGTAGAAACGTTTCTAGAATAGGAAGTATTGTATTTTGATATTCAGAATTTCTTAAGATGACAATAACTTGCACTTAAGTAGTGCTTTAAAACTTTGAAAATATTTTCTGTACAAGACTCACCTAAGTAATGAGGCAGCCAATCCTGAGTCCGCTTAAATATGAGAACCTTGTTGCTCAGTTTGTTATTAGTGCAGGGTAATTCATGGAGTTTAGTGAGAGCAGAGTTTGTTGACAATACAGGTCTTTTGGTCTCCAACTCATTTCCGTGCTGTTAGCAATCATTAAATAGAACATGTCCCAGATGTTTGTCAGTTTATAGGTGTTATTTCTCAAATTTAAAAGCAGGATATTTTGGTAAAAATTGTATATGTATAAACTACTTCCTAAGGAATTTGGGAGAGGAATGTGTTTTAGTTTTACTGCATTATAATTACTGGCTTCAGTGTTATTTTATAGATTAAATCTCACCTTTAGAAAGAAGGATGTATTTAAAACAAGTCTAATAAATGTTTTAAAAAGCTTGGTTTTTATTGAAATCTCATACTGCATATATATTTTTTCATAATCATGTGATTTATAAAAGTCTATTAGGTATAAGCTTCTGAATAATTGACATAATAGTCAGATATTACTTTTATTTTTCCATTTTCACTTTAATTATACAAACAATATATGAAAATAATAAGAATATTTAAAATTACATTTTTCATAGAGTTGGAACAAGCAATCCTATAATTTGTGTGGAACCAGAAAAGACCCCGAATAGCCAGGGGAATGTTGAAAAAGAAAACCAAAGCTGGGGTCATCACAATGCCTGGCTTCAAGCTCTATTACAAAGCTGTGATCAGCAAGACAGCATGGTACTGGCACAAAAACAGACAGATAGATCAGTGGGACAGAATAGAGAGCCCAGAAATGGACCCTCAACTCTATGGTCAACTAATCTTCAACAAAACAGGAAAGAATATCCAGTGGAAAGAAGACAGTCTCTTCATTAAGTGGTGCTGGGAAAATTGGACAGCCACAAGAATGAAACCGGACCATTCTCTTACACCATACACAAAGACAAACTCAAAATGGGTGAAGACCTAAATGTGAGACAGGAATCCATCAAACTCCTAGAGTAGAACACAGGCAGCAACCTCTTTGACCTCAGCTGCAGCAATTTCTTACAAGACATGTCTCTAAAGGCAAGGGAAACAAAAGCAAAAATGAACTGTTGGGACTTGATCAAGATAAAAAAACTTCTGCGTGGCAAAGGAAACAGTCAACATTAAAGGCAACCTATGGAATGGAAAAAGATATTTGCAAATGACGTATGAGATAAAGGGCTGGTATTCAAGGTCTATAAACAACTTAATCAAACTCAGCACCCAAAAAACAAATAATCCAGTCAAGAAATGGGCAGAAGACATGAACACTTTGCTGAAGAAGATAATCCAAATGGCCAATAGATACATCAAAAAATGTTCCACGTTATTTGCCATCAGGGAAATACAAATCAAAACCACAATGAGATACCACCTTCTGTCAGTTAGAATGGCTAAAATTCATGAGACAGGGAACAACAAATTGTTGGCAAGGATGTAGAGAAAGGGGAACCCTCTTACACTGTTGGTAGCAATTCAGGCTAGTATAGCCACTCTGAAAAACATTATGGAGGTTCCGCAAGAAGTTAAAAATAGAGCTACCCTACAAGCCAGTAGTTGCACTACTGGGTATTTACCCCAAAGATACAGACATGGTGAAAAGAAGGGGCACCTGCACCCCAGTGTTCATAGCAGCAATGTCCACAATAGCCAAACTGAAAGGAGCCGAGATATCCTTCAACAGATGAATAGATAAAGAAGATATGGTTCATATATACGATGGAATATTGCTCAGCCATCAGAAAGGATGAATACCTACCATTTACATCGACATGGATGGAACTGGAGGGAATTCTGCTAAGTGAAACAAGTTAATCAGAGAAGGGCAATTATATGGTTTCACTTGTGTGTAGAATATAAGGAATAGTGCAGAGGATCATAGGGGAAGGGAGGGAAGACTGGATGGGAGGAAATCAGAGAGGGAGACAAATCATGGGAAACTCTCGACTCTGGGAAACAAACTGAGAGTTGTGGAAATGGGAGGTGGGTGGAGGGATGGGCTAGCTGGGTGATGGGCATTAGGGAGAGCATCAGTTGCATTATATATATAACTGGGTGTTATAACACCCAGTGTTATACGCAACTGATGAATCTTTGAACACTACATCAAAAACTAATGATGTAGGGTGCCTGGGTGGCTCAGTCATTGGGCATCTGCCTTCAGCTCAGGTCATGGTCCTGGTGTTGAGCCCCACATCGGGCTCTCTGCTCAGCAGGAAGCCTGCTTCCCCCTCTCCCACTCCCCCTGCTTGTGTTCTCTCTCTTGCTGTGTCTCTCTCTGTCAAATAAATAAAATCTCTAAAAGCAAATAAATAAAAAACCCTAATGATGTACTATATGTTGGCTGGTTGACTTTAAATTGAAAAAATAGATATTTAAAATTATTAAGGAAATACATTCAAAGACATAAAGAATAGTACAGCTAAGGCTTTGTGTTCTTGTATCTTTATATGAGTTTCTCTACCCTGTTTTTCAGAATTTTTAAACTGCGATCCAAAGAACTAATATTTTATAGCACACCATGGTTTATAACTTTTCTTAATTCAGGGTTATATTTGGGATTTATTCATGTTGTTATAAGGTTTCTCGGGGCAGACTTTAACTGTTTCTCAGTCTTTCTAGCATTTAGTTGATCTAAAAATTTCTTTTCCAATGTGTTGAATGTAAAATGGAGAGTGTTGTAGTTTTAAAGAGCTTTGTCCCTGCTAGTGAGCTCATACATGTTTTTTATGCTTATTGGTCATACATTTCTTTTGTGAATTACCCATTCATATCTTTTGGACATTTTTCTTTTAGTTTGGTTGTGTGTTGTGTGTTAAAAACTCTATGATTTATATTTGTTGATAATCTTTTAAGGAACACCTTACACATTTCATGAAGAACTTTTTACTGTGGGATGTTACTGTTCCTGGTTTAAATACGCTAAGTGAAAACACTGTTCACATAAATGACTTTTTAATTCTTAGGTTTGGGAAAGTTTCTAGAAAAGCAAAATTAGTAAGCTTGTTTAAGTTTTTGAAAGTTGATTTGAAATTCTGTAAGGCTCCATTATAATTGTGTAAAAAATTAGAATGCTGCTTAAAAGCTGCCATAAAATTTATTTTAGTTTTTAATATTTATCTTTGTTTTTTCTCCTTAATTAGGTCCTCGATGGGCTTCCTGGAATATTGGTGTATTTATTTGCATCAGATGTGCTGGAATCCATAGAAATCTTGGGGTTCATATATCCAGGGTCAAGTCAGTCAACCTAGACCAATGGACACCAGAACAAATACAGGTAAACATTTCCTTACTGAGAGATTATTTACAATATTTAAAATGAATTTAAAATCTTTAACCCTTCTTGCACCTAAGGGTTAACGTTGAAATGGAGTGTATTAAAATGGCATGTGCCACATATGAAATTTGGGTGTTACCTGAAATGTCCACTCTCAAATGTTTATATCTTCTTGGGTCTGTAGTAAAATCAGTTTCTGATCTATTTTTGTTTAAAATGTTGCTTTAGAAGTCTTTAAAAAAAATCAATTCCTTTTCCTTGTGTTGATGGAATTTGTCAGTTTTGTTTTTCTGTCAGTAGAGGGAGCCTGGGTAAAGATAAAAAATAAATCACCTCTTGCCCAAGAGCTGACTTGAATTTCTCTTTTGTACAGAAGTGTTTTTGATTTTCAGACAGGGCCTAGTAGTTCAAAGATATCCCAGTTAGCCAGTGTTCTAATGACTGATTTGGATTTGTTTTGAGTGGTTTAGTGTTGCTAGAGATAAATTTATAATTTTAAGGGCTTGCCATTTTTACAATGTGGCACTCTTAAATTTTCAGAATCTTACTTTCTAATCCTTAAGGTTAACTGCTAAAATAAAAATGTTTATTTTTACTGCTTTTAATTTGTAATTCACAGTGAAATTATACAACTTTTTCTTACGTTCTTTTTGAGTTATTTTTAGTCATTATGAATACTAAATACACAAATACATGTAGTGAACTTAAGTGTACTCATACATACCTCTAATCAGAAAAAAAAAGAACACAGAAATTGGCATGGATAGGGTGAAGTAAGGGTGAAAGAATAGAATATAATGCTAGGTGGGTCATAAATAAATAAAGATTTGATTAAAGAAAGTAAAACTTCTGTGCTAAAGATATATTTATGCCAAAGTAAATTCTAGATAGAGCCAAGATTTAAATTAAGAAACAACAACAATAACAAAAAAACACCTTAGAAATATTTGAAAAAAATAGCCAGAAATCTTCAGGCTATAAAGTCAAGCATAGCTTATTTAGTTGACTCTTAAATAAGTTTTTGAGGTTTTTGCTGGCTAGGGCATAAAAGGAAATACTCTATGTATTTTCCTAATCCTTGAGAAAATTTACTTGTTTTATCATGGAAGTAGAGCTTTCTGAACGTTGCATATAAGGCTCTGTTCTTGATAATATCTCTATAGTAACTGCGGTAACAGATTTCATAATGTTTAAGTTTTCAAGAAAATGCGGTACAGTGTAGCTTTAAAATATAACTTGGTATTTATAAAGGGTTATGGAGGTACAACACATTCAAGACCCAAGATGTATTGCCTTTTTAATGGTTCATTTCACACTAAGGTCAAAACATGAAATCCTTGAACAATTCAGTTTTTCCAGAAATAATATTTTTCTCAACTGGGCTGTTAAAAGGAATTGAATAAAGGTTTATTTGAGGTAGGCAGCTGTTCCTTTCCTATCCCTGAGAGCAGAGTTTCCCAGTCAGAGGGCTGCAGCTGGAGTTCACTGATTTTCTTTGGAATAGGTTATAGTTACACAGCAAGATACTGAATTATTAAAAATGGCAGGCTTTTGAAAACAACTATTAAGTAATATACAGTCTTTGAAATTGTATTCGAACATCATTTGTATGGTTCCAGCTGTTATCTTGAAATAATTATTATTTTGGAACGCAAGACTTTTGATGAGTAATTATCACCAGAGAGTGCTCTATATGGCTTTATATACCACAAAGCTCCTCTTTCAGTGTTCTGTGGTGAGAAATAAGGTTAGGATGCACTCACTGAAAAACTAAATGAGTAGACCATGAAGTTTCATTAAAAAAAAAAAAGTATAGAAAAAAAGTATAAAGAAGCTTAATCACACAGACAGATGAGTAAGCCGTCCAGTAATCTTATGATGGGCCTTGTAAGTACTTGTAAGCGAAGTCAAAGTTGTTCTTTAAAAATCACTCTGGGACTACTATGAAATATAAACAAGTAAGTAATCCGTGAAGGCCCCAAGGTTCTATTCTGTAAAGTACAACCTTTATTTTAACCTAGAAAATTTCAAGGCAACCGACTCTAAAAAGGCAGTAGAAAAAAGTGATTTGCAAATTGTCTTTAGATAGTCAGACTGCCAGAGTTAGACCTGAGTACTCCTGACAGGATACTTAAACCCAGGGTGCCTTAGTTTCTTCATTTGTGAAGTGGGATTAGTAAGAATGTCTCCTTCTGTGGGTTGCTGTGAGGATAGAATAAGTTAATATGGGGAAAGCATTTAGAACAGTACCTGGCACATTTTAAATACTCAGTGTTAGCTTATGAGTTATTAGTAACTGATTTGTTCATTGTTTAAAACCTTCACTATTGCTGCCTTGAGTATCTTTCTGATCTTAAGCAATGTGGCTTCCTAGTAAATCTGTGATGAATTGGTTACTAAATGTACTACTGAGTAAATAATCAAATTGATTCATTGCATGGTATTGAGTATTACTTTTTGAGGATGTTTGTGAAATAGAATTAATTCATTTTTAGTAATATTGGATATTAAGGCATTTTGAGATGATTATGTAAACATACCAGTTGTCTATTGAGGTTGCTCGTTACTCAGATTTAAACGTATTCTTTGCCTGTGATGGTGGATATGTTCATTAAAATCCAACTTTATTTATACCTACACATTTTATTTTTTACTTAAAAAATTTGAAGTGTAATAACAGAGACAAAAATTTACAGATGTGAGTTTTATGTGTCTTGGCAAATGTCTGTACTTTGTCACCAACATCCCAATGAAGATATACAGAGCATTTCTATCACCCTAGAAAATTTCCTTGTGCCAATTTATAGTCAAGTTCTCTAGGGGCAACCATTATACTGATGTCAGTACCCTTAGGTTGCTGTACATTGAGATTTTTATCTCTTGGAGCTTGTTCTTACTAACTCTGACTCTTAATTCAGATTAGGAAGAATGACAATCACAGTGTGATTTAGTGTTCCTTATTCATATGACATTTTATAAGAATTTCTTTGATATTAAATAAAAAGCTCAAGAGGCATTTATTGGCAGAAGGAAAGTACTTTACTGCATATACTTCTACCCTATGTCTTCCCTTACCAGCATTTCATGAAAATGATTTCTGATTTGCAAAGATGATACTTAGTTTTGGGTAGTTTCTATATATTTTTAGATCTTTAATAGCAAATGTGGAAACATGATTTAAGCTCTGAACCCAACTTTTAAATAAAAATACTTTTTTTGCGTCTCCATAAAATGTAACTACTTAAGTTTTGTCACAAAGCTTCTTACCAACTGAATGTATATACACCATATTTATATCACTTATTTGTATACATGTTATGTGAATCAAGTTTTAGAGCATCTGCCATATCACAGCTGTTTTATAATTGTTTTATGCTTATTTTTTAAAAGAAAATTTATCAGAACTTATTTTGATTTTTATTAGCATGGAAATAGAGTTATTCATTTTACATTTTAACCAAAATTCTTTTTTCCCCAAAAAAATTCTTTTTTAAAATGTGGCTCATGGTTAGATTAAATGTCTTTCGGCCTGGTGGTGGGTATTAAGGAGGGCACATATTGCATGGAGCACTGGGTGTGCATAAACAGTTACTCTTGGAACAGTGAAAAAAAAATATCTTTCATCTTGGGTTTATTGTCAGGCACTTTTCAAATTTTTTAGAAAGGAACACTTTGTAGTTTTATAAATCCTATAATCTTTATTTTTTATTTTGTACTGGTTCGTTAACCCCAAGTATTGATTACCATTTTTCTCATTATTTAAAAATTTTTAATTATTCAGTTTTCATTGTCTTTGTACTGAAGGAGTTAAAATGAAAAATAACTTATTTTTACTGCAGAGGAATGTTACTTGTGCTTTCAGGTTTCTTAGCTTACTTCATGCAGAGTCTTGTAAATTCTGCTGCCTAATAAAACATCTTAGCGAGATTTTGTCCCTGCTGCAAAGTATACCCCATGTTTTTGGTATTTATCTTGATAACTTTTGGACCACTTTTAATACTTTAGTATTTATAAATCTTTATTTTATTTTATTTTATTTTATTTTATTTTATTTTATTTTATTTTATTTTATTTATTTTATTTTATTTTATTTTATTTTATTTTATTTATAGCAGAGAGAGAGAGGGAGAGAGAGCATGAGAGGGGAGAGGTCAGAGGGAGAAGCAGGCTACCCGCGGAGCAAGGAGCCTGATGTGGGACTCGATCCTGGGACTCCAGGATCACGACCTGAGCCGAAGGCAGTTGCTTAACCAACTGAGCCACCCAGGGACCCTATAAATCTTTTAATAATCGACTTTCACAGATTCTTTGTTTACTACTGACTAGTGTCATTTATTGTATGGTAGTTACCATTTTCTTGGGAACACCAAAGCCACACAACTGAAATTTATCCATTATAAAATAAATATATCATGGGGAACTTTACATTTGAAACTGGTCAATCTCCATAGGCCTATGATTTATCCTTAGTGAACCTGCCCGCAACATTTTGTAGGCATTTTTACTCCATCTGTTAATGTCTTTACCGTTTTTACTTCAGCTTTGACTATATTTTGGCTAGAAGGAAAGGTCTTTAAACCCAACTCTTCTCACATTCTTGCTTTCTGTTAAAAGAATAGAAGCTTGCTTTCTTCTCATTCCACCTAATCCCTCCTTTAACTTCAGCTTTTTTTTTTTTCCTGTTTAGGGGCAGAATGGAAGGTGGTAGCTGCTAGTTTCTCTGCCTTTATTTTCATTTGCAGCTTTCCTTCCTGCTTTTCCACCTAATTAAAAAAATTATATACATTTGGAGGTGCATTTAAATTCTTCTTCTTTGAAACCTATTACTCACACGCTTCTGCCATAAAATAAGGCTTCCTAATACCATCTTTCCCTCAACATATAGCTCTTGATTCTGCTATATTTATTCATTTGTTTGCTTATTCGGCCACTGAGCATTTATTAAGTACTCACAGTGTGCCAGCCACTGTATTCTAGTGACTAGCTTTTGTCTTCCTTTAGCAGTTGAATTTCTTTTTTTTTTTTTTCTTTAAAGATTTTATTTATATGACAGAGAGAAACACAGCGAGAGAGGGAACACAAGCAGAGGGAATGGTAGCGGGAGAAGCAGGCTTCCTGCTGAGCAGGGAGCCCAATGCGGGGCTCGATTCCAGGACCCTGGGCTCATGACCTGAGCCGAAGGCAGACGCCCAACGACTGAGCCACCCAGGCGCCCCAGCAGTTGAATTTCTTGAACAAGATCTTTACCCACATTTCATTTCTTTACCTTACTTCTGCTTCTATTAACTTTTCTTTTCCCATCATTCTAAGTTTGCACTCACAAAGAATACTAGTGACCCCCTAATGGCCAAATCCAACTCTCCTTCCTCCTCTTCCTCTTCCTCCTCCTTGGTCTTCCTGCTTCACTTGACACTACTACCCACTGCCTTCTTGAAGCTTTTTCATTGTGAAAGAAGCCAAAGTCACTCACCATGTCTTCTATTTAGTTTATTTAGTGTCTGTATTTTTAAATTTTTTTTTTACTATTTCTTTTTCTGCTTTTTCCCCCTATTGGAGATTTTCCACAGTTTTGTCTTTAGCCCTGTTGTCCTTTAGTCTGTCTAAACAGTCTTTATGTAGAACTCACTTACCCTCATGGATTCAGCTTTTATTTTTTTGTGCAGATGGTTTCCCCTGTCTGTCCAGTAGTGACTTCTATAGTGAATTTCAGTTCTTTCTTAGATTGCCTATTAGAGACCTTTGCTGTTTGTGGACTTAATCATTCTTAAGAAATCTGGGATATCTTTGGCATGAAGTAATTGGTAGTTTTTCCAAGCACCCATTTTAATTGTATATTCTATGAGGTTAGAGTTAGCCAATTCAGTTGATTCCATAGCCCTGGAATTTCAACATGGCTTTACATATCTGTTCATCTTTGTATATACAGTAATTCTTGTGAAGTAATTAAAAATCTTGTTGCTTTATGAAAAATGCTTTTCTACGAAGCAGTGATAGAAGTTAAGAGAAAGGAATAGATGGGACATGGATTTTTTTTTTTTTTGTCAGATAACATTATGCATTGAGTAAAATTAAGAATAGAATATCAAAATTGACCATTGCTCTTTAGCAGTATCAATAAAACCTCTAAATGTTTCATATGGAAACAGGAAAAAAAGATTTAAGTTATTAATATGTAGCATTTTGTAAATGTTAAGATTAATAGATGCCACTAATCTGCAACTTGACACATTTAAAATTTAAATAATTATCTGGTGGTTCAGACTGGTTTCTTAGTTATGCCATTGTTCGAGTTAATCTTAAAAGCTTGTGATGTCCTGTGGTTCTTACCTCTTTCTTTTGTGTGCCTCATTATTCTATCAGTTCTTAATTTTTTTTGCTGCTTCTGTTGCTTTCCATTTTCATTTCTCCTACCATGTCCATGGCTTTAGCTTATTCCTGATCTTCCTATCACTGTCCCCTTGCCATCACTTTTACATATCACATTCAGAATAATCTTTCTGGAACACTGCCTTGGTCACTTGACTTCTTGTCTAAGAAATTTGTATTGGTTCTCTTCTGAGAATCATAAAAGTTTTATTTTCCTTAAATTGATAATCATATGCCTCTGCCATCTGGCTTCATCCTGTGTCTTTGACCTTCCTCCAGATGCTTGACAATAGATCACTTTACTGTATAGAGACAGCTGTTCCTGTTGAATTATTCTGGTGGCAAGTTCTTGCTTTTTGTTTTGGTTGTGTGGTTGTCTGTTGTTGGAAGTGTTTTCTGAATATTACTTTTTTCAAACCCAATCCTTCCCATTCTTTAAAACCCAGCTAAATCCCTACTTTAATAAACCTTCAAAATATAGATTGTGCCTAATCATCTACTACAGTATATTGTTATTTACCTTTGTGCATGTCTGTTGAGTTAATTGTAACCTTCAGTAATTAAAAACCTTACCATATGTGTATTTGTAGTCCTTGTGATGGCTACCACAAGGACTGGGTGGGAACGAAATATGTCCTTAATTTATCAATGGCACATCAAGAACAGTCTTTGGTTTGATATAATTCTGTGAGATAATGTTTCCTGTATTTAATAATGAACAGGGAGAATGAAGAAAATGAAAAAAATCAAGCATATGCCCCCAGTTTGTCTTATATTATTTATAGAGTATCTTTTTCCATTTCTTTACCTCTGTCCTTTTCTTCCCATGTTCCTATATATATTTTTAAATTCCTTAAATACAGGAGCCATAAGAGTATAACTTAAGCTAGTGTGTGGAAGTTTCAAGGAAATATATGCAGGTACTAGAAAGGCAGTACCTTCTCATATTTCAAACCATACAGAACTGAAACTGATTGCCTTGGAAAGTAATGAGCTTTGTTACTAGAGTAGTTTGTGCAAAGGCTGGACAACCACTTGAAAATCTGTAGCTGGGATTCAAGCTTTGAATGAACAGATGAGGAATAGTTTAAATGACTCTGAAGTCTCTTCCATTCTTGAGATTTTTGATTGTATGTTCAGTCCTCTTTGGTTACCAAGACAATTCAAAAAACATTTTCATTATTTGCGTTTGAATAAGAATGGTATGTTACAGTTAGAGATGTGATTCACCTTTTTCCTAAAAGTCAGATTCCACTTTATGGGATAAAAATTCCTTCACTCTGGATAAATCATAAGAATGTAACAAGATTCTCAAATTAAATCTGAAAGATAAGTTCTAAAAATGTTTTGAACATTTTTGCTCTTTATGTGTTCTTTCATAAGGAAAAAAATCACTAACTAGATTGGATATAGATTTCTATTTTAACCTTGTTATTATTAGAAATACCTGCATAAGTAATTTGGTTTTAGTTTTGTTTTAGTTTGATTAGCAATAGATGTATCATACTATTAACCTGCTTGTCTTAATTTAAACCTTTTATCTTTCTTAGGAAAAAAAAATTGTCCTTAGGAAGCTAAAATTACAGATTTTCACTAATACTCATCAGTAAGCTTTACTGTGTTCTATGACCTCCGCTTGAATTCCTAATCAGCCCAAATACAGGGAGAATAGGCATAAGAGAATTGGTAGACCCCTTAAATATTTCTTTGTTGCTAAACAAGTAATTAAAATTACAGGTACTTATATTGGTGGTCATGTTGTACCCACCTTCATTATTAAAATTGAGATGTAAAGGATTATAAAAAGTAGGGGATGAAAGTGACTACATATATTGAGGAAGTTTTCTCCCCCTTGATCCTGACATGGTATATTTCAGATAAAATTATGATACATTTTATTCTTTAAAAGCATATTAATTTTGTGAAATAAAGTTTCAGTTGATAGAACTGAAATTCTGTGAACTTCAGTTAGATACTGAATAGAACTGCATTCCTGTGAGGTACCTCTACCATCCTCAAAATATAGAAAACTGGAACTAGAATATTGATAGGCGGTTGAAACTTATATTTAACTCGAATCATCCAGTTGTGCAGGTTTGTTGTAATTTACCACACCACTTTTAAATCGTTAAAGTAAGGTGAGATAAGTTATTAGGATTTCCATGGAGTTCTGCAGAGGAGAAAGATGCATTCATTATTAAGATTAATTTTATCTGCTTTTATTTTTTGTTAATGAGACTACTTAATGCAGATTTAAAAGGATACAATTGGCTCAGATTATCTTTTTGTCGCACAGGAGTGGTGTACCTGTAAGATAGTTATACCTTGCTGTGTAGCCACTGCAGCCTTCTTTTGTTTTATGTTTGCGTGGCATTTCTTCTTTCATGCTTTTGTGTTTAACTGATTTATGTCATTAAATATAAATAGATGAGATGTTTAATAATTTAATAATTTAGATGAGAAATGCCTTTGGTATGCTCTTTCAGTATGTAGTTTCAAATTTTTTTTAAAATTTCAGTGACTTTTTATAATTAGTTTTTCAGAATTCTGTCTCCTTGTTTGAGTTTTCTTTTTTGGTGACCCTCTTACATGTATGTTGGATTTTCACTGTCTAACTCCAATATTTGTCACTTTCTCTTGGATCCTTTTTATTACTTTTTTTAAATTAAAAACTTTTGGCTCCAGTTTTTATAGGCCATTATTTGTTCTGTTTATTTGTTTCCATGTTCCATTTTATTTCGTATTCACTTCTGAGGTATTTTTACTTTTATTTCTAATTCTTTCCCGAGTCTTCATTTTAATTATGAATATTTCTAATTTCTTTTTTCTTTTACTTTTTTTTTTTTAAAGATTTTATTTATTTGACAGAGAGAGAGAGATCACAAGTAGGCAGAGAGAGAGGAGGAAGCAGGCTCCCTGTTGAGCAGAGAGCCCGATGCGGGGTTCCATGCCAGGACCCTGAGACCTGAGCCGAAGGCAGAGGCTTTAACCCGCTGAGCCACCCAGGCACCCCTCTAATTTCTTTTTTAAATTACATTTTATTTATTTATTTATTTATTTA
>CM053608.1:74601384-74618293 GCA_028646535.1 Procyon lotor | reverse complement strand
ATGCAGTCTCCACTGACTGAGCCAGCAGGTGCCCCTAAATATTTCTAATTTCTGATATAGTTGTTCTTTCATAACTTCACTAGTCTTTTAACTAATTTAACATGTTCTTTCATATCATGCATGTGTTTTTTTTTGTCTTGTTCTAAATTAGTAAGTGTACAGTTTTGATCTGTTTTCTAAGCATATTTGTTCTAGAGTGGTTTCATTGTAGAGATGTTACTCTGCTTCTTATTCTCTTCTTCTAAAACTTTGTATGAGATTTGACCTTGATTCTTTTCTGTTGATCATTTTTATGTGATACTAGTTTTCTTTACTTTTAAAAGGAATTGATAATTTAAGATAGCTTTTCTACTGACACAGAACTCTCCCTCCAATGGTTTTTGTGTAGTGTTTAAAAATAAGGCCTGTTGCGGGATGCCTGGGTGGCTCAGTGGGTTAAAGCCTCTGCCTTTGGCTCAGATCATGATCTCAGGGTTCTGGGATCGAGCCCCACATCGTCCCATGGGGCTCTCTGCTCAGCAGGGAGCCTGCTTCCCCCCTCTTTCTCTGCCTGCCTCTCTGTCTACTTGTGATCTCTCTCTGTCAAATAAATAAAATCTTAAAAAAAAAATCCTCTGTTTTCTGAGGTTTTTTGTTTGTTTGTTTGTTTGTTTTGCTCTGTTCCTTTCCCCACTTTTATCTGTACCTTCTCTTTCTTTATATCCTTTTTTTTTTTTTTTTGTACTGCTCAATTTTGAATCTTTTCCCAGGACTTCCTCCTCAGGGTGGGGCCTGGTGCTAGAAGGGAAGTGTGGTGGTTATATTACGAGAATTCATAGGGGCTAGATTATTTCACCCTATTTCAAACTTATTGTAGACTGTATGTATTTGCTGTTGGATTGGGTAAAAATGCTTTTCAGTTTCATGTGCTTTCTTTAGACTGGTTCACTGTAATTTCCAGTTTTTATCTTTTTACTATTTTAGTGTTTTGTTTTCAGATCTACCTGGCCCCCCATTAGTTGCAGACGTCATGAAGGTCAGTAGTTGTTAGTGCCTCATCTATACCTCAAAGCATTTTGGGGTTTGTGGGAATACTCCGTCACTAATTTTTGTTGTAAATATTGTCCATGGGGTTCTGGTTTTTCTATTTAGTGACTTTTTTTTTTTTTTTGAGGAGCTTCCGGGAGCTTTGAAAACTATCACCACTATTATAGACTTCCTGACAAGCAGTATTTTATAGAATAAAATTTCATTTAAGGAAAGCTAATTTGAAGAGCTCCATGACTTAACCACATCTGACCTGTGTTAGAACATTATTTACTCTCTTAAAGTTTTGACCCTTAAATTTTCATAGTGCTTTATAGAACCAGGGACATAAACTTTCAGCACACAATTCTTGGTACATATTTATTCAAGAAAACCCCCAGTCAAATAACTTTTTTCTTATTTTGTGGGAGGAATACTCATTATGAATTCTATCAGACTGACAAAAGTTCTCAAATCATGGCCTAATATACAAACTTTTAAAGGTAATTGAGATTCAACTTCTGCTAACTCCTTGCCAGGATCATTAACTTGTCCTCAAAGAAAATCAGAGTAAGGAGCTGCTTATAGCGTTGGGTTTATGTATTGCCTGTATGAGCAGAGTGAGGTGAGGAAAGAAATGTGATACTGTCTGTAACAAAATTTAATCTGTGAAGTTCAGTAAGACATTTGCATTTTTAAGCAATCCATTTGAGAAAAAGTTGCATGTGTTTTGAATTTGAATGTACAAGATTATGCCCTGTATTTTCCTCTTAATTTTTAAATTGGTTTTAAGATTAAAAAGTCAGTGATAGTTTTTAGAATTCTCTTTTTCTAGTAACTGGCTATAGCTCTTGAGTCATAGCACTGAACAAAATGGTAAGATATTACTTAGTGGAAGTCTTTGTTAATTTAACTCTGTTTATTCTATACTGCCTAATTTAAATGTAACTGAGAGAGTATAACTAAAGAAATACTAAACTATTTGAAGAAAAAGACTTATGTCGCCATATAGAGTGCTATATTTGGTAGGAAGTTGTTATGTGGCAAAGAATGAATACCTGTATGA
The DNA here is from genome assembly GCA_028646535.1 of Procyon lotor. Lineage (NCBI taxonomy): Eukaryota > Metazoa > Chordata > Mammalia > Carnivora > Procyonidae > Procyon > Procyon lotor. The sequence goes on along the minus strand of CM053608.1, from coordinate 74,616,222 downwards.
ATAGATCATCTGGAAACATTATTATTAATTTTATTGCAAATAATATTTTAGAGATGTAGTCACTGCTCTTCCCTGCTTTGCACGAATGTCACTATGATAGAGGATAGCAGGCATAGTCAAAGGCTAGGACTCTGTAGACCTGGGTTCTAGTTTTGGCTTTGTTAAACAAATGTTTGGGTAATCTTCAGGAAGTTACTTAGTAGTGGCTCCTTTATCTTAAAAAAAAAAAAATCACCAGTATCTCATGCTATGGTAAGTTCTCAACATATTTTAAATATGTCTTCATTACTATTTTTATAGTGACCTTTATTTGCTTATGAATTTCTAGAAGCATACTACAGTGTACACAGGGCCTTCTAGGCAGAAAGATGGAGAAAGGATGCCGCATTTGAGAAAGTGAGGTAGTTTTCTGTGACCCGAGTATTGGGTGCAGTTATGTGTCACAGGAGATGAAGCTGAAAGTTGCAATGAGGGGTTGGTTTGGTCTTTATCCTGTTAGTGATAGGGATGGGGATAGGGACAGAACAAAGAATGATGTCTTAAATGTTGTAAGTTGAAGACTGAGATTTAATGTTATGTTCCCTTTTTTTTTTTGTTTTTTTTTTTTTTTGTTTTTGAAAGATTTTATTTATTTGACAGAGAGAAACACAGCGAGAGAGGGAACACAAGCAGGGGGAATGGTAGTGGGAGAAGCAGGCTCCCTGCTGAGCAGAGAGCCCGATGTGGGGCTCGATCCCTGGACCCTGGGATCATGACCTGAGCCGAAGGCAGACGCTTAACGACTGAGCCACCCAGGCGCCCCTGTTATGTTTCTTTTATAAACCTAAATCTGAAAGGCTTGTTCCTGCAAGGCCTAGGCAGTGGGTGACCAGATCTGGAACTAAAGTTGTGGCAGTGGGGTTGATTAACACGAGGAGGCTATAACAAATATTAAAGAGTTAGAATCTCTAAGATTTCTGACAGAAGAGGGGAGAGTCCAGGAGTCCAGGATGAAACCTGAGCTGGGCCTTAAGTACCTAGGATGAAAGTAGTGGTTTATTCCTAGACTTCAAATGGTATGGATTTCTTAGTAAGTACACATTATAAAAGAGTGTGAAGTAAAGCTTTTCCAACTTTGTCATAACAGAGTTTAAATTTTACTGCTTTAAAAAATACATTCTCTGAATTTGTAGCAACTAGCAAATGCTGCAACAGATAAATGAGTTTCTGAGAATATCTAGAAATTGTGAAAAATAGGAAAACTGATACCTCTAATTCCAGATCACCATTTAAGATTTTTAATTTTTAAATATGTGTGGTTTACTTATTTTGTTTTTAAAATAACAAAACAAAAAGAGAACAATTCCCCTAAAGCACAATTTTATGAAAACTGAAGGAATGGACTCTGTATTAAATAGTTACGAAGAGTTCCTGAGACCAAAAACGGTGGCCCTTTTTTTCCAGCAGCTGGAATCCAAAAGATCTTGAAACCAGTCCTGAAAAGCTTGCTCCTATGCAAGAAATCCTGGTGGCTTTTGAGAGGAAGATAGAGAACTATTCTGGAAAATTTCAAGTGGTAGTAGAGGTGAGTCACTGACATGAAGAATTTGTCCAGGGACTACAAATACTTATTTTCTCTTTTTCATTAACATTTAAAAAATATATACCCTTAGATAAGGCAGTTTGAAAATCTTTTTCTTTGTGTTCTAAAAATTTTAATGAATAGAAAATAGTAGAATAAGTAGTATTCCCTCACCACATAAAAATAAATTTGAAATTTTAAGAAACAAAAACCAGATACATTCAGTGATAATTCTGTTTCTTTAAGAAGATGATGATCCTGGGAAAAGATATGATAATTAAATGCCATATTTATATTTTGTATTTTGAGTGTAAGATATATTTGGATGGGATTTTTAAAAATGTATTAATTTGATTTGATTCATAACCTCTTTGATCACTAGAACACTGTGTTCTAGTAGGAGTGGAGGATACCAGTGAGGAGGAAGTCTCTTTGTTCTGATTCACATGCTGCTTGAATACCATAGCTAAGCTTCCTCTGGATAGTATTTTATTTAGAAACAATGCAGGATTAATGAACCTCCCTTAATTATCTTATTGTGTGGGGGAATGAGAAATACATGGACATGGCACAAACTTCAAAGGGTACAACAGGTCAGACATCCAGTTTTCCTCCACAGGAACAGCCATATTTATTAGTTTCTTGTATGCTTTTTCTGAAATATTTTATGCATATATACAAAGGTATAAGTAGTATATATTTTTAGCTGTTTTCATATCCTTACACAAGTCTTTGACCTTGTAGGTGAGATTCCCTCCCATATGTATTCCTCGGAAAATTGGGTAGAAGAGTTTTAACTTTAAAGTTTTACCTTTCTTTCTCCAGATTTAATATAGACATGTAGCACCTTTCTATTACACACTAACATGTAGGATTCTATTGATTATTTTAATATTTTGCATTTTTGCCTTTGGGAATTTAGAAGATCTAATTGGCACATTATAACTTAATCATTTGCAACAGAGCGATTAGTGATCTCAGTCCTTTATTTTGTAGCTGCTGTTCTTTTTCCCACTTATTCCATTTTTTAAAATAGCCAGTAAACTCCAAAGGGAAGTCAGTACACACAAAAAATTTTGAAAACTATGCAGGTAGCTTCCTGAAATAATACATTAGTGTGAATTCTAGCTTAACTATAAATGGCTGTTGACCAGGTACTACTTAGTGTCTGAGGGAGAAAGTACAGGAAACATTATGGGGACAGATAAGAGGCAGGTACTGAGAAAAGAGAGAGGGTACACAAGATGAAAGAGAGGGGAGGTCCAAGGAGCCATAGTTCTTAAACATAGCCACTGAACCTAGACTGGACTGTATTTACTTTTAGTTGAGCTAACACAGGTAGAAGTCATACCCTGAAGTAATTTTATTACATAGTTGGATTCCACAAAGAGCTCTGCTTTCCAAGATTTTGGAAGACTAAAGAAAAGGGGCGGGGGGGCAACAAGTTTTGTTCTCAGGAGAATGAATTATTAACTTGGAATTTTAGGTGTCCTGTCATTTATCTTGCCATTTACTGTTATTTCCTAATATTGAGAGAGACTTAAATGTAGGCACATTTGTTTCTATCTGTTCCTGTTACCTCTTATCTTTACATTTATTTCAAGGCTCTTTTCTCACTAAAGCAGATTTTGTATGCTGCTTAATTATTATTTTTTCATTGGACATGCCTCCGTTGACTTGAAACAGTGATTCCTATTACATTTGCCTACTTACTGATTCTGCCCATTTTCTTTTTATCTATTCCCACGTTTTGTGACATTTGTTACTTTTTCTGGTTATTTTTATTTTTTTTTAATTGAAATACATTTGACATGTAATGTTACATTAATTTCAGGTGTATAGCATAGTGATTTGACAGTTCTGTAATGTGTTGTATCAAGTGTAGCTATTACCATCTGTCACTGGTTTTTGTATGTTTTAGTTTATTAAATTGTACAAATCACATAAGTAAATGCCAATTTAAATTTATATTGACAACCCCAATTCACTTGAGTCTCTTTAAAACATTAAAAACTTAGAACTCATTTAGCATATAGGTTTTATTGTTTTTAGTGCAAAAACTAGGATTGGGTGAAATGTTTTCTTAGAAAGTTTCAGAAATAGAAATGTTTTATCTGCATTAGATTGTGAAGGAACTATGTTAGCCTGTAGGTATTTCTCAGCATTCTAGTTCAAATAGTAATTTTTGAAATTGAATCTCAGGCGATATGTGAGCCTTTGGGCAGAGGTTGTTTTATATATTGGATTATGTGGAGAAACTAAAAACACACAGATTATGGATTGACAAGGACAAAATACTTTTAATAGTTTTGAGATTTTTATTTATTTATTTATTTGATGGGGCGGGAGAGAGAGAGAGAGAGAGAGATCACAAGTAGGCAGAGAGGCAGGCAGAGAGAGAGGGGGAAGCAGGCTCCCTGCTGAGCAGAGAGCTCGATGCAGGGCTTGATCCCAGGACCATGAAATCATGACCTGAGCCTAAGGCAGAGGCCTTAACCCACTGAGCTACCCAGGCGCCTCGGTTTGAAATTCTTAGTGTGATTTATTATACCATTTTCAGGTGAAGCCTCCCTTTGCAATTATAATGGTACTGATTTGGGTGAAGGTGGTTCAAGCAAAAAGTACAATATAAAATTGATCTTTCTAGGAACATACAATGTATAAAATGAGGACAGATTGAATTTGAAAATGAACAATAAATAACACTAATTTTAAAATATGTACTACCTAATTAGCATTTATCATAACTGTGAAGTACATATTTCACTTACTCTTCAATATAAGTATATATTTTTCATAAAGTAAAAATGCATAATGACTTTTTATTATATTATCATTTCTTTGTTAAGAATTTCAGTATATTGGGGCGCCTGGGTGGCTCAGTCGTTAAGCGTCTGCCTTCGGCTCAGGTCATGATCTCAGAGTCCTGGGATCGAGCCCCACATCAGGCTCCCTGCTCGGCAAGAAGCCTGCTTCTCCCACTACCATTCCCTCTGCTTGTGTTCCCTCTCTCGCTGTTTTCAGCGTCTTGATATTCACTTGATATTCACTGTCAAATAGATAAAATCTTAAAAAAAAAAAAATTCAGTATATTTTCTGCTCACTTAATGTTTGACTGTTTTGTAAAAATCTAATTTTGAGATGAACTATAGTTTATTAAGTAAATACCTATTTAAAAATATTTTTAAACCAACAGTAGAAATTTTGACTTAAGTAATTGAGTCCTCTGCCTCCCTTTTTCATGTTTGAAGTGTGAGAGAAAGAGAAAAAAAAATTTACTGACAGTATTAATGCTTCTGTAAAGCCACAGAATTTTGAAAATTGGTAAATTTAAACATTTTTGTGGTCTTTTTGATATCCTTACAAGTATTCCTCCTTTTGGAGAAGCGAAAATAGGTCTAGAAATTAGAAGTTTTTCAGAATGGTGCATAGTATTAGGGTCTGACTCGATTTCCAGGAAGCTAGGTGGTAGAAGTTAAAGTAGCTAACTCATTACCGATAACTTAAGTCTCACTGTAGTTAAAAATAATAAAAATAATAAAACAACTTTTTCTTTTAAAAGTAGTGTATTCCCTTTATCATCCCCCTCCCCCATTTATTTGCAACCAGTCCACTCATCTCAGCTTTCGAAAACTGAATCATAAATTGCCAAAAAATAAGCAACTAAAATTCTTTTCAGCAATGCATTTGGCTAAAGCATTTTGGTTGAGAGAATATAAAAGAAAAGCAATAATATTTTAATAAAAAGAATGATATAATAATGGAGGCAATACCTATACTGTTATTCTGTTTTGTGGTGAAATTTCCTGGACACTTCTGTTGATTAGCTAGTGCCTGGTGGTAAGGATTGGGACTAGGGAGCTTGGGCCTAGTCTAAACTGTGTAACTGATTCATCGTCTTACTCTAGAGAAATCATATAGCCTCTTTGCGCTTCAATTTCTGTGTCTATAAAATGAAAACTGAGCCTCTAAAGCCAAGAGCCTGGTGTTTGTAAGTCCTGAAGGAGATAATCCCCCGTACCAGTGGATGCAGCCTGAGATCTCTAAACTCCTGAGGGCTGATGTTGGTTCTATCAAGAGTCAAATATTCCTGGAGATTAATAATCTTGGGCCTGTTACTTAACATCTTGCCACTTCACTTTCCTCTCCTGCCAAAATAGGGTAATAATGCCTAAAGCAGGGTTTTTTGAAATTTAAAATGGCATATATGTATATGTGTGTGTGTATGCACAATTTCTGTAGTTTATGTGCATTTTATAATTATATATGTATAATTTATATATAAAAGTAAAGTATTGAGGCTAATGCTTATCATGTAGTTGTTAGGATACTTTCATTATTTACTTCCAAGTGCTAGACAGAGTTTTTATTGCTCTTCGAGGCCAATAGGATAAATTTTCATAAGTGTTGTATATGGCCCTTAAATGTAGTGTTTTGAAACTTGGATATTGACCTTCCTCCCATGCTACTGTCTTCTACCTTTTAGAATCCTAGAAACAATCTGAACCATCTTCTAATGAAACAATTTTTATACATCTCTGATGTCACTGAATCCTGTTTCCTCTAATCCCAGCTAACACTCACAGATACACCTGTACCACTTTTTGGTAGTGGTCTCCTGTAAAAATGGCTCATTATTTCACATTATTTCTCCCTTTCAGATTTTTATAAATCTGAATTTTATAATCTGAATTTAAATCTGAATATTTTTTTCTTTCCTGTCTGATTGTGATGGGAAACATCCCTAGAACAAACAGTAAATGAGTTGGTGTAATACACATGTATGCCTTATTCCTAATTATTTTTTATTTTGTTAGAATATTAAAGAACTCCATTAAATAGAGTATTTTATATAAAATGTGTATAATCATATTCATTGAACATAAGATATCTCTGTAAAAAGCACCTCTTTTATGGACTCATAAAAATTATCAGTTACAAGACACTATCAATTTTAAGTTGTATTCCTATTTTACTAATCTTAAAATATGAAGAAAAATGTAACTTAGGATCAATGAGATATGGCATACATGGTAGATACTGTTTTTAGTCTTACTAAATTTTTTGTTAGAATTTCTATGTATTCTTGTTTGCTTGTTGGAAACTTCTCAAGTTTTTTACTTTCATAGTTTCTACGAGTTACTTTTTGCTTTATTGCAAATATTGTGCAAACTAAGAGGCATTTTTCTTGTAGCCATTCCTAAATATTTAATACCTTTATGATTACATAACTTGGATCATCTTTACTTCTGAATTCCCACCATGACACAAAGGTGAAGCATCATTTGAGTACTAGATGTGGGAAACATTTTTTCTTTTTTCAAGAGGGGTGGGCAATACTGAAAGTTTCTAAGCTCTTCTCCCCACACACAGAATCACTTATTAGCTCTACTCATATACATGCTAGTATGTGTCCTGACATAATGGAGCCCTCTGAACTTATATCGTCAGTTCACCTTATGCAGGTTTTCCTGCTCCCCTTATATACTCTTGGGTTTATCTTGCCTTAGCTTCTGTTTTCTCTCCAAAGCTAACTAACAAAAACTGTTTCATTCTTTTTCAATTTACTGTTCCTTATATTTCCCAGCCCCTTATTAATTCCTTTTCTTATGATCTTGTTTACTCTGAAAGAATACTTAATGTTGAATACTTATGTTGAGGTGAGATGGAATAGATATCAAGAAATGAGAGTATATTAGTATTTTGCATATCTTAAAACTCTCAGTTGGGAGAAAAAAAGGTCACTGTATTTTTTTTTAAGGTTTTATTTATTTGTTTATTTGAGAGAAAGAACACACATGTGCAAGTGCAGGGGGAGGGAGAGGTACAAAGCAGACTGAGCGTGGAGCCCAATGTGGAGCTTGATCCCATGACCCTGAGATCATGATCAGGGCTGAAATTAAGAGTCAGATGCTTAACTGATTGAGCCACCCAGGAGCCCCATGTCACTGTATTTTTTTATTTGAAGGAAGATGGCTCAGCCTGTGTAGGCTTGAGCGCTACAACTCAAGGTGCACGACTGATAATATGTTAAATCTGGATTGTCTTCTCAGGAATGTGGGTGTGTGTCTAGGAAATCAGAAGAAAAAAGAAGGAATTATACAGACTGATCTTTCTACCAATTAAAACATTTTAAGGAACCTAAACTCTGTGTAAATGATGTAAAATGTTTTGTAACATTTTACATGTGTTTATTATAACATTTGTAACATGTATTCATATAAAATGAATAATGTTTTGCTTGTAAATGTTACTTTCTAATGTAATAGATTATCCAGGAAGTACTGTTTGACTAATCCTTACAGAAAATATTGAAACTTAATTAAACTGGTTTAAGTGATTATCAGATTGTTTTATGCCTCCTGAGTAGTTATTATTCTTGAGGTTTATAGATTTTAGGGAGGCATTGGGTCATCAGGTACTGTTTGTTTGTTTGTTTGTTTGTTTGTTTGTTTGTTTGTAGGAAGAGGATCCATAGCTTTCAACAGAATCTTAAAGAAACCCCAAAGAAATTAATCCACTCCTGTAGAGTTCTACGATAGCACTATTTCTTTTTTACCTGTCCTCCATTGTGATCCTGATTGTAAATCATGAAAACCCAAGAGTATTTTGAAACTCAAAACAAAATTTGATCTTGAGTTGTTACCCTTGGAAATGGTATTGCTGTTCAAATGGCATATGTAAAACGATAATAAAACTGCCATGAACTATTAGGGAATTACTTTTAGGAAGTAGTGAATATAACTACAGATGGTATTGTTTTCACAGGAAAAGACATTAGAAAACTGTGGGTCTGCATAAGTTGAATAAATGTGAAGAATTAGAAATATGATTGTACTTTGAACTTTAGGAATTAGTTTCATAGTTATGATTTAATTTATTTTTCTAAGAAGAATATATATTGGAAATAATAAATGTTACTTGGTATTTGTATATACGTGTGTATGTATGTGTATATAGGAATTACTTTTTAATATTCATCTGACTAATGAAAATACTTGATTTTTCTTTTTATTTTAGTGTATGCAAGATATGGGAAATACTAAAGCAAGACTACTCTATGAAGCCAATCTTCCAGAGAACTTTCGAAGACCACAGACAGATCAGTATCCTTTAAACTTTATTTATTGTGGATTTAAAAAAAAATTAACTCATTTTTATACTTTGTATTTTAACTGTTTGTATTTAGGAAGATGTGAACTTTATCATACTCTTATTTATTAAAGATCAAAACTGATTTTCCTTGAGCTGTGCTTTGTTCGTAGTTTTTAGTAGTAAGTAATAAAACATCTACATAGTATTTTGATGTGATTATTACTAAGTATTAAATATTATGACTGATTCTTCTTGATATCCAGTTCTTGGTTGGAGAGTATACATTGTTTATTATTAGAGTTATTTTTAGAGTTTAAGATACTCACAAGTCAAATCTCTAATAATACTCTAAACAATTATTAGATACTTAATAATAAAGTATATTAATTATTATATATTAATATATAATAATTTTATATATAATATATTAATATATATTAATAAGTATAATAATTAAAACAATTATTATTTTTTAGAGTATTATTAGAGATTTGACTTGAGCATCTTAAATAATTTTAAAATTCATTTCTAAAGAGATTTTCTTCATCACCTTTATATAATAATCATATTTATGTTAAGGATTTTGGCATGTATGCATTTAAAATGGCAAATCAAAAAAATGGCAAATCACATATTTAGTGCAAGTGGACCTGCTAAAGTAACTTATGCTAATATTGAACTGCTCATATTTCATCTTTGTTACAGGTTTCACAACTGTGTTTCCTTTTACAAATCTTCCCTAATGAATAAGTAGAATATTTTCTCATAGTCATTTTAGTCAGATGTTTTTCACGTTTGTTAAAGATAAAATCATATGATTATATAGGATTTCTCAAATTTATATTGAAGTTTGAGGAAACAGCTCATCAGAATTGATCTGTTCTTTAAAATTATCAAATTGGTTTTAGGTATTTGTGATTCTATCCAAAGGTGGTATTTGCAGTTTTGACAATAAAATGTAGTTTCTTAAAGAGCAGTTATATATTACCCATTTGTATACTAAAACAGTTCATGTGGTTAGTGAAAAAAAATGTGATCTTAAACAGAGATAGAGGCCATTATATATTTTTTTATATTTGTATAGAAACCTTTACGTTACATTTTAAAAGTTGGTATTTGTTTTTGGCCTTTTCTGTTTCTGCTCTCTCTACCTTCTTCCCCCAAATTTAACAATCTGATATCCAAGGCTGTTTTTATTATAATAAGTTCCCAGGGTAAAAGTGAGAGGTACATTTCAGACATAAGAAATTGTGTGAGTAGAAGGTGTGAGGAAGCATGACATTTTAAGGTTTTGATGTGACAAGTTCACTTTTGGTGGGGCAAGTGGCAAAAGAAGATTAATTTCCAGATTGTGAAGGGTTTTCAGTGCCATATAGAAGCAGTGTGGACTTCATTCCATGGGCTTATGGAAGTTGAAGGATTTGAAAAGCCATGAAGGATTTTGAAGCAGGAGAAACATTAGAAGCATTTACTTTTACCACAAGGAAGATTAGTCAGAGGAAATATTGGAGTTGCAGACCATGTAGAATGCTAGTATAGCCTTGAAATGAGCAATAATGAAGTTATAAATTAGAGAATTAGATTAAATTAGATAGTGGCATTGAGAATGGATAAGAAAGAATTGGGAATATTGGAAATTGGCAAAGCAGGAGCAATTGGATAAGGTTGAGATTGGCTGTTTCTGAGGAAAGATACTGAGATGACCCTAAATTTTTTAAAGCTTGGTGGAGGTTCTATAGGTAAGATAAAGCATATTCCCTGAGAGAAGAAATTCAGTACCAGATAAAGGTCGAAGGGTCAGAAATGAAAGGTAATGAGCCATACTTAATTGCTTTGGGCAGTTTGAGGTGTCTGTTGGACGTATACATGGAGATCCCCATTCAGTAGCTGGAAACGTGGGTCTGGACCCTAGAAGAAAGCAGGAAATGCAATGCAGATCATGGAGTGATTTAGCCTGTAGATGATAGAAAAGTGTCGTTTGAAGTTATGTTTACCCAGGGCAGTACTCCTTTATTCTTTTTGTGTGCTTTATTGAGAAACTTGGGAATACTGTTTTCTTTCTTCTCTGAAAAGTGAAAGCCTAGGGCAGAATCCTGGGAAATTGAGCATAGTAGGAGGAAATACAACCGAGCAAACAAGTAATGTCCTAGGCAGTTTTTACCAATTGCTCGCTAGTTGTATTTATTCTTTTTTTTCTGGTTCTCACCCCCAAGCCTGAGTTGACATTTTAGATCCCTCAAATGAAGAATCTCATTTTGTGGAAGTTTGTGTGTATGTGTTTTGGGATTGGTTTGGTTTGAATTGAGTTGTTTTTTTTTTGTTTTTTGTTGTTGTTTTTACTTCTTTTGAAAACTACAGGGTAATTTTTGGTAGTATCCTTTATTTGGTTCCTTGTAGGTGAAAGTGGCTTCCAAGTTATTTAATATATCATTATGATTCCATATTGTTTTCAAAGAATCTTTGAAGATATTCAGGAAAGGACTGTATATAGCTTCTCGGTATCTTCTTACATTGAACTATTCTATGCACTATTTTGTGTATGTTGGTAGGAATATTATTTCTTAAGTAATTACCATTATGATGACCCTTATAGAATTAAGGATTAATGAGGTAGTGAGTTATTAATTCTGATATTTTTGCTGATGTATTTTTGAGTATTTGGAAGAGAAGACTTTTATACTGAATTGATTGGCATTGGGTATGATTATATCCTTGACCTTTGACACGGAAGATACATTAGCTAAAGTAGTCTTACTGCTTAAAAAAGGTTTGCTGTGTGCCAAGCACTGAGCTTGACTTTTAATCTTCATTATCTTTTTAAATTATCCAAATAACCCAGTGAACTAGAGTATAATATTTTCATTTTGGGGGTTGGGAAGGGTGGGATGCTCAAAGAGTTATTAAGAAACTTCTCAAAGCTTCCAGATTTTTCTTTCTGTAGAAGGGCACTTGAATATTTTTTAATGATGATAGTCTGAGGAAAATCAGTGTTGCTACATTTGAGTCTTGATGACCTTTAAAAATAGATGGGTTTTTGGTTTGGGACTCTGCAGCTATATCATAAGGTCTAGGTATAGATTATAACTTTTAAGTACCTGGTGTTATTCATTTCAGGCTTTTGGATTATGTATATTTTTCCTGTTGTTTGCTCAAGCATGCTTATTTGATTTTTCAAATTAAGTGTTACTTCTAATGTGTTTACAAATTATGATCATATTTATATGAGGTGTTGATCTCTTACTGTTCATAAAGAGATAATCTAGTGGTTGTTAGAAAATACTTAAAGAGGAATTTTGTCTAAACAAATTTGAGATAGATGACTACTTTGAGTATAAAATGCCATGTCTCAGACCATGAGACCAGCCCCTATATCTAATATAATACTATGACCTTTAAAAATTGTTTTATCTTAAATGGTACAGCAATATCACTTTATTCCCTTCTTTTAGTTATGAAACATTGTGATTTGGAGGTTTTAATTGGGAAGCTAGTAAGAAAACTACTCCCCTTATTTCATGAATCATTATAAATTTCATTGCTCTTTGAAAAGCCTAACATGTCTGCATTTTTTTTTTTAAAGATTTTATTTACTTATTTGACAGAGAGAAAGAGATCACAAGTAGGCAGAGAGGCAGGCAGAGGTGGGGGGTGGGGGGGTGGGAGGGGAAGCAGGCTCCCCGCCAATCAGAGAGCCCGATGAAGGGCTCGATCCCAGGACCCTGAGATCATGACCTGAGCCAAAGGCAGAGGCTTTAACCCACTGAGCCACTCAGGCGCCCCAACATCTCTGCATTTTTATTGATTTAAATATTGTTGCCTCATCCCCAGAGACAAGTGGAACCAAACTGAGTAAAACTCACATAATATGGGGCCTCACTGAATTCTTAACAAGATTTGTCCTTTTTAAAAGCTTTACAATTTACCAAGTTATGCAAAAGCTGCTCTGAAAGTATAATTTCTCATGCGGGATATGGTTAATTATAGGTTGCATTTACTAGTGCATGACAAATGATAAAGCTTTACATTAAGCTTTTCATTATTAGGGTATTTCATCTTATCTAAAAACTTTAATTACTTCAGTTCCATGAGGTCTATTGTGCACCAAAGCTAATCAGCAGTTCTCCTTTGAGCTTTTCAAGATTTTATTGCTGTCAGTGGTAATATGTCTGGAACAGGAAGATTTTGTTCTTGGGACTAAATATTAATTTAATTGTCTTTAAAATGGTATCTTTAAGGAAAAGGAAAAAAACTCAAATTATAAATAAATACATTTAAAAGATAAAATACAAAGTAATGTTAAACTTTGGGGGGGCTTGTTTAGTATCATTTGTTTTGAGGACAGGGACAGTTCAGGGTACTGTGTTCAGTGTTTTGTAACTGTAGGCATGGGGAAAATTCTGGAGTATTTGTTTTTGTTTGTTTACTAAATCTGAAATCAGCCACTTAAACTTGAATTGTTATTAATATTTGTTTACCTTGATTTCCTGAAAATATTATTGTTCTAATTTTTTTTTGATTGTGTTATTGATGTCTATCAGTAAAAAAAATCCTTATGTCTCAAATGATGCCCAGAGACTAGAAAATGAAGATGACTATTGACTGATCTCCAAATCCATTGGTCCTTTTGTTGCTGTTTCTCAGTTGCTCATCTATTTAAACTTGATATGCAAGTCATCTTAGCCCTGAACATGGTAGTTCCTATCCATTACCTCCCTCTACCATGGTAATAGGAGCTACAAATTAAATAGCACTCACTACGTGCCACTTGTTCTTAGTTCTTTACACATGCTAGCTTATTTACTTCTTAAAATAATTCTGTGAGATAGGTCTTAATGTTATCTCCATTTTAAAGGAGAGGAAACAGATACAAAGTTATATAAAGCAAAAGCTAACTCCATTTATTGAATGCTTACTCTCTGTTAGGTGTTGTGCTAAATGCTTTATATGTATACTCTCAACAACTTTATGAGTTGAGTATGATTATCTTTTTTAATGTATCTAGGTATGGGTTCAGCAGATTAGCTGACTTCACGGTAGTAATAATTGCCAGTTAAATAACAAGTACCTACCGGTACCAGAAATGAGGGTATACGTTGAGAGAACGTCTTTGTTGAGAATTAGTAGTAGGGTCAGCATATAATGCAAAACTCTTGTCAAAATGTTTCATTGATGTCCATTGAAAATTCCTTAAGTTGTCTGTAGTGACAATTTATAGACACAGAGACATCTATAAATCCAATTTGACAGTTTTTTGCCCTTTGGGGAAAATTGGGATACAATTCAGGAATCAGTAACTATAAGCCTATGAGTCAGCTCCTTTTTTTTTTTTTTTAATAAATAAAGGTTATTAGAACACAGCCATGACCATTTCTTTATGTATTTTCAAAGCTCCTTTGGAACTACAAAGGCAGAGTTGAGTGGTTGCAATACAGACCAACTATCCTTCGAAGCCTAAAAAACTTACCTTCTGGCCCTCTAAAAAAATTTGCCGATCATCATAATAAATCATTGTTTGTTTAGATGAATTAACAATGAAAAATTGACTTGCATTTGGAACCTTGTACAAATATACATAAAGACTGTGTGATATGTTCTTGCTCTAAGAGGTATGTAGGAACTGAGAGCAATCAAGAATATAGTACGTTCCATAAGTCGCCATCCTTTTTCAGATAACTCCCATGGACCTTAGAAAGTGCTGTTTGTGGTGTGCTTTGATTGGTTTTGGAAAGTAATGTTTTATATTAACAGTAGGAAGATCAAGTAAGTTCTCTTGCCTTAATGATTTATTTTATCTTATTTTAATATCCTTGGAAAACATCAACTTTCCTCTCAGAATTTTAGAAACTTTTTACTCCTTAGATTATTTCTGAGAGCATTTTGTATCGTAAGCAGAACCAAATTCAGCTATATTTGAATTATTTATATAAGATACATTAAGTATAAATTAAGATTTCACTGATACCTGTTACTCTGAAAATGCACAACAGCATGTAATTTTACCATGTGAAATACAATACCCCAGTGTATTGTTTTTCACTTGAAAATATTACATACTTAAAATGTTTCCCTTTTTCAGATTCAGTATTTATAAAACCATGATAGTTTTCAGTATTTTAGCTTTACTGTTAAATTATTTTATATATTCTATTTCTAACTTTAATGAGTTTTCTTTTTTTTTTTTT
>CM053608.1:74565251-74600884 GCA_028646535.1 Procyon lotor | reverse complement strand
TTTTTAAAGATTTTTTATTTTATTTATTTGACAGAGAGAAACACAGCGAGAGAGGGAACACAAGCAGAGAGGGAATGGTAGTGGGAGAAGCAGGCCTCCCGCCGAGCAGGGAGCCCGATGCGGGGCTCGATCCCAGGACCCTGGGATCATGACCTGGGCCGAAGGCAGACGCTTAACGACTGAGCCACCCAGGCGCCCCACTTTAATGAGTTTTCTAATAGTAATTTTTTAACTCATAAACCATGATCATTTTTTCATAAACATCTCATAGATGAGAGTAGTACTCTTTCCAAGCTTTAAGGTGTAGTATTCTCTAAACAGTATCTAAAATGAATATTGTTTCTATCTTTAAGAAGGAAAAACATCAGTATTACTTTCTCTGATATTTAAACATAAAAATTATAATTTAAGAATTCAGATTTCTAAAAATTTTCTGTAGTTAAAATAGCTGTGTATACATATGCTACATTGCATTTTATATAATATATAACTGTAAATATAATTGCTGCTGAAATACATGAATTTACAAATATATATGTACAAATAATAAATATATTCTATATTATCTGAAGTGACAATGACATCAATCTAAGTGCAGTGTATGTTCTCTTCCTTTTTGTAGAGGTAAATAGTTGTGTCTACAATGAAAATTGCTCATTATATCCACATGTGTACACCTAATCCAAAAGGCCAACTTTTTTAATATTTCATTTTTTCTGTTAGAAAAATGTATATTGAACTTGGATTTACAATCATGACCGAACTTAACATTTAGCTGATTTGCAAGTGTGAGTAAAATAACTATTGCATTTTATGAAAATTTTGGCTTATTTGTGGTAACTTTTTGGTATTGAATTGGCTGCTAAAATTTTCACATACTTAAATAAGCAGCCTGAAGGCAGCTTTGGGGCCTTTAACTTAAAAGAGTCGCCAGGAATACTTTGAAAATACCCTTCAAATTTGACATTCTTTTCTAGATTTTAAAATAGTTATTAGCATTAGCATAAAATAACTGATTCACAGATGAACTGGTATTGATCCGCCACATTGTGAAAAGGTTGATGCTAAACATTCCTAGTTTCAATTACAACTCTTCCTTGTACTGTAGAATCCCATAAGACTTTTTAAACTTTCTGTGCCTCACTGTTGGCTGTGAAATGGTACCTAACTCATAGGTTGTTAAAAGGAAAAAAGGAGATAAAGATCATGTAAAGTGCCCTTCACATACTCAGATTGGAGAAAACTGTCTTAAAAAATAGCTTTCATTCAGCTTATTAAATTAAATGTTCAGATTTCCCCTTTTGCCTTCCCTGGCCCCCTTTGAGTGCTTTCATAATGCCCCAACTTTTTAATATCCACTGTATATTGGTCTGTCAGCTCTTTCTATTACCTGTTGCCTCAACTGTCAATTTAAAAGGTTGTTATTAACTTCTAATAAGGAGTTATTGACTGAAAATGTATTGCTTTACTGCTTCAGGTAACTGTTCTTTTGAACAGAAGGATGTCTTAATGGGGATGTATAGAGAGATTATATTTCAGTATAATTCATTTCCTTTGAAATTCTGTGTATTTTATTTTATGCATTTAAAAGCACTGTCCCAGGAAGGAGTTTATAGGCTTTGCCTGACTACCAAAGGGGATCATGGTGCTAAAAAGGTTGTGACTCTGATGGAAGAATTCCCATTTTAGTGAAATACAATAAAGCAGTGATTGAGTGGTAAGAAAAGTCATCAATATGGATAACTCAAAACTCAAATCCCACTAGAAATTGCTCACTCTGTCAACATATAAGGCTAGTCCAGCCCACTCCAGAAAATTCAATAGTATTGACTTTGGTTGTAGCTTCTTGACTTCTCCATTCCTTAGCTTTGAAAGAAAAAAAAAAAAAAGGCCTCCATTCCTTTGAAACACAGGGAATCCTCTCTCATGCAACCAGGGGAAGCCATGTGTGGTGGGAAAGAACAGAAGTATTGGAGTCACAGTTATACACACACACACATATTACTGGGTTGTAGAAGGATTGAAATAAACTATGGACAATACATAGCACACAGTGTCTGGTACATTGTGGATACTACATGGCTATTAATTTCCTTTCACCGAGAATTTAAAGTGAATTTAATAATTGAGTTTGGTTGGAGGTGGAGATTTGGGGAGCATGGTGGAATTTGAGAAATGTGGTTACTTTTCATTCTAGAATTGGGTTAGGTTGTTTTGTTGAATGGGGAGAACTTCCTGAAAGAGACTTTGTGTGGCAGAAAAAAAGGTAAGTTACAGAATTTAGTTGCAGAAAGTGTGAGAGGAAAGTACAAACTGGGGAGGAGGAAAATTGAATGTAGAGTTTTGTGGAAAGGAATGAATAAAGAGGAGTGTACATTGTCACTGAACTCATGCTTTTCCTTAAGTTATCTGTTTTCAGAGCAGTGGAATTTTTCATCAGAGATAAATATGAAAAGAAGAAATACTACGATAAAAATGCAATAGCTATTACAAATGTGAGTAAAATCTTCATTTCTATCACCAATTGATGGTTGTTGAATAGATCTCAAACTTTTCTTTTTTAAGATTTATCTATTTATTTGAGTGCGAGAGAATAGGGGAGGGGCAGAGAGAGAGACTTTCAAGCCGACTTCCTGCTGAGGGCAGACCCCTACTCAGGGCTGCATCTCATGACCCAGGAGATCATGATCTGAGCCAAAATCATGAGTTAGATGCTTAACCAACTGAGCCATCCAGGCTCCCCAGATCTCAAACATTTAACATACCAAGTAGCGTAATTTTTTGTTATTGTAAAATTATATTTAGTTACATACTTTAAAAGATTTGAATACTGGAATTTTTTTTTCATGTATTTATGAGCTCTCACAAAGCAGGACTCTTGATTTAGAAAACAACACGTTCTGAGTAAATGCCATTTATTAAGTTAATTTACGGAATTTGCAGAAAGATAAATTCACTAATTGAAAAGGGGGGAGGGAAAATTATTTCACTTAATTCTGGAAATGAATGAAAAAGAAACAAGGCAATTTATCCTCTCCTAAGGGCTTCAGTGGATATGTTCAGACACATGTATATTAAGACATAGCATTTTAATTGGTTATTATCAAGCATTTTGATACCTAACAGTTGAGACCTTATTGAATTGATGTTATATCTGTTTCTTTTTAGCTTTTTTCTGATTAATTTTTCTCATTCCAGTTAACTGCAGTTTAAAGCTAATTGTCTTTATTATTGCAATTGTTTTTTTGGTTTTTTTTGCCTTTGATTCCTAGATTAATAAGCCAAGCTGTAAACAGTCATTCTTGTGGTTAAGTAATCTGCCAAGCAATTTGAAGACAATAATTTCATCTCATTTTGTATACATATTTGGGTTTTTCTTTTCTGTCCATATAGATAAGCAGTATACTAAAAAATTGATAAAATACTAACAAAGTAAGGATATTTTAATACATTATTCATGAAAAAAATCTTGTTAAAAATGTTTAAAGTGTCATTAATGTATATTTTAAAACAAAGATACCCTATGTATAGAGTTTGGGCTGCATTGGATATAGGAGAGGAAATCTTTTGAAAGATTGATAAAAATTGATAGTATTGAGAATGATACAATGTCCATAAAATTAGTTTGTAGTATTATGAGGGAAAAAGGACTGACTATAAAACCCAAGTAATATATTTTGATAAGAAATTTTAAGAAATCATTTTAGTATAGTTTATAAAAACATATGGCTTTACATTATATACCCTTTTTTTCCTTCAGGTTTTTATTTAATTTCTAGTTAGTTAGCATAGCATACAATGTAGTACTGGTTTCAGGTGTAGAATTTAGTGATATATCACTTACACATAACATCTAGTGCTTATCACAAGTGCCCTCCTTAATTCCCATCACTCATTTAACCTATCCTCTACCCTCTCCCTTCTACCAACCCTCAGTTTGTTCTCTGTAGTTATAGACTCTTATGTTTTATTTCCCTCACATTAAACCTCTTTTAAAAAATCCTAAACGTTTTTTTAAAGATTTTATTTTTTTGACAGAGACAGACACAGTGAGAGAGAGAGACAGAGAGAGAGAGAGACAGAGAGAGAGAGAGAATACAAGCAGGAGGAGTGGGAGAGGGAGAAGCAGGCTTCCCACTGGGCAGGGACCCTAATGCAGGGCTCGATCCCAGGACCCTGGGATCGTGACCTGAGCCGAAGGCAGATGCTTAACGACTGAGCCACCCAGGTGCCCCCAAAAATCCTAAACATTTTTGTTGTTTTTAATTATAATATTTTTTCCATCTTGAGAAGAATTTTGAAATTATTTTTATGTAGTAATAGATAGGAAAACAGTGTTATCTTTGGAAGATAGCTATTGCTATGGAATCCCCTACCCCAGGTGTGATAATAGTATTATGTTTAGTTAAGATAATTTCTTTATTCATGAAGAGATATGTACTGGGATAAAATATTTAGGGCTCAAGTGTCATGATATCTGTAACTTGTTTTCAAAGAAAAATAATGTTAATAATAATAATAATAAATAATGTTAAATGGTTCAGTGAAACCTGGCAGCTGAGTGTATGTGTATGTCTATCTGTGTAGAGAGAGAACAAGCATAACATAGTGTTAACACTTGATGAATATTGGTAAGGTTTATAGAGATATGCATTCTATAAGTTTTTACATTTTTTGTACACTGGAGAATGGAAATTTCAAGGTAAAAGATTGTGTATTGTTGAGCTTATGTTATTTACATGATGAAGATTTAGAAAAGCTCGCAAAAATCACATTTAACCCAAGGGAAGATGTATTCCACCTATTTATTTATAAGCAAAATAATAATTTTTTAAAAATTTATATTCTAGCAGGTTTAAAACATTTCTTCCTCTTTCATGGCAATCAATGTGTAAACAATTAATCTTACATATCACTAAGAATTAGATTATTTATATATATTGTTTTGTCTTCAGTAATAGATTGAACATTCTTTCAAATTATTTCTGGTTACTTGTTATGGTTGGGTCTCCTGGTATACTGAACCAAAGAGGGCATGACCTTTGCTTTCAGAGAGATTTAATTTCATTGTGAGTATGAGACAAGGTTACAAAAATAAACCTGAAACAAAGTATAAGAATTGTATATCTAAGATACTTAAGGAGCACTAGTGCATTTAAGGGAGTATCTAAGGAGAGACAATTTGAATACTAATTATACTAGGTGTACTCTGATTAAACGATGTCATGAGTGGCTGTTAAGCTTGATATGGCTGTTACCCTGATGTTAAATGGCTCCAAATTGCTTTATCTTTATAGCTTTTGTGTCTTGATTTTTATAGTTTTTCTGTCTTCTCTTAGCTGGTATTTTTTAGTGTTGACAATAAGTACTTTTATTGTTTTCTTATTTTAAATAAGAGTAAGGGCCTAAAGTTTGACCCTGTTTATCTATGTAAGGCAGTAATTTAATTTCTTAAACCCTTTTTAAAAATGACAAATTTCTTGCCCTTTTGAAATGTAAATATTTCAGATTGTTGTGGCAAAATACAAAGGAATAAACTTCAAGAAAACTGTGGCAAAGAGTTTTGCTGTTTTTCTGTGATATTGCCCCTCTGCCTGCCAGGCCATTTAATGAGTCCATGAACTCAGCCCCATAGGAATCCATCATGTACAGTATGAGAATCTAGGATGGTACTTCCTTCATACCCAGGGATTTGTTTGTAGTTGTAAAAACTGCCTTCAGCAAGCTGTTAATAAATGTGATGCTTCTGAGAAAACAGGGAGGTTGTATGTGCTGCTTTGTGGAGGGAGCTTGTGGTCTGGCTGTATGGTTTTGAGTGCTGTGCAGTACTTACTATAAGTGTGAATTAAGGGAGGAAACTTAAAGGAGAAAAGCAAAGTTTAGATAAAACAAAAACAAAGGAAAATGTATTTCCAAGCAGAAATGTTTTGGTACTACAGTTTGTACTGTTTTATAGCCTTAAAAAAAAAAAAGAGATTTCATTTCCTTTCTATCTTTTAAAGTAACTGCATGGTGTTGGGCACCAATGTGGGCATAGCGTATCAACCTTTATTCCTATCGACCCTCGGTACTTCTCTTCCTCACCTCTGAGATCTGTGAAACTATATATAAAATTTGGAGATTGGCTGTTGAAGTTCCCTTAAATTGTTTCTTCCTTTATTTGTTCATGTAGTCATGTAACAAATATTGACTATATACTATCTATAAGGTATTGAGATTAAAATGTAGGATCCTTTTAAAAAAGATTTATTTATTTCAGAGAGAGAATATGTGTGCTTGTGTGTGAGGGGGAGGGGCAGAAGGTGAGGGGAAGCAGCAGATTCTGTGCTGAGTGGGGATCCTGCTCTTGCTCAATCCCCAACCCAGAGATCATGACCTGAACCAAGAACGAGTCAGACACTTAACCGATGGAACCACCCAGATGCCCCAGAAATGATACAGTCTTTGTACAGTCTTAGCTTCATCTCAAACATTATCCAATGTAATGTACAATGTACATGTACATGTAATGTACATGTACACCGAGCCATATTCTAAAGCACAGTGTAGTAACTGTAAAAATAAATAAATAAAAGTGCAAAGGGAACACAGAATTTAGATAGCACTAGTTAATTTTCACTGGGAGAATTTTTAAAGGAGGTATGTTTGAAATTATCCTTAATAGAAATGTAGGATTTCAACAAAGAGAAAATAGCTGAGTGTTGATAGTGCAGAAAGATTTCAACATTTCAGGTTGAAGGGACATTTTATCTCACCTATGCTAAAGTAAGATGAAGAGGAAAGAGAGTTCAGGTATATTATTTGTTGTTTGGGTTTGCTGTCATGTCTAGTGAGTGTGAAAGAGGATTTTCCAGGGTAAGTGGGTGATGAGGAGGGAATAAATGTATGAGGAAGTAAATCTCAAAAGGCAAATAGGGATTATATGGAGGACTTCTCCCTTTTTTGAGTAAGGCATGGTTATTATATTTTCTCTTGCCATTTAACATTGCTAGATACTTAATGACTTCAAATGACAATGGATTTATTATCTTAAAGTTTCTGTTGATTCAGAGTCTGGGCAGCTGTTAGCTCGGTTCTCAGCTCAGAATATCACCAGGTTGAAATTATTGGCCAGGGGTGCGATCTTATCTGAGGCTAATTGTCTTCCAAGCTCCTGATTGTTGTCAGAATTCATTTCCTTACGGTTGTATGATTATGGTCCTGTGTTCTTGTGTCAGTTTGGGACCACTCAGTTCCTAGGGGCCACCCTCAGGCCTTAACAGTTAACCCCTTCTCTTATGGCATAGCAGCTTAGTTCTTCATTGGAGAATTTCTCTCACATGTCAAATCTATTTTAGGAAGGGCCCCACCTTTTAGAGGCTCACCTGATCAGGCTAGGCACACCCAGAAGAGTCCCTCATTTGATTAATCCATTATTAACTATTTTGGGATCTTAATTACACTTGTAAATTTTTAAACTTTGTCATATAACAATCTAGTCCAGAGAGTCCATCTGTATTCACAGTCCATCCGTATTCACAGTCCTGCTTGTACTTAAGGGAAGGTATGTATACCAGCAAGTGGGAATTGTGATGGCCATCTTCGAATTCTTTCCCCAGTGATACAGAATGAATCTGACCTTCCTGGTTGTTTCTTAACTGAATGAGTGATAGGGGAATTTGAAACACTTTGAATACAGAAATCTGTTCTGTCTTCTCCCCTTCCCTCCTAACCAGTAGTGAATCACAATTGCAAGCACAGTGATTAGGAGAGTTGCTAGAAGATCGAACAGTTCTTTAGTAGATGGAGCTGAACTCTGCCATATATTTGCTCTTTTCCTTCTGCAGCTTTTCTCTCAGCCTCTCTCTTCCTCTCCCCTTTCTCCCTTCTTTCACCCCTTTTCTTCCGCCCCCACATACATTTCCATAGTCACATTATTCATTTGCCATCATAATGATCAGAAACAAAAAGAAAATCTACTAGAGTGGTAACATGTATAAGTAACTGTAACTATTTAATCCGGATCCCACAACTTCCTCAATTTTATCTTGGAAAACAGTTCATAATCTTTGGGAGTTAGTGACTTTAAAAATAAGCACTTCCTTGTTTTGTTTCAATTTGTCTTACATATTAGTTGCTTCCTTTACCACTTCTCATTTCTCAGACGGAACCTCTTGAACTCAGTTTGAGTACATTCTTGAATTTTTAGCACATAAGGATTTTAATTCTCTAGTCTGAATTTCACATGAGATTACTTGATAATCAGTTGCCATATAATTGAATATTATATAAGGGTTTAAAAACAAAATGTGCACTTGTTTTGTTTTATATATATTTATATGCATATATATATAAAGACTGATATTTAATACAACAAAAGTAAATTCATTATTTCAACTTAGAAATTATTATAGAAAATGAGATAGTACTAGTAATTTTATTAAGCTCTGTTTACAGTTAATTGATAATTATATAATTAGTTATTTAAGATACGTAATTTCAAGACAATGTGAGTTACAATGAATTTTAGATGTTCTTTAGTAAGGATGAGAAATTTAGATGAATAATTAGGTAGTGAGTTAGCATTAGTATAAAATAGTTTCAAGTTGGCTTTCCTTGTTAATTCGTTTCATTACAATTTTATTTTCCTCTTCTGTGGAATATAAATGATCATGTCTACATTTCATAGTATTGTTGTAAGAGTTAAATAAGATGAAGCGTGTTGCATTTTTAATAGAGTGCCTGGCGCATAAGTGCTTAATAAGTATAAGCTATTTTAATGATTATAATGAAGGAAGATGGGGAAGGTGGCAATGCCAAGTGACTTCAAGCAGGTAGATAATTAAGAAATGTGAATAGTCAAACTTAACTATAAGACTTTAGATTACTGGCACAATTTTGACTTGAGTTGTTTGATTCATCCATCCATATTTTAGTCAGCCTTTTAATTATGGTCTGCCAGTGACTTGATGTGGCATTTAAAGGACTTAATATTTTGGAAGTTTTCCAGATTTCTACATTTCTTAGTGACCTATGCAAAGATTTAAAGTTAGTATATTAAAATTTAGACTTCTTCTACATATTTGGTGGCTGTGATTACTTAGTTGAGTAAAGTCTTTTAAGCCTCATACTGATGAGTTTGATGGTGTCTTTTGTACAATTTATTAGTTCAGTAAACTTATTTTCAGCTTTTGTGTCAATTACATTGACATTGGAAATCTTTTTTTTTTTTTTTTAAGATTTTATTTATTTGAGAGAGAGCGTGTGTATGTCCAAGAGAACACAAGCAGGGCGAGGGGCAGAGGAAAAGCAGACTTCTCACTGAGCAGGGAGTCTGATGGCTCCATCCTGGGACTCCAGGATCAAGACATGAGCCTCTGGCAGATGCTTAACTGACTGAACCACCCAGATGCCCCCTGAAAATTGTATATTTAAGGTGATTTCTGGACTCCTGAAAAACTTGAGCTTTGCAATATATTGAAAGCTCATGAGACAGCCATTTGAGAATTATTATGGTAAAATCTCCACTTAGAAAAACATATCCAAGAGTTTCCAAAATGGGTTTGAAGCAATGTATTACTAGTAATTAATCCATAAGGCCTTTTTTAGTGGTCTTATGTTTTTCAGTGTTTTAGAACACTAGATTTTACTATAGCAATATTTTGTTGAAAATGGTGGTATGGGAAAAAATTGATACAGAAAATGATGTGATCTTTTCTTGAAAAGATAAATGAACGTTTTGCCTGATGGCCTTCAAATAATCATACTGATATTTTTATTGTAATACCATCTCAAAATGTATTTACTCACCTTATCCTGGTAGGCGGGAATTGGAAAACTGTTTTGCCTCATCAATTTTTCTTTTGCAGGAGGTCCTTCACAGATAGGTTACTTTGATGGTGGCCTAAAAAGGAACCTCTGAGCTTGAGAATAATTGAAAGGACCATATCAATTTATTCCTAAAGGATATCTTTACTTGGTTCCCACTGTACATTCTCTCATGGATAGAGGGCTTGGGCAGGAGAATAGTAGGGAATAGAGGGACATTCAGTCATAACAGCTGAATTTACTGACACCAATTTCCAGTGAAATTTTCTAAGGGTAGAGTCTTTTCTGTTCTCTATAAAAGTACTAGAATCCAGTGAAATGTTAACATCTAGTTACAAAATAAATTCCGAATTTGATGGTAAATGTAGATAACTTATATGAGATTTCGGAAAAGTATGCTAGCAAGCAGTGAACTTACAAAGGACAGTGATAACTGCTGAGATTGAGCCTCTTTTTGGTTCTTCCTCTGAGATGCCCCTTTCCTCCTTTTTTATTTTCCTTTAACATTCAGAAGTATTTATCGAGACTTGTTGAGTGCCAAGTGGGAAAGATAGTGAACAGAATACAAAGTGTCTGTCTTAGAGAACTTCAGCCAGTTGAACAAAGAATACTGTAAGTAATTGGATCTTTACAAGATGTCATGTGATAACTTCTGCAATAAGGAAATATTATAGAAAGTGCTTTGGGAGTATCTCAAGTGGCTACTTAATTCCAACTGGAGTGATGAAGGAATTCTTCCTGGAAGAGGCATTGTCAACTTAAAATTAAAGGATGGGTGAGAACGAATAGAAGTGTGGGTATTTCAAGCAAAGGAAATAGCAGAAGCAAAGACAAAAGCAAAAGAAGCAGACTAGAGAGCTGGAACAAGGGGGAGTTGTGTATGGCTAGACAGTAGTTTAGTAGGGCAGGAAAGGGTAGGGAGATAAAGTAGATGACACTTGTGGCCTGGTTAAGGAGTTTGGACACTGTCCTTATATAACATGTATGAACTGTTTAAAGCTTCTAACTAGGGATATCCAGTGATCAGATTTGCATTTGAGAATGTTACAGTTTGGAGAAGAGCAAGACTTGGGGCAAGGAGGCCAAAGAATTAACCCAAATAACAGATGATAGTGATTTCCTATTAGTTCTTAGTGGAGAAGAGGGTGAAAAGTGGTTTTGAGAGCTTTAGAAAGAATACTCAAGAGCACCTAGTTTTTCTTGCCTCTATTTTTTTCTTCTCCCTTGCTTTTTTTTCCTCCCTCATGTCATCCCTTATCTCTGTTCTGTGGTGTTTCTTGCTTCTGATTGTCAATATGTTAACCTCTGCTTCCTCATTCCTTGTTCCTGTAATGTATCTTACCCTGCTCATTGACATTTTTAAAATTAATTTTATTGAAGATAAAATTTATATGCAATAAAAGATAATTTAAGGTACATTTCATTGACTTTTCTTTTTCCTCAAATTTTTATTTAAATTCTAGTTAGTCAACACAGTGCAATATTGGTTTCAGGGGTAGAATTCAGTGATTGATCAAATACAAGCAATACTCAGTGCTCATCACAAGTGCTCCTTAATATCCGTCTCCCATCTCCCACCCATAGTTCATTGAAAAATATCTAACCCTGTGTAGCCATCACAGAGGGCATATAGAATCTTTCCTTTGCTCCAAAAGGTTCCTTTGTGCCTCTGTACTCTTTGGTGTCTGGCTTCTTTCTTTTGGCATATTTCTGAAATTCATCCCTATTTTTGTGAGTTCTATTAAGACAGTCTCTTGTATTGGCAGGTGATTGTTCATTTTATGGGTATACAACAATTTGTTTATTTGTTCACCTGTTAATTTGTCTATTGATTTTTTAAGTATCTTTTCTATTGAACAACCCTCTGTGTTTCTTTCTAGCTGAAACATAGTATTAACACTTTTTTGGAAGGAAGCATTAAAATGCTTTATTAAATTACTGTTATTTATTAAGGAATTTTATTTTGCTGCTTCTGAGTTTCAAAGCTGGCCAAATCAGTCAGAAGGAGAACAAACACTTTTACAATGAACTATCATGAATTAGTAACCCTCTACATGCTTGATATACCCATTTCTCATTTATATTTTATGTTCAGCTGTTAACATGAGCTTGGGCAAAGAGGTCTTTATGATACAAGTTACCATCTTAAGTGAATTTGTATGCTTCTTTATCTCTTATTTTCTTCATAAAGTGACAATTAAAGATCTTTAACAAGTAAATGTCCAGTAGGATAAAGCAACTCTGAAGCCAGGGTTTAAGGTCCAGTTTTTCTTTTAAAATCTTCTCTTCCGTGTGTAATTTCCATTAGTGGTCAATAAATGGCTAATTTTCATAATTACAGCCGAGCCAATAAGCAGTGTTCAAGCTAAAAAAAAAAAAAAAAGCAAAACCCTAAAGTTTATGATCTTGGGTTGTGATTCAAGAATTACAGGCATAACTAACTTAGTAACAAGCAGATTAAATGAGGACTTACCTCACAATGTTATTTCGACATTACATGATGACTTTTATGTAATGGCACCTTTTATTTTAAGCAGTTCCTTAGAGGCACTATTGATATGATAGGGCAGTATATATAGATGTCAGGTTTTATGGCTCCAAAGATCTACTGTGCATTTTGTAAACATAATTCAGTTATATTTTGGCAGTAAGAGAGCGGGAAGGTAATGCTTCCATTAAAATAATCAACTTTGCATGTAGAAATTGGGTAGGAAGATGTATGAAAAGGCTTTTAGATGAAATCCATTTTCATATATAAATTGCCTCTGATGCATATATAACTGTCGCATAATGCTTTGGGGTAATTTAGCAAATACCGCACTGGAAAAGGTGTTTGTACATACTGATCTTAAAGAAGGAAGTGTATATATTGCTTTTTGATAAGTCCTGCTGCTCAGCTGTTGTATTGCATTAATCCACTCTTTCTTCCCAGACTTTTTTTTTCTTTCGTAAACAGCTGATTAAAACTTAACTTTTACTTTTTCAGCACTGTTTTATTTTCCATTCTTAAAATAGTTAATACAAGTAAAAACAAAAATTCATTTATGCTCTCCTGATACTTGAAACAATGTGTCTTCATGCTTTAGAGCATTAGTATTTCAGTAGTAACAATTGAATATAATTTTACTATGTGAGAAGCTTATTTTTCAAATACTTTTGGTATGAATCCAAATAATGGTATAAATTTTTATACCAAATTTTTTGGTATAAATACCAAAAAAAATTTGGTATTTTTCAAATACTCTGGTATGTACTTACCAGAGTACATTTTAAATTTTATATCATAGGGGCGCCTGGGTGGCTCAGTGGGTTAAAGCCTTTGCCTTCGGCTCAGGTCATGATCTCAGGGTCCTGGGATCGAGCCCCGCATCGGGCTCTCTGCTCTGCAGGGAGTCTGCTTCTCCCTCTCTTTCTGCCTGTCTCTCTCTGCCTACTTGTGATCTCTCTCTCTGTCAAATAAATAAATAAAATCTTTTAAAAAAATTTTTTTATACCATAATGAATTTTATTTTAAATCACACACTATTCTGTAATAAATACTTTTATTTTTAGAAATTACATGTGGAAACTTAAAAAAAAGCAATACTCTCCACTTGATAACATTTTTTTTCGTTAATATACTTCTAAGTGCTTTTATATTTCAAATGCATAGGTTTTGTTTTTTTCCTGTGCCTGTCAATTCTGATAACCTTCTTTTCTTTTTGTTCTTCTGACTTTTCATCTGCATTGCACAGATTTCTTCCTCTGATGCTCCTCTTCAGCCTTTGGTATCCTCTCCTTCTCTACAAGCTGCTGTTGAGAAAAACAAATTGGAGGTATGGTAGTTCTAGCCAGCTACATAATATGTAGTATTCAATGATAAATGAATTTCTCTTACAATGTGCTACAATTTGGGATTGATGTAATAGTTGTTTATATATGAATGGTCTCCAGTATTAAATATATTAAATATAGTAATCTAAAAAATATTTTCCTGTGCTGCAAGTAGGATTAAAGGACTTTGATCTATTTAGTTTCAAAAGATGGATTTATTGGTACTATAGATATATCTCAACATTGAAGAAGCAATTTTCTGTTGTTGTTTCCCTTACTACTTTATACTTATGGGCATTGTTTTATAGTTGCTATTGAATTCTTTGATCTATTAGAAAAGTCTGAAAATGTTTTCTTAAGAAGATTGTATTTTAAGCATTTAAAGAAAATTAATGTCAAGTGATAGTAGCAGTCATACAGATCTGGTAATGTATATAAGAAAGATTTATGAATATAGAATTATCAGTTATAGTCATTAGAATGTGTTTGTGGTAGGGGTTGTTAGAGAGAATGACAGTGGTTCCCAGTGGAGGAAAACAGATAACTTTACAGAGGTTTCTAATGCCGTACAATGTGTACTGTGATTGACATTTACTCATTGTGCTATTTAATATAGAAGGCATGCTTTTGATATGTCTTAATTTTTTTTTTTTTAAAGATTTTATTTATTTATTTGACAGAGAGAGAGAGAGAGATCACAAGTAGGCAAAGAGGCAGACGGGGGGGGAGGGAGCAGGCTCCCCGCTAGGCAGAGAGCCCGATGCGGGGCTCAGTCCCAGGACCCTGAGATCATGACCTGAGCCGAAGACAGAGGCTTTAACCCACTGAGCCACCCAGGTGCCCCCTAATTTTTTTTTTTTTTTTAAGAGCGCACACTCATGAATAGGGGGTGGGAGAGGGGCAGAGGGAGAGAGAGAGAATCCCAACCAAAACCCAAAACCCAACACTGGGCTCCATCTCATGTCCCTGACTGAGATCATGACCTGAGCAGAAATCAAGAGTCGGATACTTAACCGACTGAGCCACCCAGGCACCCCAGTATATCTTAAATTCTTAATAAATATTAGGTATAAGGATTAAGATGTATCCTAAGCAGAGAAAGCATCTCATGGAAAAAAAAAAGAAACCTTTGGGCGAAGTGGATTGTTTGGGTATTTGCAAGTAGATGGCATGATTAGAACATAGAAAGAGAAGTGAGAACAGCCTACTTCTGAGCCTTTGGAAGGATTTTGGTCTTTCCTCTGAAGGCCCTGGTACTTTTAATGATGAGTTTTTAAGGGTAGGTAGGGTAACAGGATCTGATTTTCTTGTCATCACATGACTTCCTATCTCTGTGGAGAATAAATTATGTGCTGATGGGTGTGGAAAAAGCTTGAAAACCTGTCGCTTTAATCTATGAATAACGTGGGAACAGTTGCTAAAATGGAAGCAGAGAGATAAAAAGGAGAATGTCTTTTTAAGAGATTTTGAGAATGGATCTATGGGATTTAGTAATCAATCAGTGGATTGTGAGAGAGGTTTGGGAAGCGTTGATGACTTCCAGTGTCTGGTTTGAGCATCTCAGTACATGATGGTGCTATCCAGGGAGAATATGGTACAGGCTGATGGTGAAGAACAGGTTTGAGGAGAACAAAGGAAAGCAGGGAGGAATGAATTTAAAGTTGGATATGGCTGTGGGACATCCACTAGTAGGTGGTTGGATATACAAGTGTCTAGCCCAGAGGACAGATCTAGGCTGGGGTCAGTGGGGGGCAGTTAGAGAGACAGGGATTCAAAGAAGGATTGAGATTACAAGGCAGCCCAGGGAAAGTGTGTTGAGTGATAAGAGGAGAGTCATGAGAATGGAAAGCTGTATACATTGAACTTAAGAGTTAACAGAGCAAAGGGTCTTCATGAGGAGTCTGTAGGGGACAGTTTTAGAGCATGAAGTACATGGTTAGAATGTTGTAGGTATCTTAGGTCAACACATAGGCCCAGGAAAGAAGCACTCTAGGAGTATGGATGTTACCATGAGAAAGTGGAAGAACAGCAAAGGCAAATTTTTCCTTTTAAAAATTTGCCCTGGAACTATGCTTTGATGTGAGAAAAAGGGTAGAAACCCTTAACACACTTTTGTACTGTGTTATTCCTGCCTGCAAGTCTTAGAAGTGGACATTGATGATTAAAGATGGTGGCATAGGAAGACCCATAGCTCCCCTTCTCCCATGGACAAACCAAATCTATAGCTATACATAGAACAGTTTCCTCCATAAAAGATATGAAAACTAGCTGACCAGCTCCTTCACAACAAAGAACAAAAGAATACATTGAGATAGGTAGGTGAGCAGAGACATGGGCTCACCAAAAACCCATCTCTTGTGCTGTGATCCACTGGTGGCAGTGATCTCCCAAATAGGGAGCATATCTCTGAGGAGTGAGGCACATTAAGCACCTCAACCCTTGGGACCTGTACTGGAGAAATGAGCCCCCAAAACAATTGGCTTTGGACATCAGCAGGTTTCACGTCAAGGATACCCAAAAAGGTGTAGGAAAGTAAGACTCTTAAAGGGCACGTGAACAGTGACTCACTTGTCCTGGAATCTAGTACAAAAGGAGCAAGTTGAAAAGCTCGTAGACTATATGTGAAGGAGATTAGTTGCCTAAGTTTAGTATATGTGCTGCCGAAGCGAGCACTAGTTGCCTAAGTTTAAAGTGTCTGCCAGAGGGACAAGGGTCAGTTGGATCTCTCTCAGTAGACAGGTGCTAGGAGGCACCATTTTTGTACTACTTCTACCTTGCTAGTGCTGCTTGCCTTGCTTCTCTGCACCCCCATAGTCCCACACTGCCAAACTGGATAGGTTGGCTCTTCCTGGGCTGGTGCTCCCCTCTCCCCTCTGACTCTGCTAAAGCCAGGAAATGCAAGAATTTCACATAGTGCTTGTATGTCTGGCTCTGGTGGATAGTGGGCCTTGCATTTCTGGGCCTCTTGGGACTGAAACAGTTGGAGGCAGTTGTGGCAGGCTGCTACTTCCAGGGCACTACACAGACAGCTGACTGAAACTCTCAGTCTTACTATGGCCATTCCTTGAATACTAGGAGAGATCACTATTTTGTCTAATACACAAAACAGAGAATTAGGCAAAGTGAGGAAACAGAAATGTGATCCGAATGAAAGAATAAGATAAAATTCTATAGGAAAAATTCTTAATGGAGATAGGTAATTTACCTGATAAAGAATTCAAAGTAATAGTCGTAAAGATGCTCATTGATCTTGGGAGAAGAATAGATGAAGACAATTTCAACAAAGAGAAAACATAAGAAAATATCAAATGGAAGTCATAGAGCTGAAGAATACAATGACTGAAGTAGGAAAATATGCTAGAGAAAATCAATAATAAACAAGATGAAGCAGAAGAACAGATCAGTGACCTGGCAGACAGGGCAGTGGGACTAAGCTAAACAACAGCAGAAAGAAAAAAAAAAATGAAAGATTTTTTTTTTTTTTTTTTAACAAAAATAACTTAAGGGACCTATCGGACATCAGTAACATTCACAGCTGAATGACAGTCACATTATAGAAGCTGCAGAAGGGGGAGAGCAGAAGGAACAAAAACTTATTTGAAGAAATAATGGCTGAAAACTTTCCTAACCTGGGGAGGGAAACAGTCACACAGATCCAGGAAGCCCAGGGAGTTCCAAGTAAAAGGTAAACCCAAAGAGATCCATGCCAACACACATTATAATTAAAATGTTAAAAGCTAAAGATAGACTCATGGGAGATGGTGGAGTAGGAAGATCCAGAGCTCACCTCCTATGGATATACCAAGGCTAGAACTACATATAAAGCAACTCTCTGAGAAAGACCTGAAGACTAGCAGAACAGCTCTTATACAACTAAAGATATTTTTAAAAAGGGATGTCAAAGTATGGAAAGAACCTAGATGTCCATCAACAGATGAATGGATAGAGAAGATGTGGTGTATATATATGCAATGGAATACTATGCAGCCATCAAAAAACACAAAATCTTACCATTTGCAACAATGTGGATGGAACTAGAGGGTATTAGGTTAAGCGAAATAAGTCAGAGAAAGACAATTATTGTATGATCTCTCTGATATGAGGAATTTGAGAGGTGGGGGGGCTCATGTGGGGAAGAGGGAAAAAATGAAATAAGATCGGACCGGGGAGGGAGACAAACAATAAGAGACTCTTAATCTCAGGAAACAGAAGGTTGTGGGAGGGATAGGGTGGCTGGGTTACGGACATTGGGAAGGGTACGTGCTATGGTGAGTGCTGTGAATTGCTTAAGATTGATGATTCACAGACCTGTACCCCTCAAGCAAATAATACATTAAATGTTAATTTAAAAAAAAGCTATGTCAAAAAGAATAGGAGGGGCAGAGACATGGTCAGATTGGAAAATGAACCACCAGCACAGTAATGCATAAGTGGGAGAGATATCAAGGTACAGAGGTCCTCCCTGAGAAATGAGGGGGGCGTTAAGCCTCATATTGGGCACCCCTTGCCCTGGGGGTATCCATACTGGGAAGTTAAGCCTCCATTATATCTGGCTTTGCACATCAGTGGAGCTTAAGTCTGTGAGGGCTAGATGCCAAGAGGGAATGAAGACCCTGCTTTTAAGGGGCCCGTGAATAGTTTCACTTGCTTGGAGACCCAGAACAGAGGTAGCAGTTGGAAAAGTGCCTGGAACATGCATGAAAGGGCCCCTGGGACAATATCAAGCGTACTAAATTCAAAGGAGAAGAGAGAGAAGAGGCAGAAAACTTATTTGAAGAAATAATAACTGAAAACTTACCAAATCTGGGAAGCAAACAGACATCAGGTCAATGGAGTACAGAGGGCCCAAACAAGATGTGAACCCGAAGAGGTTCACACCAAAACACATAGTAATTAAAATGGAAATGTTCAAGTTAAAGGGAGGATCTTCAAACCAGCAAGAAAAAAGCAACTAGTTATATGCAAGGGAATACCCATAAGGCTATAAGACGATTTCTCAGCAGAAAGTTTGTAGGCCAGAAAGGAGTGGCATGATAGGTTCAAAGTATGAAAGGAGAAAACTTAAAGGCATCAGTACCCTACCCCGCTAGTTTACCGTTCAGAATTGCTGGAGAACCAAAAGAGTTTCACAGATAAACTTAAAGGAGTTCATTACTAATAAACTGGCCTTATGAGAAATGTTAAAGGGAACTCTTTAAATGGAAAGAAAACGCCATAACTAGAAAAAAATTACAAAAGGAAAAAATTTCACAGGTAAAACCAAATATACCGTAAAGATAGTGAATGAATCACTTACAAAGCCAGTATTGAGATTAAAACACAAAAGATTAAATCAGTTATATCTACAAAAACTAACCAAGGGAGACACAAAATAAAAAGATGTAAAGTATGACATCATATATATAAAATGTGGAGGCGAGAGTAAAATTTTAGTGCCTTCTAGAATATGTTAACATGTATGTGACCATCAGTGTCATATAGACAGACTGCTATATGTGTAAGATTATTATATGTGAACCCAGTGGCAACCACACATCAAAAACCTGTAATAGGTAAATGAAAAATAGAAAAGAATCCAAGCATAACACTAAAAAAAGCCATCAAACCACAGGAAGAGAGGAGAGAAGAAGAAAGGAACAGAGAACTGCAAAAACAGCCAGAAACAGTTAACAAAATGGTAATAAGAGCATACCTATCAATAATTAGTTTAAATGTAAATGGATTAAATGCATAGAGTGGTTGAATGAATGAAACAAACAAGGTCTATCTATATGATGCCTACAAGAGATTCACTTCAGATGTAAGGACACACAGACATAAAAAGCTGTTTCATACAAATGGAAGCCAAAAGAAACCTGGGGTAGCTACTCAAATAAAATAGACTTTAAAAGACAGACCAATAAAAGACAAAGGCATTACATATTGATAAATGGAGCAGTCCAGCAAGAAGATATATTTATAAATATTTATGCATGCAACATAGGAGCATCTAAGTATATAAAACAGATAACAGACCTAAAGGTACAAATTGACAGCAATATAATAATAATAGTAGACCTTAATACCTCACTTATATCAGTGGATAAATCATCCAGACAAAATCCTTAAGGAAACATTGGCCTTAGACAACACATTAGACCAGATACATTTAATATATATGTACAGAATATTTTATCCCAAAGCAGAATGCACGTTCTTCTCAGGTGCACATGGATGGATAGTATTTTAGACCATGAAACAAGTCTCAGTAAATTTAAGAAGATTGAAGTAATATCAAGCATCATTTTATTCCACAGTGGTATGAAACTAGAAATAAATCACAAATGAAAACTGAAAAAGCACAAATATATGGAGATTAAACAACACACAAGAAGCAGTTCAATGAAGACATCAAAAGAGAAATTAAAAAATATCTTGAGACAAATGAAAATAAAGCATAGCAAAGTCTGTGGGATTTAGGAAAAGCAGTTCTGAAAGGGAAGTTGATAGTGATATAGGCCCAAGTCAAGAAATAAGAAAAATCCCAAATAACAATTTAACTTTATACCCAGAGGAACTAGAAAAAGAGGAATAAATGAAGCTCAGAATTAGTAGAAGGAATGAAATAATAAAATTAGAGTGGAATAAAGGGACTAGAGACTAAAAGAAAGTAGAAAAGATCATTGCAACTGAGAGCTGATTCTTTGTAAAGATAAATGAAAGTGATAAGCCTTTAGCCAGACTCATCAAGAAAAAAAAAGGGCTCAAAATCAGAAATGAAAAAAGGGAAGTAATGACTGATACTACAGAAATAGAAAAGATTTTAAGAGGCTACTATGAACAATTATATGCCAATAGATTGGACAGTCTAAAAGAAATGGATAAATTCTTAGAAATATGCAATCTGCCAAGATTGAATTCATAAAGAAATAGAAAATCTGAATAGACCATTTACTAGAAAGTTTAAATCAGTAGTCAAAAACCTCCCAGCCAACAAAAGTGCAGGACCAGATGGCTTCACAGGTGAATTGTACTCTCAAACTCTTCCAAAAAATTGAAGAGGAGATAATGCTTCCCAATTAATTTCGGGGCCAGCATTATCCTGATACCGAAACCACACAAACACACCACAATGAAAAGAAAACTCAACACCCAAAAAACAGATAATCAAGTCAAAAAAATAGGCAGAAGATATGAACAGACACCTCTCCAGTGAAGACATACAAATGGCTAGCAGGCACATGAAAAAATGTTCATCATCATTAACTATCAGGGAAATTCAAATCAAAACCGCATTGAGATACCACCTTACACCAGTTAGAATGGCAAAAATTAACAAGGCAACAAATGTTGGAGAGAATGTGGAGAAAAGGGAACCCTCTTACACTGTTGGTGGGAATGGAAGTTGGTGCAGCCACTTTGGAAAACAATGTGGAGATTCCTCAAAAAATTAAAAATAGAGCTACCCTATGAGCCTGCAATTATACTACTGGGTATTTACCTCAAAGATACAGTGTAGTGAAAAGAAGGGCCATATTTACCCCAATGTTCATAGCAGCAATGTCCACAATAGCCAAAGAAAGAGCTGAGATGCTCTTAAACAGACAAATGGGTTAAGAAGAGGTGGTCCAGGGGCGCCTGGGTGGCTCAGTCGTTGGGCGTCTGCCTTCGGCTCAGGTCATGATCCCAGTGTCCTGGGATCGAGCCCCGCATCGGGCTCCCTGCTCGTCAGGAAGCCTGCTTCTCCCGCTACGATTCCCTCTGCTTGTGTTCCCTCTCTCGCTGTGTTTCTCTCTGTCAAATAAATAAAATCTTTTAAAAAAAAAAAAAAAAGAAGAGGTGGTCCATATATACAATGAAATATTACTCAGCTCTCAGAAAGGATGAATATCCAACTTTTGCATCAACATGGATGTGACTGGAGGAGATTATGCTGAGTGAAATAAATCCAGCAGAGAAAGTCAATTATCATATGGTTTCACTTGTGGAACATAAGGAATAACATAGAGGACATTAGGAAAAGAAAAGGAAAAGTGATGGGGGCATTTGGAGGGGGAGACGAACGATGAGAGACTTTGAACTCTGAGAAACTGTGGATTTTAGAGGGGAAAGGGGTTGGTGGATGGGTGAGCCTGGTGGTGGATATTAAGGAGGGCATGTATTGCATGGAGCACTGGGTGCTATACATAAACAATGAATCTTGGAACACTACATCAAAAACTAATGACCTATTATATGGTGACTAACGTAACAATAAAAAAAAACAAACCTACAAGCCACTATCCCTGATGAACATAAATGAAAAGATCCTCAACAAACTGTTAGCAAATTGAATTCAGCAATGCCTTAAAAAGATCATACACCATGACCAAATGGGATTTATTGAAGGGATGTGAGGATGGTTAAACATTTGCAAATCAATCAACATGATCTACAGTATTAACAAATTAAGAATAAAAATCACGATCATCTCAACAGATGCAAAAAAAGCCTTTGACAAAATTCAGAATCCTCTATGATAAAAACTCTCATCAAAGCAAGAATGAAGGAAATGTACCTCAACATATAATAAAGGCCATATATGACAAACCCCACGGCTATCATGCTCAACAATGAAAAGCTAAAAGCTTTTGCTTTAAGGTCAGGAAGACAAGGATGCTCACTCTCACCACTTCTTTTCAGCATAGTATTGGAAGTTCTAGCTGGACTAGTTAGGCAAGAAAAAGAAAAAAAAAAATGCTTCCAAATTAGGAAGAAGCAAAATCGTTGTTATTTGTGACAACATGATTTTATGTATAGAAGTCCCTAAAGACTCCACCAAAAATCTGTGAGCACTAAGAAACAACTTCAGTAAAGTTGCAGGATATAAAATCAATATACAAAAATCTGTTCTTTCTATACTTTAGCAACAAATGGTTAGGAAGAGAAATTAAGAAAATAATCTCATTTACAATCACATCAAAAAGAATAAAATACCTAGGAAGAAATTTAACCAAGGAGGTGGAAGACATCTACACTGCAAAATACAACATACTGATGAATGAAACAAGACACAAGTAAATGGAAATTATTATATGGTAATTGATTGGAATAATTAATATTGTTAAAATGTCTGTATTACCCAAAGCAGTTTGTAGATTCAGTGCAATCCTTATCAAAATCCCAGTTGCATTCTTCACAGAAATAGAACAAACATCTCTAATATTTATATGGAACCACAAAAGATCCTAAATAGCCACAGTGATCTTGAGAAAGAACAAAGCTGAAGGCATCACATTCCCTAATTTCAAACTATATTACAAAGGTATGGTAATCAAAACGGTATGGTATTGGCATAAAAACAGATACATGATTATTGCAACAGAATAAAGAGCGTAGAAATATTCCCACATATATATGGTCAGTTAATTTATGCCAGAGGAGGCAAGAATATATAGCATAGAAAGGACAGTCTCTTCCATAAATGGTTTGGGAAAACTGGACCAGTATTTTATTCTGTATATAAAAATTAACTCAGTATGAATTAAAGACTTGAATGCAAGATTTGAAATCATAGAACTACTAGAAGATAACATAGGCAGTAAGCTCCCTGCTCTTGGTCTTATTGGTTATGTGTAGTAATGTATAGCATGGTGATTAGAGCAACAGTATTGTATTTCACTGCATAACTTTGTATGGTGACCGGAGGAAACTACACTTATGATGGTGATCATTTTGCAGTGTTATATAAATATTGAGTCATTATTTTGTACACCTGAAATTAATATGTTATATGTAAATTATACTTCAGTTTTTTTAAAAGAAAGGCATTGGTCTAATTCAGTGGTCTCCAAAGTCTCATGTCTTTAGCATTAAATATTAGAGAGAACCCCAAGGTAGTTCATTTATGATGTCTATTTGTGCCTTTTTTTATATTATCCTTTCAAAATTTCTATTATACATGTTTTATAATGTGCATAATATAGTGTTATATATATATACTTTATAAAGAAATAATATATGCATGATGGAATATATATGCTCACAACTTTTAAGGTAGGAGTACATAATAAAAATTTTTTGAAGACCATATCTTTAATCACATCACTCAGGTATAGTTTGAGTATAATGAACCCAATACATGCTTTTGTCTATCTTATAGAAATTGAACATTTATTCCAGTTTTTGTTTTTTGGGTCTTTTTTGTTTTTTTTTACACAGAAGGTCTGTTTTGCTGTATCATTTGTGTATATAGCAACCAAGTTTCAGGAACTATTTTACAATACTAAACACAGCTATATTTTGTTCTTGCTGAGAAAATAGTTTAAAACAAATTAGGTTCTCTGAGATCAGAGATTAGTACTCTGATCTCTCAGCAGCTTTTGATTCTAGAGATGGGAGTCATCTATGGATCAAACTATATGACCTGAATTTAGAGCTCATGTTTTTAATATTACTTCAAAGCTTGTGTCATAATACCCCTGCTGTAATCAGATTAGATGACAGCCATATTTTAGCAGCTGAAATTCCAGTAGTGAAGAGCACCAAATTGTGCCCTATCTTTATTAAAGCCAGCTATATAATCCAGTTCATTTTTGATGATGTCATATGTGCCTACCAGTTATAGTGATTAGAAAGATAAACTTCTTCTCCACTCTTGTGGACAGTGCCTTCCTTGAGAAATTAACAGTTTTGTGAGGGTGTAGAATAATTCATTACCAGTGTATTAGTGAGAGTATTTAATCACATTGCTTTCCTCACCAAATTTGATTAATAATATCTAGAAAACATTTTATAATAGATAAAGGATTTGTGCATATTTCATTTTTTATATTAACTTTGGCCTGATTTTTCTTTTTTAATTTATTTATTTTAAATTTAACATAATGTGTTAATTGGTTTCAGAGGTAGAGGTGCAGATCTCATTTAGTCTTCACTTAGTAAATAGGATAAGGTTACTTAAAGTTGTTGTAAGGATTCAATGTGTAAATACAGTATCTTGCACATAGTAAAGGTTCAGTAAGTACTAACCATTGTTGTATGAAAGAATAGTAATAAATACCAGTGCTGCACTGGATGACAGTGAATGATGACTTGAGAGTTTGGGTCTATCTTCCCTCCGTCCTTCCACTGATTAGCTGTGTGGCTTTCTGGCTTACTTTCCTAAGTTTTTTTTTCCTTCATTTGTAGAACCACCATGATGACCTTTTTTCCAGACACTTACTGTATAAATTAAATTAGAAAGTAAGATGATTATCACAGTGTCTGGCCCATAGGAACTTTTATGCCTTATGTTATAGCTTCGGAATTGCCAGTGTTATCTTTTCTCAATTATAAATAATAAAAATTATACTGTTGAGAGAGGTTGTGTCAAATACCGTTTAAAGACACAGGTACAAACAAACCCATAGGCATTTTGACTAAGTTTTGTGTGTTTATTATTCTGCCTTTCCTAGGTTCATCAGTTTATCTTTTCCCATTTGCTGCTAGGAAACTAAGGTACTAATTAATACTCATTTGTAGTAGTGATTCACTTCTAGGTTTCTAGGTATCTCTTACCTTTAAATGTCGTATAAATGCTCATCATTTAATCTTTTACTTACTTTTCCTTTCTTGGCATGTTTGTGGCCCTTAAGTTTTTAATATTATATACTGTTTTTTCTTCTTGGAAATGCAAATTATGGACATCATAGTACCAATATAGTTTACCTAGATTGGATTGGATTAAATCCACTAATCAGTTTGCTCTGATACCAGGCATATCCTTTACATTTTTTATGAGAAAATTATTGTATTTGTCCTTTTAAAAATCACAGCATTATGTAGTATACTAAGCATGTTTTGTGATATTTTAAAGATTTATTTATTTATTAGAGAGAGAGAAAGCGAGGGAGAGGGTACAAGTGCGGGGGAAGGGCAGAGGGAGAGAATATTTAGGCAGACTTCCGGCTGAGCATAGGGCTTGATCATATGACCCATGAAATCTTGACCTGAGCCAAAATCAAGAATTGGTGTTTAACCAACTGAGCCACCCAGGTGCCTCCATGTTTTGTGGTATTTTTAAAAATTAAAGCATTTTTTCCCCTTTTCACCTCATGTTCACATGTGGTAATCTGTCTTCATCTGTGTGATAAGGAATTCTCTTTTAGCAGTTAGTTTGCTTTTTTTTCTTGTTCAAATTTCAACATTATGGTTGCTATTAGGAAGCCTAACCTGATTTAAAGATATAGTGAGAATTTATTGAGTAGAAGTCTCATTTGTTTAAAAGGAATTCTAAAATTTCAAAGAAGTTCCAAATAGTTTCACCTGTCTTAAATTTTTTAAAGAAAATATATTCTTTGTTGTGTTACCAACATGTAAGTTCGATGATAAATGAATTTGCTGCGCTTACTTTTGTATTTCAGTATCACTGGATATTGTCATCACTGAACACTTCCTCAAATAATGATTCAAACAAATAAAATAAAAATGTGCTAAGAGTTGACATTTTTTACAAAGTAAACTTATCAAAACTATGGTCTGTGTTTTAGAAAGAAAAGGAAAAAAAAAAGGAAGAGAAAAAGAAAGAAAAGGAGCCAGAAAAGCCTGCAAAACCTCTTACAACTGAAAAGGTAAAATTCATTTTTTTAAAAATCCATTAAGATTATCGTCTTATTTTTGTAGTCTTATATATGAATGTCTTTTGGGATATTTACAATATGTGAGTAATCATTCTTTCATTAAGTAATTTTTTGATGAATATGTGTGCTAAGTGTGTCCTTCTATATTGTCCTATATAATCTTTAGTCAGTTATATATCTATGGATATAGATCATGTGAACTCCTCAAGGACTAGTATTCTCTTACTAATGACATAAAAATGTTTTTAGTTTTCATGCACAGATTTCGGTGAAAGTTTAGAGAATGGAGAGATCATACTGGAAGGGGCTTCAGAAAAGAGTTGATGCTCAAGTGTAAACATTTAAGGTAGACTTTGAGTTGTGGGTAGAATTAAGGTGGAAGGAAAGAATATATCATTTGGAGAGGATACCTTGAGGACAGGTTTAGAAACTGAAAATAGACAAAGTATATTTAGAAAAATAGTACCTCTATAGAAAAAATATCTATGTATAGAAAAAATATTTGAAGAAAAATTAATATCTATGTATAAAGAGTAGTGAAAAATAAGACCAGCATGGTAGATTGAGTTCAAATTGTAGAGGACCTTAAAGTCCATCTTGATTGTTTTTTGGAGGAAAGGCTGTGGGTAATATTCCTAAGTTTGTAGAGATAGACCTAATTCACAAAGATTCTTTTGGAAGATTAGTTTGGCAGTGATGTGCAAGGTAGATGGGCTTAGGCAAACTAGAGGGAGTGAGAACATTAGCTTTTTAAAAGGCATTGAGTAACTAATTATGGCAGCTTGGCTTTGAATATATTTGATTATGAAAGTATGGAAGCATGATAAAGGAATCGTCAGTAAAGGGAACATCCTTGATACTTGTTGAAATTTTAAAAATTGACCTAATCAAGGCTTAAATTTCATATACGAGATACATCCATTTCAAGTGTACATTGCAGGTACATACTAGTTCTTTCTCTGTCATTTACTAAAGCAGTCTTTACCTTCAGAGAGTTGTAAGAATATCCTTTCTTTTCCCCATCTCTTAGCTAAAACTTACTCATTCAACCTTTTCCGTGAAACCCCTCTAACATCTTAACTAGATAACACTTTTTCCCTTCCTCAAAATTCTGGCAACATTGCTATACATTTGATATTATTACTTTCTACTTTGTATTATTATTTAATTGTATTTTTAGATAAATTTTCTTTTCTAACACACATGCATAGATGTTGTGTTTCCTAAGAAATCACATGGTGACCAAGTCTGTGTTTCTTTATATTTCTAACAGTTTCTTGTTTATAGTAGATGTTTAGGATAAATACATGTTCATTGATTCACTGGTGTTTTTAATCTCATACTGTCTTGATTCCAAGGTTATGAAGAACAATTAATAAACTGCAAATGATAAGATTATAAGACCTTTGCTATGTAGAATTCTTTGAAATATTTTTTTGAAATGCTGATTTTCAGTTAAAATTAATTTCTTTGAATATCACTTTGTTCTAATGAGAGTTTACTGAATTAAATTCGTACCATTCATCAAATTAAAATTAGATGTTAAATATTACATTTTTTTTCAAAGGAGTGATTAAGTTGGTTACTTGGTTACTTAAGTAGCTTTAATTCTCTGATAACTTTCTCTTTAGCATGCATGAATAAGCTATTTTGTTTTTTTTAAAGATTTAGAGAGAAAGAGAAAGCATGTGCACGTGCAAGCATGGGAGAGGAGGGGCATCCTAAGGAGACTCCATACTGAGTGCAGAGCCTGAGGTGGGCTCTGTCTCATAGCCCTGAGATCATGATCTGAGCTGAAACCAAGAGTCAGACACTTAACTGACTGAGCCACTTGGGCACCCCAATATGCATCAGTAAACTTTAAATGAAATTTCTTACAATTTCTGGTTGGATTACAAAGGAATTTTAAAATCACTAGTAGATGTTATCTTTTGTTGCCAAAGATTGGAAATATCAAAATAGTTTTTGTTGTACTTGACAAGATATAACCTCTTTTAAAACATCATATATTTATTTTCTCTCTTATATAAAAACCTTACCATTGAAATATAATGAGCATTTTGATGTAGTGACTGTGTATGTTTCACAGCCTTGCATGTAAATACTTGCCTTCTGTTGCCTTCTGTGGAAAAGGGATACAGCATTA
This sequence comes from Procyon lotor, assembly GCA_028646535.1. NCBI lineage: Eukaryota > Metazoa > Chordata > Mammalia > Carnivora > Procyonidae > Procyon > Procyon lotor. The sequence continues at coordinate 74,572,540 of CM053608.1, read as the reverse complement.
CCTGAGAAATGAGTCTCTGGGTTGGGAGCTTGGAAGAGCAGTTCAAGGTGTGTGAGCAGTAAGAATCTATGGTTTCTATACTGTTGCCTTTAGATATGTAGGTTTTATTAAAATCAGTTTACCTATCATCTGTTATTCTTACTCAACCTGCAGAGGTTTAGGACTCCTGATGCTAATGGTGGGATCCTTGTGAAAGAATAATCATGTAGAGGGAAAAACTTTAGTTCTTACCAAATTTTGTGATCAAGATAGTGCAGAGTATATAAAAAGGAAGAAACATTTAGAAGTGTAACAGTAGGGAAACAAGGGAAAATAGTACAAATAAAGAAGCTTTATAGGCATGTAGACATTTTCATATACAGGCATTTTTCTTTATATTCTCTCTGAGCTTATATTTTAAGGGGTCATATATAGTCTGCAAACTAGAAATTAATAGTAATATCAGGAAAGTAGTAGCGATAGTAGTCAGAATAAGATCATCATTATAAAGTAATAGTGTCTTTCTTAACTATCTCCTATGTGCCAGAAACTGACAGGCATATAACTAATTGTGTACAATTGTACATATACAACATATGTGTAGAGTGACCACCCATGTATTCACTAAGTCAGGAAATAGATCATGGCCAACACCCCAGAAGCTGCCCCCTCCCAACACCATTCCCAATAAAAAAATCACTTCCCTTCTCCCCAGAAATAAAAGTTTCTTTGCATTTTAGAAATAATTGCACCTTCTCTGCATGTATTTCTATTCTAAACAGTGTGGTTATTTCCATTTTTTAACATATGAATGAAATGATACCACAGATAATTCTTTTGTATTTTGCTTTTTTTAGTTAACATTTTATTTATGAGGGTCAATCATATTGTATTTAATTATAGTTTATTTAGTTAATTGTTTTGTAGTATTCTATTATATATATATCTTTATATATATATCACATATATATTATATATGTGATATATATATATGGGAGCTTGGGAAGAGCAGTTCAGGGTGTGTGAGCAGTGAGAATCTATGGTTCCTATACTGTTGCCTTTAGATATGTAGGTTTTATTAAAAATGGCTTATATATATATATATATATAATATATATATTATATATACACATATATGATTTTATATATAAATATTTATATATTTATATTTAATATAAGCACTGCGTTCACAGTGCTGCTGTGAACGCTTATGTACATGCACCTAAGCGTGTGTTTCTTTAAGATATACTTATGAGTGCAATTGCTGGATTGTAATCTGCCCGTATCTTGAACTTGACTAGATAAAGTTAAACTGTTTTCCAAATTGTATACCAAATGTATTCTGGTCCGGTCACATTCTTTACATTGTACAGTATTGCCATATATTGTATAGTATTTGTAGTCTGGTAGGTATGTGATGATATCCCATTATATTTTTAGTGTCAGTTTCTTTGATTACTAATAAGGCCAAGTACCTTTTTAATATGTTTATTGTCCATTTGGATTTCCTCTTTTGGGGTTCTGGTTTGGATCTTTTGTCTATTTTTTCAATTGGATTGCTTACTTTTCCTCATTCATTTGTAACAATCTATGCACGCACATACACACACATAGAGGATCCTAGTCTTTTTCCTGTTATGTGTTTGCAAATATCTTAACTTTTAACTTTATTGAGCTGATTTTATTGCTCTTCTTATTTCTAGTTTTTGAGTTGGTGATAGGGCCTTCTTGTCTTATTTCTGATATCAAAGGGAAAGCTTTCAACTTTTCACCTGTGTATGTTATCTTTACTCCTCACAAAAACTACAGAGTTGGTGGTGGTGATCCCATGTTATGAGACCCAAAGAGAATATATGATTTGCCTAATATCACCTAGTTTAGTTGGAAAATTTATAGAGTCTGATTTGGAGGAAAGATTTTACTTATTTTTTTAAGGCAGTGCATATTAAATCCCATCTCTTATCTCTTCATGTATTTAAAAGAGTGAGGCTAGATGGTGATTATTTATCCTAAAATACTTTTTCTAAATTCACTAATTACTACAGGTTATTAAAGTCATTAATATGGTTCTTGACACATAGCAGTGATTTAATAAATGGTAATTATTATTAACAAATAACCTAATTTGGGGCAGCTGGGTGATGCAGTCCATTAAGTGTCAGGTCATGAGATCAAGTTCCACATTAGGCTTCATGCTCATCACAGTGGAGTCTGCTTGAGATTCTCTCTCCCTCTCCTTTTTCCTTTGCCCCCCACTCAATGCTCTTATACTCTCTTTCTCAAATAAATAAATCCTAAAAAAATAAGCTAAGGGGCCCCTGGGTGGCTCAGTCGGTTAAGTGTCTGCCTTCAGCTCAGGTCATGATCCCAGGTTCCTGGAATCGAGCCCTGGATTGGGCTCCCTGCCCAGCAGGGAGTCTGCTTCTCCCTCTTTCTGCCCTTACCCCCTGCTTATGCTCACTCACTCTCTCTCTGTTGCTCTCTCACTCTCAAATAAAATCTAAGACAAAAAAAAGTTAACTTGGGCGTTAGAAGGAACCTTACTACTCTAGTCCAAATCCCTTATTTTATAAAGAAGTAGCCTGGGTAGTTAAGCATCTGACCTTTGATTTCAGCTCAATTCATGATCTTGAGCCCTGTGTGGGATTCCTTCTGTCCCTGTGTTCCTCTTTAAAAAGAAAGAGAGAGAGACAGAAAGAAAGAGAGAGAGAGGGAGGGAGCAAGGGAAGGAGGGAGAAAGAGGAAAGAAAAGAAAAAAAAAGAATATCCTAGAAGGACCTAAAGCACCAAGAAGTAATTTGGTCAGTATTAACAGTTGTTGGCAAGTTAGAGATTTGAACTCACGCCTTCTGAGTTAAGTCTCAGGTCTTTGTGTGTGTGTGTTCTAATTTGACATATATGTCTTCAGGTTCCTTTCTTATTGCAATTTTTAGTCCTATTGTACATCCTACATAATTTTATAACCAACTCTCCAGGGTTCCTTAAAAAAGAGTTGTATGTTGGTATGTAACCTCATCCTGTGCTATTTTCACTAGTAAATTAATAATTTTTATTGACTTATTAGCTTCTAGAGGGGACTTCTTCTTTAAGTCAACTTGTTTTCCTGGAGCAGTTTATTTCTTTTGTTTAAATTGTATTTTGTGTTTAAGTCTCACTGAGGTTTATATTTTTTGTGGTGTGTGAGCATCTGTTACTAACAGGGTCAGCTGGAGGCAGGTTTGCTTCCTTTTTTGAGAAGAGTAAGGTAAAACCTGAAAGTTTAATAAATCAAGTGATTAATAGGGCAGATATTCTTAACATTTAAATAGATAGATCTCTCCTTCGTGCCTTAGATATTCTGCTAGAAAATTGTTATGAATTTGACTTTTTCTAAAATATTCTGTCATACATTTGACCTCTCTAATTCATTTTGCTTAGATTTATCTACTATGCTTTCTCACAAATATCCAGTGATTTATAAATATATTCATGTAGATAAGTAGTTTTACAGCATAGGAATGTATATGAATTCTTTCAGTTTAAATAATCAGATCTTAATTTCTCCATTAGAAGGTTCTAAGTTTTATAGTTTTTCTTTTCTAAAAGATATCCTTGTCAAAATATGCAAATTGGACAAATAGTCAATTCCTTGGTGGTGGTAGTGGAGTTAACCCCTTGTAAGGAACTTCTTAATATTGTTCTGGATTTATTACTATTCATTACAACCCATCATATGGGTTATTATTGGTCAAGTTCTGAAATTTCTGAATTGTATGGTAAAAAAATCTTCAGAGTCAGCAAACTTTTTTCTGTAAAGAACTAGATGGTAAATATTTTAAGCTGTAATCATAAGGTATCTGTCACAACCACTCAATTCTTTCTTTGTAAAAACAAGCAGTGAATGAATGTGTTCCAGTAAAAATTTACCTACAGAAACAGTTTGTTGAGATCCTCCCCTCTTTGCCTCCTCAACTACTGAGAGTTAGTTGCAGTGGAAGAAGCAGAGATGGAAGAGAGCCAGATTCAAGCCCTTGGTCTGTGGTTAACTGTCTCCTTAGCAAAGTCAGTTGACTACAGAACCTCCTTTTCTTCATTTATTCATGACAGGGTTTCTAAATGATCTCTTGGCAATAATAGTTTTAAATTTAGAATTATTCTACCTACTGACACAGGGACAGACTCCTAAAATCATTTTAAAATACCCTTAAAGATGGCTTTCAGTGTTCTGCAGAGCTGATCTTTAGTCACTGAGTTCTCCATATTATTTCATACTGGTTTCTCACCCACCATAGTTCTGATCTCTTAATCATTAGCTGTTTTATTGTTAAAGCACAAAGTCCAATTTAGGAGAAAAGGTATTTAGTTATTCCTAATGCAAGGTATTTCTATACTTATATAGAACATATATATCCACATATGTATATAAAATTTGGAAAAAATGGCTTAGATATTTCTTTCTTTTTTTTTTTTTTTTTAAAGATTCCATCCATTTATTTGACAGAGATCACAAGTAGGCAGAAAGGCAGGCAGAGAGAGAGGAGGAAGCAGGCTCCCCACTGAGCAGAGAGCCTGATAGGGAGCTCGGTGAGGAGCTCGATCCCAGGACCCCGAGGCCACTGAGCCACCCAGGCGCCCCAGATATTTCTATTTATTTGTTATTGCACCATTTTTTTTTAAGTTTTTATTTAAATTTCAAGTAGTTAACATACAATGTAACACTAGTTTCGGGTGTACAGTACACAAATACCATATGATTGTACCATTGTTTTTATACGTAATGGATGTATTAATAGAATAATTTAGAGTATTTTATCAAAAAGATTTATATTTTCATGGACTTTCTTCAAGTTCCTCTCTGAGATAATTATACTGAGAGGACATAATTATGTACCTATCTTGGAATATTTTTATGTTTTTAGAAACTTAAAATTCTCTTAATATCCAGACTTTTATTTCTTTATTAAATATTACCTGTTCGGTAGAAAAAAAACATACAAACAAGCAAAACATTAAAAATTATATAATTTCTCAGTCTCTCTACCTAAGGATAACTGTTTTAAACAGTTTGTCTTCTGATTTTCTATGCTCATGTACATAGGCATGTATGTACTTACTCATATATCCCTTGGTCGGGTGCTTCAGTTTAAAAGAGGTTGCTATCAATGGCATATGGTCCTCAAAATATGTATTACAATTTTTTTTTAAGACTTATTTATTTATTTGACAGAAAGAGAGACAGCAAGAGAGGGAACACAAGCAGGGGAAGTGGGAGAGGGAGAGAAGCAGGCTTCCCGCCTGATGCAGAGCTCAGTTCCAGGACCCTAGAATCATGACCTGAGCCGAAGGCAGACGTTTAACAACTGAGCCACCCAGATGCCCCAAATGTGTTATAATTTTTTAATGTAAAATTTAAAAAGTGTTTCTCATGCAGATATTTGCCACTAGCTTCTTGAAATTCATGAAAGAAAAATCAGTTCATAAAGTATATCAATGTAGAATTAAAAAATCTCAGGAAGGAAGGTAGAGAAGCAGTGATACTATGGGAAAGAGAAGGTTCCTACTTTTGATAATCCTAACTATCATTAAAAATTTTATTTCAAGATACGACAAATATTTGACTCTTTAAGAAAATGTTATAGATGAATAGTGATTTTTTTCCTAACTACTAGTTGCAAAAAGAACTAACAGTTTTGCTTTTTTGAACAAGTCTTATGTTAATAAAATGTAAAAAAATATATTTTTACTTGATAAATATGATTTAATCTTACAATGTAAGCAAAAACCACAATTGCAAATCTGTTGAAGTTGAAATTTCATTACAACCCTGTAAAAGTAAGCAACCAATTGTAAATCAAATAAATTATTCTTAGTAAAACATTAAAGTTAAATTAAGTGGCTCATTGCCAGATGCTATATTGATAGGTTCTTTTTTTTAGCAGTCTGACAGAGACATTTACACAGTCACCAAGCTCTCAAAGGTAATTTAAGCTAAATAAACCTTTCCTGTGATACATGAATGTGTTTGAGAATAAGATATTTCCAATAATTAATACATTTAAAGAAATCATGGAAACATGTGGTCTAGCTGAGTAAGCATGGGAGATGTCTCACAGAGCATACTTTTATAAGTGGATTGGGAAGATTCGTTATATTTTCTACAAATCGTTTCATTCTCAGCTTACTGCTCAACCTTAGAGATTAGTTTGATAATAATCTTTTGTTTGTAAGTTTAGAAAACAATAGGTGTAATATCACTGTATGTTAGGCTTAGAAAGCGTTTTAGTGCAGCTTCTCTGCTATCTAAGTTTTATTAAGGTATAGATTGCTAGTTGCTATTGACAACTTCCTATCTTTTTTTTAGCTATTAAGTACCTTTTTAAAAATTAATATTTTTCTCATTGAAATTCAATTTTTTTCATTGAAAAAGATCACAGTGCTATGCCTAAATAAAAAGAAATCTGTTCTGTCTAGTAAATCTGTCTAGTAAATTTTTTTTTAAGGTTTTATTTATTTGTCAGAGAGCGAGAGAGCATAAGCAGGGGAGCACCAGACAGATGTAAAAGAAGAAGCAGGATCCCTGCTGAGCAAGGAGCCCAGTATGGGACTCTGTTCCAGGACTCTGGGATCACCACCTGAGCTGAAGGCAGCTGCTTAACCGACAGCCATTCAGACATCCCATCTGTCTAGTAAATTTATAGTTACTCTTTTACCGAGGGACAGGGTAGATAAAAAAAAAAAAACCAAGCTATTTTTAATAGCTTCTCCCTTCTTCCTCCCCATAGTACCCATACTGTATATGTTTTTAATAAGTTAGAAAACATGCCAAGGGCAAAAAGAAAGAAATAACATCACCACAGATCTGACCTCTTAGAAAAAATTATCACTAACATTTTGATGTTTATCCTTCCTGATTGTTTTCCAATGGAAATATATGTATCTACAGGATCATACTATATATATTATTTTGTGACCTCTTCTCTTACTTAACATCTTTTTTTTTTTTTTTTTAATTTTTATTAACATATAATGTATTATTTGCCCCAGGGTACATGTCTGTGAATCGTTGGGCTTACACATTTCACAGCACTTAACAGCACATACCCTCCCCAATGTCCACAACCCAGCCACCCTATCCCTACCCACCCACAACCACCCCCCCGCCTCCCCCCGGCCACCCTTAGTTCGTTTCTTGAGTCTAGGAGTCTCTTATGGTTTGTCTCCCTCCCCATCCTTTCCTGTTTCATTTCTCTCCCCTACCCCCCCAAACTCCTGCCTTGCCTCTCAAATTCTTCGTATCAGAGAGATCATGTGATACTTGTCTTTCTCTGACT
>CM053608.1:74539555-74564751 GCA_028646535.1 Procyon lotor | reverse complement strand
CTCTAATATCTTCTATGTTTTTTTCGAGCCCTGCTAGCATCTTGATAACTGTCATTTTGAACTCTATTTCCGACATATTACTAATGTCCGCATTGACTAGGTCTCTCGCCATCGGTACTGTCTCTTCCTTTTTTTGTGTTGAGTTTTTCTGCCTTGTCATTTTGTCAAGGTAGGAGTAGATAGGTGAAAGAGAAAGATTCTCTGGAGTTCTGCAGTTTTCACTGATTGATTAACTAGGTCTCGGCTGGATATTCTCGCTGATCTTCTGGGGGAGGGGCCGTTGCCGTGGTTCTCAAATGTCTTTGCCGGAGGCAGAATTGCACCGCCCTTGCCAGGGGATGGGCCAAGCACTTTGCTCAGGTTCGCTCTCGGAGTCTTTGTTCCCTGAGCTCTTTCCGTACCACCCTGGAGGCCAGGAATGAAAATGGCGGCCTCCTAGTCTCCGGCCCGAGGAGCCAAGTGCTGGGCTCCCTGCTGCTTAGTATACCCTCAGAGGAAAGCAGTGCATCACTCCTGTCTCCCTTGTCTGTGGCCTGTGCTCTGTGCTCATCTCGCCCATGGCGGAGCGCTTCTATCTGTGGCACGCTTGGGCCTGGCTGGAATCCCCAAACCAACAGATTCCTGCTGTGCGCTCCTGCACCTCTCCTCCCGGAGGAGGAAGGAGGGGGTGTCTCCAGAGCTGCCTCCTGTGGGGTCCCCTCTTGAAGTAGGGCAGCCCTATATGAAATATATGTCTCAGTTCCTATAGTCCAAGGTAAGCCCATGTGGCATTGCGTGGCTCCTTCTCTGCTGCCGGCTTCTCCGCCCTAATACCTGGAAGCTCTGCCGCACTTGGGCTCCCCTGGTCCCTCAGTAACCCCACGGGTCTTGAAACCACTCTGTTCCCGTGAGGGCTGAACCCCTGGTTAGCCTCCGAAGCAATGTCCCTCAGCGGAGCAGTCTAGAAGTTCCGGATTTTGTGTTCCGCGGCTCTGAGGCTGTTGGGAGCTTGCCCCTCCCCCTGGGGGTTTCTCTGCCCGTCGCTTTAAATTCACTTTTTCTGCACATCCTACCTTTCTGAAAGTGGTCAGTTTTCTGCTCCTAGAATTGCTGTTCTTATTCTCTTTTTTAGAGTGATTTTCTGCCTCTTTAGCTGGACTTCTGGGATCCAGTGCTCTCTGTGCCTCCTACACTTCTGCCATCTTGCGTCCTCTATCTCTTGCTTAACATCTTTTGTTAAATCTTCAGTGTCCTTTCTTCGTTTGTTTTTTTTTTAAGATTTCATTTATTTATTTGACAGAGAGAGAAAGCAAGAGCAGGGGTAGCAGCAGGCAGAGGGAGAAGCAGGCTCCCCACTGAACAGGGAGACTGATATGGGGCTTGATCCCAGGATCCTGGGATCATAACTCAAGCTGAAGGCAGACGCTGTATGTATGCTTTTCTATCTTTAGTAACATTCCATTGAGTGGATATATCATAATTTATCTTATTCTGAGTACAGTAATTTTTTTTTAAATGTATCTCTTTTAAGTAATGAAAATATATATAATCAGTGTACAACTATGTGATAACTTTTTAAGGTCAATTTTAAACTGGAACTGCTAAATCAAAGGATATGAACTTTTAAAGAGTGTTTTGAAAAATATTAACAAAACTGCTAGAAGACAGAGATGGAAGAGCCTGGACTTGGTTAGAAGACTTTAATTTGATTTTCATCTTTGCTATTTTCTAAATATCTGAACACTCTGAGCCTCAATCTGTGCATATATACACACACATATATATGTAAAATACACACACACACACACGTACACTGTGCATATTTGAGTATCTACCATATGCCAGACACTATTTTGGGTACTGAGGAGGCTTGAGTGCTGGGGTTAACGACCTTTGTCTTATAGGATGTTTAGTAGCATCCTACCAGTCTTGACAATCCAAAATGTCTTCCAGTGTGTTGAGTGTTCCCTGAGGGCAAAATCACTCTTCCTTTCAGAATCACTAATTCAAATTCTAGATCCATGAAACTGGGTCTTGATGTTGAACTTCTGGAATATTACTTTTGTGAAACTTAATTATTTATCTTTTTAAATAATTTGCTGCATTCGTTTGAAAGTATTCGAGTGCCAAAATAACTGGAGGCAGAAAAGAAAGATTCCAACATAATCAAAACTTAGTAGAGGTCTGAACACTGGGAAGAATTATGATAACTAAGCCTAACTGCTTATAGAATAAAGTAACAAATGTCTGAACCCTTCAGAGTCTAGCCATTAGTCATTTTCAGTTTTTTGTTTTAGTTAATTCCTTTTCAGACCTATATAGTTTCCAGGAAAACTGAGTAGATACTGTCTTCTAATCGTGCCGTTCTTATTTTTGTCTCAATAGCTTTAATTTGGTTCTATACTGCCCACCCCCATGTCTCTTTTTAATACCTAAGTCTATATCTGCTCCTAAATCTTTATCATTATAATGATATTCAGCCTCATTTCTTTTTATAGCCTTTTTCTTCTTATTATAAAAATTATGGAAAATACAAGAAAAGTATAAAGGAAAATCAATTTTAAATTTAAATCTCATCACTTTTAACATTTTGGCTTTTACTTCACTTTTTTTTCCCCTAGGTAGATGCATTGTTTTTATATTTTGGTTTCCTCATTCCCTACTTAATATTATATAGTGATCATTTTTTCTTTTTTTTTTTTTAAGATTTTATTTATTTATTAGACAGAGAGAGATCACAAGTAGGCAGAAGGCAGAGAGGCAGGCAAGGGGGGCGGGGGGGAAGCAGGCTCCCTGGCGAGCAGAGAGCTGGATGTGGGGCTCGTTCCCAGGACCCTGAGATCATGACCTGAGCTGAAGGCAGAGGCTTTAGCCCACTGAGCCACCCAGGCATCCCTAGTGATCATTTTCTTATGCAAAGTTAATATTACCATAAGTTTTAGTATATAACCTATATTCTATTAATAAGTTTATGTATTTTTTTAATTTTTAACTTATTTCATGACATTTTCAAATATAAATGGAAATGAAAACTGTTGTAGTACTTAAACAGGGCACTGTACCTGACACTAGGATAACTACTATCAAACAGAAAATAAGAAATATACATGAGGATTTAGAGAAATTGAAACACTTATGCTCTATTAGGAAAGTAAGGTGGTGTGTCCACTGTGAAAAACAGTGTGGTGATTCTTCAAAAATTAAACGTAGAATGACCATATAAAACAGCAATTCCACTTCTGGATATATACCCCAAAGAATTGAAAACAGGGAACCATACCAGCATTATTCGTAAGAGCCAAAAAGTGGGAAAAAACCCAAATTTCTGTCAGAATCATGGATGAATAGATAAACAAAATGTGGTATAGACATACAATGGAATATTCAGCCCTATAGAAGGAAGGAAGTTCTGACACATACTACAACATGGATGATCCTTAAGGAAATTACAGTGATAAAAGCCAGTTACAAAAGGACAAATACTGTATGATCCACTTTTATGTGGAGCCTTTTTTCATGTTCTGTTAGCCATTTGGATGTCTTCTTTGGAAAAGTGTCTGTTCATGTCTTCTGTCCATTTCTTGACTGGATTATTTGTTGTTTGGATGCTGAGTTTGAGAAGTTTATGGATTTTGGATACCGGCCCTTTATCTGATATGTCATTTGCAAATATCTTCTCCCATTCCACAGGTTGCCTTTTAGTTTTGTTGAGTGTTTGCCATGCAGAAGCTTTTTATCTTGATGAAGTCCCAGTAGCTCATTTTTGCGTTTGTTTCCCTTGCCTCAGGAGACATGTCTTGCAAGAAGTTGCTGACCAAGGTCAGAGAGGTTGCTGCCTCTATTCTTCTCTAGGATTTTGATGGATTCCTGTCTCACATTTAGGTCCTTCCTCCATTTTGAGTTTATTTTTGTGCATGGTATAAGAAAATGGTCCAGTTTCATTCTTCTGCATGTGTCTGTCCAGTTTTCCCAACACCATTTGTTGAAGAACTGACTTTTTTTCATTGGATGTTCTTTCCTGCCCTGTTGAAGATTAGTTGACTAGAGTTGAGTGTCCATTTCTGGGTTCTCTATTCTGTTTCACTGATCTGTGTGTCTGTTTTTGAGTCAATACCATACTGTCTTAATGATGACAGATTTGCAGTACAGCTTGAAGTTCAGAATTGTGATGCATCCAGTTTTGTTTTTCTTTTTTGATGTTACTTTAGCTATTTGAAGTCTTTTGTGATTCCATACGAATTTCAGAATTGTTTGTTCCAGCTCTGTGAACAATGCTGATGTTATTTTGATAATATTTTGCAATGAATGTGTAGATTGCTTTGGGTGGTATAGACATTTTAACAATATTTGTTCTTATAATTTGTGAGTGAGCATGGGATTTTTTTACATTCTGGCTTTTTCTTTTTCTTTCTTTTTTTTTTTAAGATTTCATTTGTTTATTTGACAGAGAGAAAAAGCAAGAACAGAGTAGGGGACCACTAGAGGGAGAGGTAGGCTCCCTGTCGGGGAGCCTGCTGTGGGGCTTGACCCCAGGACCTGGAGTCATGAGCCAAAGGCATAAGCTTAACCAACTGAACCACCCAGAAGGACATTCTTTATTCATTAATTCATCTGGTGGCATTTGACTTAAAGTAATATAATCTGACCAGAAAGTAAAAAATATGCAGTGGTGAAAGGACGAGGTGTTTCTCCACTCACATGGGAGACATTGATGTTCTTATTTTAAAAAAGTATCTACCTATATATATTTATTGTAAAGAAACCCCTAGGTTTGGGGTTTCCAGCTCTCCCTGTTTTGTGGCCTGCCAAAAGATAGCTGTTCTAAATATACACCTCTTTTAGATTTCTTACTCGCCTTGGTTTATGGCCTTCTGCTACCAGCCTGGTCCCCATTATTATTACTGTATTTAATATTATTAGCTATGCATCTGGAGAAATACTTTCTTTTCTGGTAGCAGTGGTAAGCATTCTTGAGCTATTGTTCCTAAAGTATCCAGAATGGGTTTTTGTTTTTTTTTTTTTTTTTAAAGATTTTATTTATTTGACAAAGAGAAACACAGCGAGAGAGGGAACACAAGCAGAGGGGATGGTAGTGGGAGAAGCAGGCTTCCTGCCAAGCAGGGAGCCCGATGCGGGGCTAGATCCCAGGACCCTGGGATCATGACCTGAGCTGAAGGTAGACGCTTAACGACTGAGCCACCCAGGCGCCCCCAGAATGGATTTTAATTGTAGATTATGAAAACAAGTCTTAGCACTTCAGAGTTACATCCTTACAATCTGATGAGGATATTGGTAGCAGTGAATATAAATAACCTTTTAGAGATGACTCTGTGGTCTTTGTTTTTTCCCCTCTGGGCCCAGTACTCTCTAGACATTTCATTTGAAACTTGACCTTTTAGCTTCATAGGCTGTGTAGCTTTGGTCAGATGTCATTAGAACCTTGAGGTGTGCACTGTATTTTACATCCTCTTTCTTCATTTCGCCTGAATTCAGTTCTCTGAGTGTGCCATCTGAGTTCTTAATCCCATTCACACTCAGCCCTCCTCTCTTTACTGTAGAAAGCATGCTGACCAAGTGGGAGTTCTGTTCTGGCTATTGTGATTATTCTGTATGATTTAAGTGTAAGTTTGATAAAAGAAATCTTAAAAGGGATTTGGTCTGGCAATTTGGTTGCTTTCAAGGAGATTAAATGCTACCACTATTTTGCATCTAGATATTTAGTGAGTGAGTGTTCAGGAGAGGTACAGAGTATGGAGGTTGAGAGAAGTCAGACATGACATGTTGGAATTATTAGTAAAGTCTTCGTGGTGGTGGTTATATTTGACATGAACTTTGGAAGGTTGTTAGGAAAGAGGAGGAGAGGGCAACAAGCAGAGGGAATAGTCTGAAAAAATGACCGAAATTATAAGGCACATCTTGGCAATAATAATCCAGTTTAACCAGAATGTAGGACAATAATGGAGTATAAGACAGTCTTGAGAAAACCTTAGGTTTCATGATAAACAGTGGATCACTTTTGATTTTGAGTAGGGAAGTATATTGATTTGAGCAGTGGTTTAGTAAGATAATATCCTGGCTGCAAAATGTAAGATGTACTGACAGGAGGAGCAGCAGTGAGTGATAGTGCAAGCAAGAAATAATTGAGGCTTGAATGGAGAGTGCTGTCTTTATAAAAGTAGATTAGCCAGCATCTACCTTTGTAGAATGATTGAAAGGCTTTTTTGTTTTAATGCACTTTACTTTGCTTTTTAACAAATAGCCTTGTCAGACTCCAAGGGGCTATTGTATCAGATTCATTCATTTAGTCATTCAGCAAGTATTTATTAAGCAGTCATTGTATATACAGCATTAGAAATACAGTAATAAAAAAATTTTCTGCCTTCATGTGATAATGTATCATTATCATTTCAAAGTATAAGGCTCTTTACCAAGGAAAGATATTGGTGTGATGTTTAGTAATTACCACCACCAGTACTTTACATTAGCCAGAAGACTAAAATGATATTTTTATGCCAATTCTCTGTATTTATATCTGTATTTAAAGATATTTTAACTGATCATTAGACTTTAAATTATAGCAGTGTTTAGTACTTTGATTTTAATGATGAATATGCATTTACTTTATTAGCAAACGTCGATTTCAGATATATTGATGATAGCTGGAATTGCATTGAATCTAAAAAATTCTCGCTGATTCTATTTTTCCCTCAACCAACAGATAGGTTTTGATGATAGGACTTCATTCCTGGAAGCAGTAGTTCCCAGACAGTATAAGAATCCTTCCACTTCTAGTTATTTTGATTTAGCAGATCTAGGATGGGCTCCCAAATTTTGTATTTACACACAGACTCTGGTGGAGTTGAAGTACAGCAAGAACCTAGTTTTCTACCATTTTCTCAACTTCTTAACCACTAATCCTGTTGAAACTAATTGATTTGAAAATATCTGAGGGAAAATACACTTGATTTGGACTAAACTTTTGATCTCTAAGAGGTGTAGAAGTGGTTTGTATAATCATGGTTCCTTGCAATGATACAGAATTGAGTGTTGGACTTCCCTGTTTTTCTGCCCAGCTGTTATCTATGCTTGTAGAAAACTGGTACTATTTCTGTTCAGCCACAATTCTGGATTAAAATCTGTTGAAAAGGTCTTTTAAATGACAACCAGTCTACGTACTTACTGAGAGTATCCTTTGCCTCTATTTTGTTTGTTGTTATTGTTATCTCCTTTGTAACTGTTGTATTTCTAAGTTTACAAAGATTTCATAAAGCTTAAATCCTTTCTGGCTTCATCACTTTGTTGATTGTAAAGGGAGGTCAGAAAATGAATTCAATATTTATTTTTTACTGCCCAGCTGCTTTGAGTTCTCTAAAAACCAAATAGAAGCCAGTAAGGTCTGTAAAGGAATAAACAGTTACTCTTTAAGCCATTTTAGAAGACCCAAAGATGTTGAGAATTGTCTTTGAAACAAATGTTTGTGATAGCATTAGAGAATCTTTAAAAAAAAATTGTCAGGGTAAGGTAGTTAAAATATCTATATAAATTTGCCTTAATTATAAGATCATAAATCTTTGGGATTTATTGCTCAAAGTATATTGTGTTTATAAAGGTAAATTTAGTCCAGATATTTAAAATGTCTTTTTGTTAAATTTTAAATGGAAAATGCCAAATGTATATATGCTTATTAGCTTCAGCAACTCATGCCCAGTTTTATTTCGACTAGACCTTTACTCTCTCTCCCTATATTATTTTGAAACAAATCCAGGCAATTATATCATTTTATCCACAAATATTTCATTATATATCTCTAAAAGATAAAATGTTTTAAAAAAACAAAGTGCCATCATGTATACTAAAAAAAGACAAGTCACTACATATTTCTCATTAAATACCCTATAATCAGGTTTCTAATTAGCTCATATAAGTCATAAGTTTTTTTTTCTCAGTTTGTTAGTTTGTATCAGAATGCAGATGAGAATCGTGTCTTTTAAGCTTTTTAATCTAGTAATTCCTTCTTTACCTCTTGTTTTTTTCCTTGTAATTTACTTGTGGGGAAAAGGGTATTTTTTCCTTTCCCACAGTATGACTTTTGCTGATTTGTATCTCCATACTTCTTTTGCCCTTTGTATTTCCTATAATTAGGTAGATGCATTCCCATTTGATTTTTTTTTTTAAATCTGTACTTTTATATTGTAATTATATTTCCATGAGGAAATAATACCTGGCTGTTTCTTTTCTTAAGATTGTTAGCCCATTTACCTTAATACCTATGTCGAGGAATCTATTAGGGGCTGCAAAATGGTGATACCCTAGTTCTCTTATTTCTTTTTCACTCAGTAGTTGAAATACTCATAGTAGTTTTGCTTACCTAGTAGTATAATTCATATAGGAAAGGCAGCTTCATTCTTTCTCTTAATCTAACAGTTTTCAAAATAATGAACTGATTCATTAGCATCCTTCAGTTATGTACAGTTAGGGGGGTTTTTTGGTCTCATTATGTATTCATGAATTTAAACATATATGGTGTAGATTATCCATTGAAGTTTTCCTTTGATGAAAAGCCTCTTCAGGTTGGCTCCTGAGCCTTTTTTGTGATGCTACTGTAAGTAGTATGATATTTTCCTTGATATTTGGTATATTTGCTGTGATTGTTTTAAGCTCATCTTGTACATTGCCTACCCCAGACCTATAATCCTCCTGCCATTTTATAGGGAGCCCTGGTTCCCTTTAGTGGAAAATAGTATTTCATTACTACAGTGTAGGTCCCGGTGGTGTTCATTATCAGTATATATACACAGTTCCTCAAATTTAAATTGTTTATTTTGTCCATCTGTCAGTTTATAGAAAAAAGTTGTGAGTAGTAATAGCAAATAGAACAGATTGTGGATTTGAATTTAGAACTCCATAGTTTACTGTTTTCTTAGTGAAAAAAAATGTGTCCCCAAACTGAATAGCCAACAATGACTTGGGTAGATTTGTGACCTGTTGCTAAAGAACCATAGGCAGCGTATATTTATTTCCTTTCCTGTTACTTCATTATTTTTACTTTCATCCCTTTGTAAATCCTATTTTAAAATATATTATATTAAAATTGATAGAGTATGCTCAAATCTTGTTTATCATGAAAGTTTATTCCTTTGGTTTTCATATTAGGCTGTTTTGCCATCTACAAACATATTTGCAAACAAAACACAGGAAGATGTCGTAATAGAGATTTCTTTTAGGAATTGGTATCTAGGAGATACTCTTGGCTTTGGTGGTGAAGTGTTGAGTTGGAAGAGGTTTGTTCATCAGACCTGCTTTCCCCAATTTTCTCTTTTTTCCTTCCTGGCTTCCTAACCTTCTTTCTTTTAGAGGAAGAAAAGGAGCTGGACTGGAGGACACCAGATATGTGATAGTGGAAGTGTGTCCCCATAGAATGTTAGCATTCTTCAAACTGAGTGGAATATTTACTACTGAAGTATAATCCATGACAGTCTTTTTATTTTCAGTCTGTGGAAAAACCATGCCAATAACATTTTCCAATTGTAAATTTTTCTACCACATTATTTTTTTAAATAAGTTTTATTGAGATATATTTTACATATTATAAAATTCACCCATTAATATGTACAATTCAGTGGTTTTTACTATATTATTAGAGTTGCATAACCATCACGATTGTCCAGTCATCACCCCTAAAAAGACCCCTTAGCTATTAGCGATTACCAAGCCCCCCACGACCTCCGTGGCCAACATTAATTTTTCTGTCTCTATGGATTTGCCTGTTATGGATATTTTATATAAATGATATAACATGTGCTATTTTATGACTGGCTTCTTTCATTTAACATAATTTTTTTTAATGTCATAGCATGTGACAGTACCTTATTTTCTTGCAGTATATTTTGCTGTTGCAATTATGGAGCAAAGAAGTGGTTATTCTCTCATCAACAAAATTATGAACTTTCAGTTTTAGAAAATATCATGCTTTAATGATGCAAGAGTAGGAAGAACTGGGAAGTAGCCATTTATTAGGAAGATACTTGAAACCTGGAATCAGTGTTTATAGGACCAATAAGTTCTGTGTTCGTATGTCTTTCAAGAATATTGTCTTTTACTGTCAAAACCAGAAATGTGTGGAATTAAAATCTGTCTTTTCCATGTTTCAGTTCTTACTGAAATTTTTAATGTAATTTTCTATTCTCCCTTTATTCTTCTCTAAAGTAAGCATAAAGTGACTTGAAAACATAAAAAAAATTAAAAAGGATTGTTTAAAATGTCCCTGTTTCCATTCACAGATAGTTAGAAGGTAGGAGAAGAGATAAGGAAAGTAGGAATTAGGAATTACATGGCATTATTTGCCATGGAGTTGACTGTCTTGCAACTCAGTCACTTGCAGTCTGATTTCCACAGCAGTGGGACTTGGCCTCTTTTCTGGCAGTTTCTTCCTGCCCTCCTAAAATGTACCCAGCCTTCGCTCACTATACCTTGTGTCTTCTCTCATCTTCCAAGTATAAAATTTAGGGGTGTAAAAAAATCTTCCATTTTTTACACCTGGATTTCTCAGTGCACAGCACTGAAAAGTGAGTACCCAGTTCTTTCGTAGGGAACAGCTTGCCTCCATCCACAGAACACAGGGGGGATGATACATCTAAGAAATGATTGTCTTTTCTATTTCTTGTGCACAAATAAATCACAAATATTTTGGTATTGGTTACTTAGTTGTCTTTGTTTATGCACAAATAAATTATAATTATTATTTTTTTATGAAAAAAAAAAAAGGATTACTTAGACCCAGGTGGTAAGTAAGGAGAACTGATTATCCTTATAAACTGAGAATTAAATTGACTGCTAATGGAAGTATCTATGATATAATTTTTGTTGGGATAGAATATGTTGAAGCCTATCACAACAATAGCCATGTTTTTAAGATTTTTAAATAGGTACCACATATATTATTACTTAAAACTGAATTTTACTAATAAAGGAACATTCTGCTGAGTTGGCATGATTATGCCCCTTAAGATCATTTTAGAAAGACTTCTACCTCCTGGTTTCAGGACTGGATTCCCTGCCTTTACTGCTTTCTTTCTATAGGGAAGTGACTTAAGTTTGTCTCTCTGTTCTGCCTTTCCATTTGATTTCTGCTCTGAGAAGATGTTCATCTCAATTCTGAGCCTTACTAATCTTATGGGTTTTCTCACATGATATTTTTTTATGTGTTTGAAGCTGAAAAGATGTGATTAAGGATGAAATTCTGGTGGGGCGCCTGGGTGGCTCAGTGGGTTAATGCCTCTGCCTTCGGCTCAGGTCATGATCCCAGGGTCCTGGGATCGAGCCCCGCATCGGGCTCTCTGCTCAGCAGGGAGGCTGCTTCCCCCTCTCTCTCTGCCTGACTCTCTGCCTACTTGCGATCTCTCTCTGTCAAATAAATAAATAAAATCTTTAAAAAAAAAAAAAAAAAGGATGAAATTCTTGGAGCCATGTTGACTATAGAATGTGAAAAGCAAAAACATAAAAAACTTAAAAAATACCTTCCTGTGTTTAGTAAGTAAATGTGAGCTAAGCTATACACCAAATAGTCATTTACCATAGACAAGCAGTATCTATTGGACACGTCAATAGAAAAAAAAAGGATATATCAACAGAGATATTGTTTATAGATTTTCATGTCATTTTTCTATACAGTAAAATGTAAGGAAACAGTCATAATTCACCTTAAAGAATTGTGAAGAGGAAGAAGGGAGAAGAAAACTATTTGATTTGATGGTGATATGTATTCTATGTCTTAGTACAGAGACTAGAGAAAGATGTGAAAACTTTACATCAAGGTAATTTTGAGCCAATGAGAGAAGTTCTATCTAGGATAATATCACAGATATATGTATTTTTCCCCCATTTAATTATACGGAGTCAGTTTACTTTTTTATAAATAGACATTATTTAGAAGCCTGTTTTCACCACTATAGAATTCTTAAATAAGCATTTAAATCTCCAGGCTCTTCTTCTTTTTAAGTAGGCTAAACTGTCAGACTTAAGAGACCACTCAGTACAACCATAAACTGTGAAGGGAGTAATCAATAGCTGCTGAGGTTAGTCTTTGTAGAGTCTAAAGTTTGACTTCTCTGTCCTTCTCAGTAAAACCAGTGTTAGAAAATATCACTCTGGGTAGCACTTGAAGTTGTTGTTGGGATTTTTTTTTTTTTTCATTTATTTTTAAAATGTCCTATTTTTTTAAAGAGAAAAGAGAATTAAGAGGAAAAAACTTTCATTGTTATATTTTGAGTATATATCTGTCTGAAAGGGACATTTTGTAACTTCATAGAGATTTCATTTTAGAAGTTAAATTAGTTTTAAAAAATTTCCTAGCCCTTTTATAACGTTTGAAGTATAATATGTAGATCTTAAATCTACAGCTTAAAAATTTATATACTTGTGTAACCAGTGCACAGATCACTGTACAAAAACATTTCTAATATTTCTACACTCTTGGTCCTCTTAATCAGCACTTTCCCAAAGTTACTCAGTATTCAGATTTTTGAATATAGGTAAGTTTTGTCTGCTTTTGTATTTCATGTAAATGAAATCATAAAGTGTGTACTCTTTCTGTGTCTGGTTTCTTTTCTTTTCTTTTTTTTTAAGATTTTTGTTTATATGTTTGACACAGAGAAAGAGATCACAAGTAGGCAGAAAGACAGGCAGATCGAGGAGGAAGCAGGCTCCCTGCTGAGCAAAGATCCCAATGTGGGGCTAGATCCCAGGACCCTGAGATCATGACCTGAGCTGAAGGCAGAGGCTTTAACCCATTGAGCCACCCAGGTGCCCCTGTGTCTGGTTTCTTTTGATTATCATTATGTCTCAGATTCATCAATGTTGTGAGTTCTTATTTTATTGCCAAGTACTTTCCTGTTGTATGCATTTGCCATACTTAATTTTTCCATTCTACTAATGGTTGACATGAGTAGTTTTTGGTTTAAGACTTTGATAAGTAAAGCTGCTATGAGCATTCTTGTACATAACTTTTGGTAACACATACACACAACTTACTGGGTGTATACCTGAGTGGAAATGCTGGATCATAGGGTACTATGTATATGTCCAGTTAAGTTTTCCAGAGTGATGTATCATGTATATTCTCTTCAGTATTGTATAACAATTACAATTGCTTTGCATGTTTTACAAAACTTGGGTATATATTGTCACTTAAAAAAAGAATCTGATGGATATAGAAACTAGTAGGTTTACTATTGGTGCTAATTAAGTATATAGAATGTCCTGGCAGTTGAAAGCTTATATTTAAATTAGTAAATAATTTAAGTAGCTTGAGACCACTGTTACTAATATGTGAAAGTCCTTCAACCCAAGACTATTTGCTCTCTTCTTACTGTTTTACTTAATTTAAAAAAAAAAAAAGAATTGAGGAGTTAAAATAAGAATTACTGTCTTGCAGAAAGCCATAACAAGAGGATAGTGACCTTATTTGGTTAGTTAAATAACTGTATATTAAAATGCCCTCAAGCCTAAAAGAAAAAAGAACCAGCCAAAGTTATAATAGCTTTTTAATACACATTATTAAAGCAACTGTGATAAGGAGTGTATAAGTTGTGGCAGAAAACCATATTTTAGGTTCTATTACAAATTTATAGTAAATTGGAAATATTTTTTCCTTCATGGAATTTCTAAAATGTTTTTGCAATCATTTAAAGCTTTATTGCAAGTGAGGTAATAAAAAGGGAAGAAATCCAATTATTTTATGTGCAAAGCTTTCATTTCCTATTTAATGAAAGAAAAGAAGACTTTTGTTCAGTAAGCATGCAAGCTTTACAGTTTCTTACAGTAAATTAGAAATGTCCTTAAATAGAAAATAAGAAAAATATTTCCTTAGTGAATGCTTTAATGAAAGGTAGTTTTACTAAGTTTAAGCCTTTACTTAAGAACATTGCAGCCAAGGTGAAAGGGTTTCAGTCATTAGATTTGATTGATCATGAAGGTAATAAAAATAGGAAGTGCTTACTTAATGTTTAACTATCACGGGCATTGTTCTGAGCCCTTTATGTATATTATTTCATGAGCTTCACCACAACTCAATGAAATTGATAGTATACTATTCTCATTTACTGATGAGAACCTTGAGAGATTTGGTAATTTATGGTCACACAGCTATTGAGTAGCCAAGTCAAGATTTGAATCTGTACATTCTGCCTTTAGTATAGTGCTCTTAATGAATATGCTATATTACTATTATAGGCCAAAAGTGGAGATAGAAAGAAGGGGTTAATTAAGTTTCTACAGATGCCAGACATTGTGTTGAGCATTTTATGTACTAATCAATTCTCACAGTAACAGTCCAGTCATGTTCATTTAATTGTGATTTGCTTTTGGGATATTGTGATTTCTTGATACTGTCTCCTTGCTCTCCATCTGGCAACCTGATAGGTTAGGAGCCAGTCTACCTGATAGAGCTCATTTCTAAGAGCCTCCAGGGACAAAGATGTTAGGTCCCATCTGTGCTAGCTTTCTCCAGGACCATCAGTCTTCTGTGCCTTTGCCTGGGCGTTCTAAGTTAAATATGCATTTATTGAGCATTTTTTATATGATGAGGCCCATTCTAGCATTGGAGGTACAAAGGTGACATCAGGAAAATCCTTTCGGAGCTTATAGTTTGGGGGAAAGACAAGGGGCAGAGGGAGAAGAGAGGAAGCCTTTGTCTCCTACCTGTGGTCTCTCCCCAAGCCCTCCCTCTGTTCTTTCCCTCCATAAAAACTAGTCAGAATCTATAAGCAGGGGTGTAAGCTTCATTGTATAAGTTCCTTGACCTCAGTCTTGCCCTTTTCTAGGCCCATGGTGATTCCTAGTATTAAAGGAAGAAAAAGAGGAAGGGGTGTTTCCAGATATAAGCATATTTTATTTTCTGGCTCATCTGGTTTTAGTTGAAATTTCAGTGATATTTTCTTATCATCTCTCTTTTGTGATGTTTTGACATGCACACTAGTAATTGTATATAGAAAGTCCTTATTGAAAAATTTTCCCTATCTGGTCACTACAGTTGAGTCATAATATAGAAAGATTTCAGGTAGATGATGTTGTTGGAAAACTGCTTTAATTATGTACAAAGCCACTGTCAAATGAGGATTTGATAAAGGTAAACTGGTTAACAAAGAGGAGAAAATTACTGAAAATGTGCCTCAAAACAGAATTATTTAAATAGTCCTCCTGA
Organism: Procyon lotor; assembly: GCA_028646535.1. Taxonomy (NCBI): domain Eukaryota; kingdom Metazoa; phylum Chordata; class Mammalia; order Carnivora; family Procyonidae; genus Procyon; species Procyon lotor. Next base: position 74,549,573 of record CM053608.1, on the reverse strand, counting down.
CTTCACAAATTCCTCATTCTCATTCTACTCACTTCCTTGTGACTGCCCTACTCTTCCCTCAGGGGTGCTTTTGTCTGGGAACTGATTCAGTTCAATTACTGTCCCATTCCATGCCCTCCATCAAGTAGAAACTACCTGTTGAGTGGTCTCACTTTCAGTTCATGGCTACAAATCTCGAATGGGCATTGAATGTTGCCTTGCAGTTCAATTCTACTTTCCTTTTTCCTAGTATGTTTGCTTTCTAGTTTTCCAGAGTTCCTTGGTGCTTTCTCTTTTCTCTATAATCATAATAAATAGTCCATTTCAGTAATGTTGTTGTTTCATGTTTGATCAAGAGAATAGTAGTCATACAGGAACGTCTTCATTTTCTCACCCCCAAAACGGACAGCCCATGTCTGTGGCCTGACTTTTCCCTTCATGAAATGGACAGGTCCTGCCCTTACAGAGACCAGCTGCTCCAACTGGGGTAGATATTTTACCTCAAAACTTCATTATTTCTCCCCCTGCTTCTCATTTTTCCCCCCTCTTAACTGTATCTTACTATCTCTAATTATTATTGCCTCTGTCTACCACCATTTTTGAACGAGTCATCTTTTGTCATTGTTTATATATTCTTACTCAGGGTTTTCTTCTCCTTGCATTCTATTCCAGTTTCTATTGTCTCTCCTGACACTCCCCCAATTAAAGTCACCAGTAACCTTCATGTTGGCAAATCCAGTGGGTTTTTCTATCTTTCTTCTCATCAGTTTTCTATACATATGGCCACTTCCTCTTTCTGAAGCACTTTCTTGTCTTGGTTTCCATGAACTCCTCTTCGTTTTATTCTCACTTCATTGCCTGTTCCTTCTAAGTATCCTCTATTGGCTTTGTCTCCTTTGCTAGGCCCCTAAGTGTAAGTCCCTAGTTTATTGCTGGGCTCCCTTCTTTTGTGCTTTCTTTGCCCTCAATCAGTCCCGTAGTTTTAATGATCAAGGACACCCTGTATCTCTAGGCTTGACCCAGTTTCAGAACTCTATGCTTGTTTATTCAGCATCTTTTCTGTCATCCCTTTGTAACAGATGTCTTAGACTGGCCATGACCAAAATAGATTTCTTGATCCTCTCTATCTGCTGCCTCCCTATCTTAAACCACATCGCTAGTCAACTCACTGAATTGTTTTAAGGCAGAAATCTGCATTGATTTAATTTCTTCTTTCCCTCTCTACCTCTGACACATCACTTCCAGCAGCAAATCCTAGTAACTATACCTCTCTCCACCTTCAGTTGCTATCCATTGGGCCACTATTATCTTTCCTCTGCAATATTGCCCTAAATATTTTCTCTTTTTCTCTGATTTGTCTTTTTGAAAGTAAATCAGATCATGTACTTTCTTGCTTCACACCTTCCAGTGACTTTCTATTGCCCTTAGAATGACATCAAGCTCTCTAGGCCTTGTTGAATAGTCATACAGTGAAGCCTTAGACCCCTGTCTGTGTCTCTGGGTTTACATCTTTCTACTCTTTCCCTTATTTATTTTGCTCTAGCCATCTCTCTCTCTCTCTCTTTTTTTTTTTTTGTTCCCAGAACTAAATCAGACTTACTGTGACCTGAAGACCTTTGCACTATTTGCCCTGCCTACAATGCTTTTCCCTGATCTTTGCAAGAGTGCCTTCTTTGTTCTTGTCTTCAGATTTCACTTTAGTACCAGAGAGAGACCGACCCTGCACATCTGATTCAGGGTAGGCTGCAGTCATTCTTCATCACAACACCCTATTTTAAGTTACCTTATGGCACTTAACACTACTGTTTTATTTGTGATTATATGTTTTATTGTCTGTTTCTCCACTTTGCACCCCCTCTCCACTTCCCCAAAATGCCAAATACAGAATGTGGGTGCCTGGAAAGTTGCTGAGTGCATAGAGGTTTAATTATCAAATAAATGACTGTCTGTGGACTGTCAGTAAGCAGCCCTTGTGGAAAATGATGATTGGCAAAAATGATCCTCTTTATGATTGTGCTGTTGGGAAAGTTGGACATGAAGACATATAATACATACTTATGTAGTTTTGTAATGTTGGTGAGGTCCAGAGTCGATGACCAAGAAACAATCCTTGAGATGTCTTTGGTGCAAAAACATGATTCTGTTAAAGCACAGTAACAGGACCCATGGGCAGAAAGCTGCTGCACTGGAGTTCAGAGGAATTATTTATTATATATTTGAGAGTTAGAGGAGGTAAGGACCAAGAGGGGTGTCCAAAAAGACTTTCATATGCTAAAGAAGATCAGGAACTGGAGGCCTGGCTTTTGTCAAGCTAGAGTTGTTATTCCTTCTAGTCAGGCATTTAACCCGACAGTTGGGAGCTTCCTGGAGAAATGTTCTACTCTGCTTATCTTAGGTCCTTGTCAATGGGCTGCAGATCAGACATTTAATTTTGTTTATTTTCCCTTCTGCCTCAGTTTCCCATATCACTCATGGGAGGGTGATGTTAGGGCTCCAGGAAATTGAGTTTTGGGTCTCTGGAAGTTAGGCTATTGATAAAGAATGCTTTTTATTATAAATCACTAAGATGTTTTTTAACTGAGGGAGACTCATGCCCTGAAGTACTGGGATCTCTGTAAGTTAACCATTTGTTTCTCCTTCCCTTAACTTTAGGGCAGCCAAGAGTGCCTGAGGAATGTCACACAGGTCCCACCTGGGAGAGGGGAGATTGGTGTCAGCTTATACTTGCCCTCAGCTTGCTTTCTGCTCCCTCATCATACTCGTACATGCATTCATATAGAGTGGAGATGTTTAGGACCTACATTAGACTTTATTTGTATATATAGGGCCCACATTAGACTTTATTTATAGTCTCTTAATGTTTTAGAGCTGGTAAGGACATAAGCAGTCTAATTCAACCACCTTATTCTTCAGATGAAATGGGAGCTGAGTGTGATTATACAGCATGTACGTAATGCCATGATTCAAATCCCATACTGACCTGAATCTCTGCCAATGCTAATGTTACCAGTGGGAGAGTCTGCCTTGTATGAATGGAGGTTTTTGTCCTTAGATTTCCCCACGAGATTTACGTGGGGATTTGCACTCTAATAAAGACAGGCAGAAGGGGGCGCCCTGCGTGGCTCAGTGGGTTAAGCATCTACATTTTGCTCAGGTCATGATCTCTGAGTCCTGGGATCCAGCCCCACTTTGGCTTCCTGCAAAGCAGGGAGTCTGCTGCTCTCTTCTCTCTCTCTCCCTCTGCCCCTCCCCACCGCTCGTTGTCTCTCTCTCTTTCAAATAAATAAAATTAAAATAAAATAAAATAAGATAAAATAGGGGCACCTGGGTGGCTCAGTGGGTTAAAGCCTCTGTCTTCAGCTCGGGTCATGATCTCAGGGTCCTGGGATCAAGCCCCATGTTGAGCTCTCTGCTCAGCAGGGAGCCTCCCCCCCCATGCCTGCCTCTCTGCCTACTTGTGATCTCTCTCTTCAAATAAATGAATAAAATCTTTATAAATAAATAAATAAACAAATAAAATTTAAAAAGAATGAAAAGTAGCAAGCAGAAAGCAGTTTATTAAAACAAAAGTACACTTGGAAGGTGGGAGAGCAGGCAGGTTCTCAGAGGTGGAACCAGCCCCTAGGTTGTTTTGGGATTAAATATTATTGGATCTTTCTGCGCTTTGAGGAGCAGTGACTTACACTGGGATGGTCTCTAATGGAGGCTGCTTCCAGTCATTTGGGGAATTCCTCCCACTGGTTGGGAGGGGGAGTTTTGACCTTACTAGTTTTGTACCAGAGCCTCCTGGCTGCCTTTGGCGGGGGGAGTTGACGCTGTACCCGCAATGCAAATGTATTATAATGAGTCTGGCTTTCTCTGGAGCAATGATGGAAGAGAAGTACACTTTCTCAACGCCTCTAGCATTGATCTGCTCTTGATCTGTCCCATCCCAGCGCCTTGGAAGCCACCTGAAATGGTTGTGCCAGCCTCCCCCCTTTAATGTGTAATGTTTTTATCACCATCCTTGCCTCCAACTCCTGTCTCTATCATTCCTTCTCAGGGATTTGGAACTCTGCCTTGGGGCATTCCTTCCACTGCTCCTTTTTAGCTCCTGCCATCTAACAATAACTTCTTTTTAATAGCAATCTTTAATCAATAATGATGCACTAGGAACCAGCAGTAAGTCTGTGTATCCAATGATACACAGCAGTCTTTTCTCATTTGGCTATTTGTGCTTACACAAATCCTGTAGGAAATACTCCGCAGCTTTCATTTTTATCTTTGACTTTAGAAATTAAACAATTTTTTATACAACTAATCTGTTCATTGGTTGTTGGTAAAATATCTGATAACTTGTGTGACGTGTTAGGTTGTCTTGAAAGTTTTTCCTTATCCTCTTCCCTATCTAGCATCACTAAGCTGAGGGCCCATAATTCTCTGGCAGAGCCAGAAGATATGAGCTTAGGGTTATCTACCTTTTCTTTAGTTTAAAAAGAAAACAAAAACTAGAAGTAAAGTATTAGAACATAGCAGTATATTATTCTGAAGTAGCCACACTAGGTGCCAAAGAACTTCCGTTGTTCAGAAGAGGAGACTAGATTAGGTTGAAAGCTATAGCAGGGGAGAGAAAGGAGATAGGTAATTAATAGTAGTAGTACATGTAGTAGGTATGATAGTGGGAGTCGTATCTATACTAGTAGTTCAGTACTCTGATTCACTGTGCTTTATCTGAAAGAGCACAGTCTCCAAACCCATATATATTAACATGATTCTTAGACTGATTATCATTAACAAAAGTAAAAAATAAAAACATGGATTAACTACATGTGAACCCCATAAATGGAAATTGTTATCGTGGTTGTATTGGTTGCGGTAACATCAAATTATACCTTTGGATGGAGTTCTTACCAAACTACTAGAATACATAAAACATGAATTTAGAGGGGCGCCTGGGTGGCTCATATGATTGTGTCTACCTTAGGCTCACGTCATGATCTCCAGGTCCTGGTCTCAAGCTCCGCATCAGGCTCTCAGTTCAGTAAGGAGTCTGCTTCTCCTTCAGCCTCTCCCCCTGCTTGCGCTCTCTCTCATAAATAAAATCTTTAAAAACAAAACAAAACAAAAAAGGCCCTCATGAATTTAGATATATTAGTTATCAAATAATGTTGTCTTACTAATAGCTATATAAAATAGCATTCTGAAATAAAGTAGCTATAAATTATTCTGTTCTTTACTAACAGTGATTTTATTTTATTATTAGATATTTTACTTTATTAAAACCAAGAGCTTTAAATAGATAAACATCCTCTGTGAGAATTAAGTGAATAGTTTCTGACACTGAACTTTTGTTTTCACTGTAGACTTATTGTGCCATATTAATGCAAACAGTGAAGGGATGAAATTCTCTACTAGGTTTCTTTGATCTAGTATTAAGTTGTTACAATTTCTAGAATCCACAACCATGGCTATAAAGGAAACCTTGAAACTGTAAGATGTCTGATAAAGCAGCCTGACAGGGTATAGTAGCTCTCAAATATGTTTCTCAGGGCTTGTTCTGATCATAGTACCTGATGATGGATGTAAAGCCATCAGCTTCTGAGATAATAGAAGAAAGGAAAGAGGGAAGAGTTTTAATCTGAAATGTTTATGTAGTTTTTTTTTTTTTTACATAAGTTCACAGAGCACTGTTTTAGTATTTATTTTATTTTACCTTTATCTTTTATCCACTTAACAGTTTTCATTTATGCAGTTTTGAGTTTCTCACTTTTATTGTTTCCCTTCCCTCTGAAGAACTTTGAAATTTCTGGTAAGGCAAGTTTATTGGCAACAAATTCCCTCCATTCTTGTTTGTCTAAGAAAATCTTTTGTGTCTCCTTTACTTTAGAAGGGTAATTTTGTAGAGTACAGGATTCTAGGTTTGTGGGTTTTTTTTCCTTCTGTACCATAAAATATTTGATTCCAATCTTTTCTTGCTTGCCTGGCTTCTGAGGAGAAGTTCAGTGTAATTTTTATCTTTGTTCCTCAATAGATAAGTATTATTCATTCCCCCTTGGGCTTCCTTCAGAAATTTTTCTTCTTTTTTTTAAATTGAATTTAGTTAGATAACATATAGTGCAATATTGGTTTCTGGAGTAGAATCCAGTGATTCATCACTTATATACAACACCCAGTGCTCATCACAGCACTTGCCCTCTTTAATACCCATTACCTATGTAGCCCATCCCCTTTCTGTTTCCTTCTCTCCTTATTTTTTTTAACCCTTTCCCATATGTTCATCTGTTTTGTTTCTTAAATTTCACATATGAGTGAAATCATACTGTATTTGTCTTTTTCTGACTGACTTATTTCACTTAGCACAATATACTCTAGCTCCATCCATATCGTTGCAAATAGTAAGACTTCATTTTTTTTAATGGCTGAGTAATATTCCTGCGTGCATGTGTGCATGTGTGTGCGTACACCACATCTTTATGCATTCATCAGTCAGTGACATTTGGGTTCTCTCTGTAGTCTGGCTGTTGTTGATAATGCTGCTGTAAACATCTAGATGCATGTACCTCTTCAAGTCTGTATTTTTATATCCTTTGGGTAAATACCCAGTAGTGCGATTGCTGGATCCTAGGGTAGTTCCATTTTTAACTTTGTAAACGAACCTCCATACTCCAGAGTTCTCTAGAGTGGTTGTACCAGTTTGCATTCCCACCAACACCTGTTGTTTCTTCTAAGAGGGTTCCCCTTTCTCCACATCCTCACTAACACCTATTGTTTCTTGTGTTACTAATTCTAGCCATTCTGACAGGTGTGATGTTTAATTTGTATTTCCCTGATGATGAGTGATGTTGAGAATCTTTTCATCTATCTGTTAGCCATCTGGATGTTTCCTTCCTTCCTTCCTTCCTTCCTTCCTTCCTTCCTTCCTTCCTTCCTTCCTTTCAGATTTTTATTTATTTATTTGAGAGAGAGAGAGATCACAAGCAGGCAGAGAGGCAGGCAGAGAGAGGGAAGCAGGCTCCCCGTTGAGCAGAGAGCCTGATGTGGGGCCCGATCCCAGGACCCTGAGATCATGACCTTAGCCGAAGGCAGAGGCTTTAACCCACTGAGCCACCCAGGCGCCCTGGATGTTTTCTTTTGAAAAGCATCTATTCCTGTCTTCTGCTCATTTTTTAGCCAGATTGTTTTTGGGTATTGAGTTTGATAAATTCTTTATAGATTTTGGATACTAACCCTTTAGCAGATATGTCATTTTGCGTATCTCTTCTCCCATTCCATAGGTTGCTTTTTAGTTTTGTTGATTGTTTCCTTTACTGTGCAGAAGATTTTAATTTTTTTTTTGGAAGATTTTTATCTCGATGGAGTCCCAATAATTCATTTTTGCTTTTGTTTCCCTTAACTCTGGCAATGTATCTAGTAAGAATTGGCTGTGACTGAGATCAAAGAAGTTGCTGCCTGTGTTCTCCTCTATGATTTTGATGGTTTCTTGCCTCACATTTAGGTCTGTTTAGGTCAAAATTCGATTTTGAATTTATTTTTGTGTATGGTGTAAGAAAGTGGTTCCGTTTCATTCTTCTGCATATTGGTAACCAGTTTTCCCAACACGATTTGTTGAAAAGACTGTCTATTTTACATTGAATATTCTCTCCTACTTTCTCAAAGTTTAGTTGACTAGTGTGGATCTGCTTTTGGGTTCTCTGTTCTTTTCCATTTATTTATGTGTCAGTTTTGGTGCCAGTACCATACTGTCTTGATGATTACAACTTGGTGATATAGCTTGAAATCCAGAATTTTAATGCCTCCAGTTTTGTTTTCTTTTTCAACATTCTTCTGACTTCTGACTTCTTCTGGGTTCTTTTGTGGTTCCATACAGATTTTAAGATTGTTTGTTCTACCTATGTGAAAAATGCTGGTAGTGTTTTGTTAGGGATTGCATTAAATGTATAGATTGCTTCGGGTTGTATAGACATTTTCACTTGATCTTAGCCAAAAGGCCAAGAAGTGATGGTAGTATAGACATTTTAACAATATTGGTTCTTTCAGTCTGTGAGCATAGAATGGCTTTCCATTTCTTTGTGTCCTCCTAAGTTTCTTTAATAAGTGTCCTATAGTTTTCAAAGTACAGATCTTTTACCTCCTTTTTTAAAAGCTTTATTTATTTATTAGAGAGAGAGAGAGCAGCATGGGAGTGGAAGGGCAGAGGGGGAGGGAGAGAGACTCTCAGGCAGACTCCCCGCTGAGCGCAGAGCTCAATGAAGGGCTTGATCTCATGACCTGAGCAGAAATCAAGAGTCAGAAGCTTAACCACCTGTGCCACCCTGATGCTGTACATCCTTTACCTCTTTAGTTAGGTTTATTCCTAAGTATGTTATTGTTTTTGGTGCAGGTGCAAATAAGAACGATTCCTTGTATCATTTTCTACTGTTTTGTTATTGGTGTGTAGAAATGCAGCAGATTTCTGCACATTGATTTTATAGCCTGCAACTTTGCTGAATTCATGTATTAGTTCTAGCAATTTTTTGGTGGAGTCTTTGGGTTTTCTACATAGAGGATATTGTCATCTGCAAATAGTTAAAAGTTTAACTTCTTCCTTACTGATTTGGATGCCTTTTATTTCTTTTTGTTGTCTGATTGCTGAGACTAGGACTTCCAGTACTATATTAAATAGTAATGGTGTGAATGGATATCCTTGTCTTGTTCCTGACCGTAGGGGAAAGGCTCTCACCTTTTTCCCCCATGGAGGATATTAGCTGTGGGTCTTTCATATATGGTTTTTATGATGTTGAGGTATGGTCTCTCTATCCCTTCTTTGTTGAGAGTTTTTATCAAGAATGGATGCTGTACTTTGTCAGATGGTTTTTTTGCATCTATAGAGAGGAGCATATGGTTCTTATCCTTTCTTTTATTAATGTAGCATATCATATTGATTGATTTGCACATATTGAATCTCCCTTGCAGCCCAGAAGTAAACCCTACTTGATCATGGTGAATAATTCTTATAGTGCACTGTTGGATTCGATTTGTTATTGTCTTGTTGAGAATTTTTGCATCCATGTTCATTAGGGATGTTGGCCTGTAATTCTCCTTTTTAGTGGAGTCTTTGTCTCATTTTAGAATCAAGGTAATGCTGGCCTTGTGGAATGAGTTTGGGTATTTTCCTTCCATTTCTATTTTTTGGAACAGTTTGAGAAGAATAGGTATTAACTCTCTTTAAATGTCTTGTAGAATTCCCCTGGGAAGCCATTTGGCCCAAGACTTGTTTATTGGGAAATTTTTGATTACTGATTGAATTTCTTTGATGGTTATGGGTCTATTCAAATTTTACATTTCTTCTTTCAGTTTTGGTAGTTTGTAAGTTTCTAGGAATTCAGCCATGTCTTCCAGATTACCCAGTTTGTTGGCATGTAATTTTTCATAGTATTCTCATAAATGTTTGTATTTCTGTGGTGCTGGTTGTGATCTCTCTCTTTCATTCATGATTTTATTTACTTGGATCCTTTCTCTTTTCTTTTTGATAAGTCTGGCTAGGGTTTTATTGATTTTATTAATTCTTTAAAAGAACCAGCTCTTGGTTTCATTGATCTGTTCTCTTAGGTGTTTTTGTTTGTATCTATATCATTTATTTCTGCTCTTATCTTTATTATTTCCTTTCTTCTGCAGGTTTTAGGCTTTATATGCTGTTCCTTTTCTAGCTTTTAGGTGTAAGGTTAGGTTGTATATTTGAGAGTTTTCTTGCTTCTTGAGGTAGTATACAGCCTGTATTGCTTTATACTACTCTCTTAGGACTGCCTTTGCTGTAATCCCAAAGGTTTTGGACTGTCATGTTTCTTCTCTCTCTCTCTCTCTTTTTCTCTCTTTTTCTCTCTCTCTCTCTACTGTAATCCCAAAGGTTTTGGACTGTCATGTTTCTTCTCTCTCTCTCTCTCTTTCTCAGTCTTTCTTTCTTGATTTTATTTATTTACTTGACTTATAGAAAACTAGCAGGGGCACCTGAGTGGCTCAGTGGGTTAAAGCCTCTGCCTTCAGCTCAGGTCATGATCTCAGGGTCCTGGGATCGAGCCCCACT
>CM053608.1:74492257-74539455 GCA_028646535.1 Procyon lotor | reverse complement strand
AGGAAGGAAGGAAGGAAGGAAGGAAGGAAGGAAGGAAAACTGGCAGTATTGTAGCCCCTCTCTTTTTTCCCTGTAAGTGATTTTCGGGACTAGTTTTCTTTTGCAGTCCCTTGTGCCTCCCCCACTTTCTCTGTCTCTCTCTTCTTTCTCTCTCACTGCTCCCTCTAGATCAGGGCTCCTTCTCCTGGGGAGCATCGATGGCTCTTTTCTCTCACAAATCAACTCTCTGCAGTTCCTACCTTCCATTGGTCATTTTTCCAGTTTGTAGATGTGCAGCTTTGTTCTCTGAGACTTCAGATCGATTTCTTGGTGTTCAGAATGATTTGATATTCATCTAGTTGTGTTTGAGGGAGGAAGCAAACTTAGGATCATCCTACTCCTCTGCCATCTTACTTCTCTCAGAATTTTTTCTTTATCTTTTATTATCTGTAGTTTGAAAATTGTGTGATAGGTGGAGGATTTGTGGTTTAGTATTCAATATTAATTTGGGTAGATTATCAGTCATTATGCCTTCATGAGATATTCTGTTTCTCTTTAAAGCTTCCCCTTCTCATACCCTCAAAACATGTATATTATATCTTCTATATTTATTCCATTTGAATATTGTTTCTTTTTTCTTTTTCAGTCTGTTCTTCTTTGTTTTACCATTTTGGAAATTTCTATTGACATATCCTTAAGCTCAGAGATTCTTTCCTCAGCCATTTTTATTCTGCTAATTAGTCCATCAGAGGCATTATACATTTATGTTACAGCATTTTTGATCTATAGTGTTGATTCTTGGAATTTCCACTTCTCCACTTACATTATCCATCTGTTCTTGCATGTTGTCTACTTTTTCTGTTAAAGCCCATAGCATATTAATCATAGTTGTTTTAAATTCAGTCTGATAATTCCAACATCTCTGCTATATCTGAGTCTGGTTCTGATGCTTGGTCTCTGTCTTTCAAAGTGTTCCTTTTTGTTTGCCTTTTAATTTTTTTTTTTTTTGCTTTGTAATTTTTTTTGTTGAAAGCTAAGTATAATGTATATACAGAGTGAAAGGAACTCTGGTAAATAGGGCTTTAGTAATTTGGTGGTGAATTGTGCAAAGAAGAGAAGCATTCAGTAGTCCTGTGGTTAGGTCTTGTCTGTTAGCCTATTGCCCTGGGCAGTGAACTTCTCAAGTGCTTCACACTTCTCAAGTGCCTCTTTTCCCCACCGTAGGTGGATGGAGGGGGGTTGAAATTGAGTATTTTTCTTCCCCCAGGTAAGCTAGGTACTGCTAAAACTCCAGTAGGTTGGGCTCTCTTTTCCTCACCCCATGACAAAACCAAAGGGAGTTTTTCTCCGGTCTTCTCTAAGAGAACCTTGGTAATGCTTTTGAAGGTAAAACTCACAGAAATGTGAGCGCCCCCCTGTGACAGCATCCTGCAGTTTTTGATGCTCATGTTGAGAGTCTTCTCAGCACTTAATCAGTTATGTACAACTCAGGTTTCTACCCTGGTGCTGGGTTTTTGCTGCAATAAATTGAAATTCTCTCTGTTCTTCTTTTTCTCCAGTTTTAGGGGCTGCTGTTTGCCCTGCAACCTCACTTCTCTGTTGAATTTAAGAGGAGTTGTTAATTTTTCAGTTTGTTTAACTCTTACTTGTTAGGATGAAATAATGACTTTCAAGCTGATTATCTGCCAGACCAGAAACTGGAAGTATTGTTTTATTTATCTTAATTATTATTTTAGCAGTCATAAGGTTAGTATCACAGTTATTATTTTACTAATCAAAAACTGAGACTCAGAGAAAGGGCCAGCTGCATAATCTGCAGAGCCTTGTTCAAAAGACAAAAAAAAGTTACTAAAAGGTCCTAAAAAGGTACATCAAAGGTACTAAAATATAAAAGCTTTTTTCTTATACATTCTCTCAACTGTCAGGGTGTCTTTTATATGTTACTTAATGTTGTTCTAAGTACGTGAGTTCAAGCCCCACATTGGGGGGGTTGAGTTTACCTTTAAAAAATAAAAAATAAAGTAATGTTCTAAGTAAATAAAAATTAAAAATTTATATGACATAAATTTTATCATTCATCTTTACATTGTAACACAAGTTTTAACTGCAATCATAACAGCATTTATTTGTTTATTTTTAAATATTTTATTTATTATTTATTTGACAGAGAGAGATCACAGGTAGGCAGAGAGGCAGGCAGAGAGAGAGGGGCAAGCAGGCTCCCTGCTGAGTAGAGAGCCCGATGCGGGGCTCGATCCCAGGACCCTGAGATCATGACCTGAGCCGAAGGCAGAGGCTTTAACCCACTGAGCCACCCAGGCATCCCTATAAGAGCATTTAATTCATATGTGGAATCATCAAATTTACACACTGTATTTCTAAGCTCGTACATGCATGGATATTTTGTTCTTACCGGAATAATGGAATACTGCACAAAACTAACTGAACTTTTTATTTCACTTATTAATATGCACATATTCCATCAACATTCTTTGTTTTTGATTAACTGATGAATAAGGAAGGACTGAAGGGAAAGGTACTATCCATTGTTCTGTCCCCTTCTCTCTCCTGCCCTCATTTTCTCTGTAAATGGTTGGCTGATACAGGGAAGTGACGTGAGTAAAAAAGCATTAGGAGTATTTAGTCTGTCTTGTTTCTTATGATACTGTTGCCTTCTGCTTTTAAGTTCTGATTGAAAGAGAAAGCATGGCCTCTTAGGGCTGTTGATAACTCTGCTTATCCTGCTGTAGAACTAATATGCTTATTTTGTGCCCACTTGGGTCCTTACACAGGAATTCTGTGCTCATGGAACATCATGACTCCTGTAAGCAAATGGAAAGCAAGGGCACATATTGCACATACCTTCTGTGCTTATGAAGCTTTGGTTTCATTGTCTCATTGGATTTACAAAATCAAGTTCAGAGATAAAATGAAGAAGTTCAGGATGCAATAGTTATTAAACCTTTTGTGGGATTCTATGGGACTGCACAGGTTATACCCACAAAGCTGACCCTGCTCAGAGATACTCTGACTTGTTCAAAGCCACACAACTGGGAAGTGTCCAAGGTGGGTTTAAACTTAGGTGTTTGACTAATGTTTTTTTAGCTTGCTTGCTTCCCTCCCTCCCCCCTCCCTCCTTCCTCCTTGCTCTCCCTCTCCCTCTCTCTCTTCTTCTTTTTTTCTTTCTTTTTTCCGTATTTGTTATTATTATTATTTTTACAATTCTTGTGTTGAGGGCTGACTTTCAGTGGATTGTTGCAAAGGAGCTTCTCAGCCACATAAAAAAGCTTGACCCAGAAGCAGGTGATCTGTGAATAGTTTAGTTCCAGGTTCCCCACAACCGTGAGTTGTGTTGTGGGCAAGGGGGTGGCACCTTTCCAGTTGCATCCCATTTATTTTTTTTCTTTCAGTTATAGTTTGCTATCAAGTCGTAATTATAAAAAACTATTTTTCTTTCTCTGTAAATCTCCAGACTACTATGTAAAGCAAGAATAAAGTAGTAAGATGAATGTTAAAAACATAGATATAGATACAGCCTACTCCTTGTATCAGAATTACTGACTTTCTTCCCAGTCTTGCTAATTCACTACTGAGAGGCTGACTGGACATTTGGATGCAGTTCTTACAGAACTTTGAAAGAGCGTTCTGCCCTCAAGGAGTTTACCACTGCCAGAGGAGAGGAACCGCTGTATACCTGGGTCCAGCTGTAGTGTAGTACTGTCTTCAGGCAAAGGCTCTAATAAGTATAATTGTGATGAGTATTTCAAACTGGATACTTTTAAGAGTGAAACCAGGCACTATTAACAGTTAAGTTGGAATCACAGGCATTAACTGTAGGCATCCTGAGCAAACTGGGTCATATAGTCACCTACCTTTTAATGCATTATTCAGATACATGAGCCTAAGCATGACATTCCTATAAGCTTCCAGAAGACTTCCCTTTTTTTTTTTTTTTTTTAAAAAACACCATCATTGCACTAATCCACTCTGAACCACAGTTATGATTGTGTCTGCTTGCTTGACTAGAATATAAGCTTCTGGAGTTTAGGAACCAAGTCTTATTCATCTTTGTATTCCTTGTGCTTTGTAGACCTGGCACATAACTGTAAAGGCTGCCACCACAATCACCACTGACTGCCATTTATGAAGTACACAGCCGTTATGTATCCTCCCACTATGAAAGCGACTCTGTATATCATTTGACTTCATCCTCACAAAAATCCTGCAAAGTATGCCTACCAGTGTTTGTGTTACATAATGGGAAACCTTGCAGACCTAATGTATAAAGCACTATATAGGTCATTCTTTGAGAAACTCTTCAAACTGCGACAGGAACTAAATTAGAGATAGACAAATGTCCAGATTCTTAGAAGGAAAATTTACATGAATTATGAATGCTTGTATCATTGAGCTTGACATGAATTCTATGCAAAATTCAAATGGGACTTTTTTTTTAATGGCTTACTTCTTTTCTCAAAATGTTAACAGCAGTCACTGGGTGCTTATATGGGTTCCCTGGGAACAGCTCCTGTCCGAGTAAGCTTATTTTTTGAGATTCTTTGATATCTTTCTGGTCAAGATGTAGACAGGTGGGCCTTATGTGCAGATTGTAGATAGATTGTGAACTGGATGGACAGCTATACCAGAGAAATCCAGTTAATAGAATTGATGTTAGTACCAAGGGAGCTTGCTGCATTCTTCAGGGCTCAATCCTAGACTTTGTTCTTTGAACCATTTTTATTATCTGAGTACATCAATGTCTTATGTTTTAAATTCTCAAATACCCAGCAAAGATTAGTTAAGAAATTGCATGACAGAACAATTCCTCAAAAATCTTAAACACAAAAATTACAACAAACTGGGTAAAAGTAAAATTCCAAAATAAGTGCATCCAAATCTCAACTGCCCTAAATATAGTATCACAAAGGAAAATGTCAGGGAATTTTAGGTGACTGAGAGCTTGATGTGAATTAGTGGTCTCCTATGGCTGCTGAGAGGGTCAAGGCTCCACTTAATAATTTCTCACTTGTTTTCTGCATGGCTCTGTATTGGAATGTAGGAATAAGTGAGTAGATGTTACAAGTTACCTGAAGAGGAAGCTTTCTAATAGTATTGTCCAGAAAAGGAATATGCTGTATCACCATATACAGTGATTTCATGGTACTGGAAAATTTTCTTACAGAGAGACTGGCCATATAAGAGATGTTACAGTGGTATTTTATGCATCACATAATGAATCTAGTAAATGTCTTGTAAGGCTCCTTTCTGTTCTGAAATTTATATGTCTCATATTTCTTCCTCCCAGTAAAATATTGTTTGGGATGACAATGTCCCTAGGCCATATAAAGAGCCATTTACTGAAAAATGTCAGTATGGTTGGAGAAACAAAATGTAGATTACAGTTATAAATTGAACCCTAAAAATACAACTTATTAAAGAATATTAAATTTAAAAACAGTACATTATGTATTGATAAGTTTAATGTGAAAAGGATTTGTAAGTACTTTATAAAGAATGGTAAAGAAGAAAAAAGGAAACTTTAACAAGATTCAGAGTAAGTAAAACAAAATAAGATGTTGGAAATAAGTTATGTGCAGGATTATTTCTTACATAAAATAGTTTTAAACAAAGTTGTATATAATTTGGTTGTGACAGCATACACATACAAACACATGTATAGTAATTATAACAATCAATATATCCTAGGAATTAAGACAGTGGATTTTAGCGTATTGGTTTTAGACAATTGAGACTACTGGGTAAACAGTAAAGATGATTCAGTCTTTGCAGCTTTTCTACTTTATGGTAGAATATGTGATAAAGTACAACCCAGTAGCCTTTGAGTAAATCGTCATTCATAAATTTTTACTAAAAAATTCTGTGAGGGGTGCCTGGGTGGCTCAGTGGGTAAGGCCTCTGTCTTCGGCTCGGGTCATGATCTCGGGGTCCTGGGATTGAGCCCCCCATCGGGCTCTCGGCTCAGCGGAGAGCCTGCTTCCTCATCTCTCTGCCTGCCTCTCTGCCTACTTGTGATCTCTTTCTCTATCAAATTAATAAATAAAGATTTAAAAAATAAAAAATTCTGTGAAGGTGAAATCCTACTATGAAGATTTCAACATGTATTCAGATAAGAGTAGTATTCTGGTAGTTGTATGTTATCGAGGGCTTGTTAGAAATTATATTTCAGATTTCAAGTTGTAATGAAGGAGTAAATTAATGTTAATCATTCTGTACAGCAAAGTGTTGTATCTCTACTTTTGGCCTGAAGCAATGAAGAATTAGAGATTGGTACCCAAAGCGAAAACAGAGAACAGTTTTATTAAAACAACTATACACTCTCTAGGGGAGAGTGGGCAGGTTGTGCAAGGTGCATCTGGCCCTTAGGTAGTTTTGGGGTTGGATATGTGTTGGGCTTTTCTGGACTGGGAAGACCTGTGACGTGCAGTTGAGGGGCTGGTGCTGAGGGCTCCTTGACTGACACCTAAGATTATGTAACCACTTTCCTACTATGCATGCCCATTGCCATAATGTATCTGAAAAGCCCATAAGAGGGCTTTTAACTGCAAAACAAATGTATGTAAATGGCTGTGTAGCTAAAAGTCAAGCTGGGGACACCTTTTCCCTGGACTATGCATGCACATTTTTAGGGACAGTTTCTCTAGGCTGTTAAATCCTATTGTGAGGGGAACATGACCCAATTTTCTTGATCGTAAAGATGCTTCTTGGAGTGTTCCTTCCATTGCTCATCATCTAGTTTCTACTTCACACTCCATTGCTCTGATCATGTCACAACACACCCCTGTGCTTACAATGGTAGTGATCATTTTCTTTCTCAGTACAGTTCATATGCATGCATAACACACTTCCCTTAGGAGTGATGTCTTTGCTTTGGCTACCGTCTTTGAAAATTGGTGCGCTATCTAATACTAGCTCTAGTTGGTTGTTCAGATCCTTCTACAATATGGCCCTAGCTTATTTTTTTTTAATTTATCTGTTATTGTTTCTATAGAAACAGTAGACCCATAGTTTAGTCATACATATCCACTGTCTTTCTTGTTTTTCTATATTCCGTTTTCTTACTTGGTACTTTTAAAACCAACTTCTACATATTAGACTCTTTCCTATCTTTCCTACAGACTTCAAAGTAAATATTACTGTCTTTTTAAAGTCCTAATCATCCAGTGACCACCATCATGGGTATAAGTTGGATCTTGTACCATTCATATGGTCTTTATACTCTATCTTGTATGAAATTATTTGTATACTTGCCTTGTCCTGTCTGTCAGATTGTGGTTCCTTTCTTGCAGCTTCTCTTTGTGTCATTAGAAAAACAGTATCCTTGTAAGCATTGGGTAATTTTGAATCTAATTTGTGATAAATAGAAATTATTAAGTAAAAGACATCATTGTACTGAGAAAGGAGTCCTATCAGGAGAATAACTACTTTAGCCACTTATGTAGTCGTTGGACAAATCATATCATTTTAATATCCTTAATTTTAAAATGAGAGAGTTAAACATATATTTTATATCCCTTCTGGTTCTATGAGTCTATAAATATTAAAGGAAACTGATTATACATAAACTAGTTAAGGCATATTTGAGATGTAGTCAGGTTTTGGTGGTTTTTTTTTTTAAGATTTTATTTATTTGAGAGAGCGAATGTGTGAGTAGGGGGAGGGGCAGAGGGAGAGGGAAAATGAGAATCCCAAGCAGACTCCCTGCTGAGCAAGAAGCCCCACGACTGGCTCGATCTCACAACCCTGAGATCATGACCTGAACTGAAATGAAGAGTCAGATGCTTAACCAGCTGAACCACCCAGGTGCACTGAGAGGTAGTCAGTTTTAAAAAAAAAGTTTTTAATTACCTCTAGCACTTAGAAAATTGTATAGCTTCCCTATTCTTATAAATATGTATTAATGCTATTATCTACATTAATTGGTCAGCCTAAGCTTAATGAATCATGTTTTAGGGGCTCAATTGTTATTTCTGTTATTTAAAAAGTTGGTAAATGTAGGAGTTGGAAACAAAGTAGGGTTTTTATTCATTTATAATCTGTGGATAATAATTTAAATGAGACGTCTTCTCAGTATGTGTCTAAGGAACTTAAAAAATTTCTTAATCTAAGTAGACCTGTAGTATTCCTCCTCGTTAGAAAATTGTGTCTAATGAATTAAATATTACCTAATTTTATTCATTGACAGTTGACTGAATTCCTCACCTATTAAAAGGCAAATTACATAATGTGTTTAGTAGCAGGAGAATTTAAAGTGGAATGATTCTATACATACTGATTGACGTATCTAAGCTAAATGTGTAATGTCAAGGCGGTGACAGTTACATGAGGGAAAATGTGGTTGGGAAAATCTTGATTAACTATTATCACACTTTATTATATCCTTTCCCCTAAATCCTAAGAAGATGATAGCATTTTTATTCCAAAATCTTCTAAAATTTGGCTTCAAGAAATTACATAATTCATATGAGAACTACATTTCAGATATCTTTAATAATTTTATCTTATTCTTTACAAAGCTTAACACGATTGGTATGCTGTAGAACAGAAGGACGAATAATAGTTTGTGTTTTAATACTTTGACTTAAGGTTTATTATCCTTATATCCTGAAAATATTTGACAGGTAGTACTTAGTAAGTGTTATATCTAAGTCTGGTAGAAATCAGATATGCTCTTAAGGATTTCTTTATTTTAGAAGAGATTGTCAGGAAGGCATAATCTATACCATCTGTTTGTTAATCAAAATGTTTAACTGGAATATATTTTGGGACTCCATATATAGTTCTCTAACATTAATCTGGTTAGATATACATACATATATGTGTGTGTGTGTGTGTGTGTGTGTGTGTGTGTATTTTTTTTTTTAATATAAAGAGTGAAAAATATGTTTAGCTGTAGAAACTAAGTAGACTTCAGAGTGGCCATGAATGGTGTTTTCAGGATAAACCAGGGTACTTCTGCTTCCTTCTTGATAAATCCAAGCTATTTAAAAGTGGTCACATTGCACTCTTGGGGAGTTGAGTACTAATACACCCAATACAGACTGTCCAGGAAAAAAGGAAGGAGGGACGTTCTAGCATTTTAAGTATTTAGTTGGAATTGACTCCATGGTTACAATAGACTGTGCTTTCTTTGAAATTATTTTGCTATAAACAAAGTAAGTCTTACCTCTGTTGGAGGTGAAAAATAAAAGAAAATGTGAACTAGATTATGTTAAACTTCTGAGAATTGTGTATTGTTATAGGCTGATAATTCTGTTTTGAAAAGGTTATTAAAGAATTGATATCCATGTTAGTAGATTAAATAAATAAATAATTTTGAGGAAGATAGTTGTGAGTAAAAACAAGTTAAGAGTAAATACATATTCTTAGAAATTATGTATCTGTATAGCTAACAAAAATGTACTCATATAACAACTAAGTTATGAACTTTTTAGGTAGTTGAAGAAGAAATGATCTTGTAGGAATAGTTTGAGAAATAAATGTGAGTGAATGAATGTTTTATTTTCTTGGTCTAAGAGAGGTAGGCTATTATTTAATGGAATGTTATTCAGCTATAAGATAGAATGAAATCTTGCCATTTATGATAACTTTGATGAACCTTAAAGGCATTATGCCAAGAGTAATAAGTCAGACAGAGAAAGGCAACTGCCATATGATCTTACTTACGTGTAGAATCTAAAAAAAAAAAGTCCAAACAAAAATAAATGAACAAAACAAGCTCATGGTTATAGAGAACAGATGGGTGTCACCAGAGTCGGGGGTGAGGGGAGGTGAGGTGGGCAAATGGGTGAAGGGGATTAAAAGGTACAAACTTCCAGTTATAAAATGAATAATTCCTAGGGGTTTAATGTACAGCATGGTAACTATAGTTAATAATACTGTCTTGTATATTTAAAATTTGCTAAGACTAGGTCTTAAAAGTTTTCACCATTAGAAGAAAAATTCCATTACTATGTGTGATGATGTTAACTACATTTACTGTGTGGTGATGATTTTACAAGGTATACAAATGTAGAATCATTATGTCATGCACGTGAAGCTAATATAATGTTATGTGCCAATTATATCTACATTAAAAAAGTGAAAAGAGAGGCTTGCGAGTTGATAATCCAGTGGATGTGCTTCTTTTCATCCTGCCCTACAGAACATTTCTGTATAAGTGAGAAAAAGAGTTTAGAATGTATAACTATGACTTGAGTTTCTAAGAACTAGAAGAACATTATATTTAAAAATGTAACTGATCATGTAAACTCAGGAGGAAAACCTATCAGGTAACATTTCATCAGCATTTTCTTGGTGCAGACGTGTCTCCCATGTCAACAATGTGGATGAGGGGAGTAACAGCGTGCTCATGAAGATTCTAAGGCCTCCCCGGCCTCTAGTTAATGGAGCATATTAACAGTAGCTAGCAAATAATATGGAGTTCTTTTAAAAAGTGTAATTTCATAAAAAGGATTTAAATGATTAAGAACAATTACATTAAGTGTGTATATTTACTGTTTTGGGATCCTGATACATAAGGTTTGTCATTTCAAGTTCAGTGATCATGCTTATTTGTTTTTCATAAAGTAATAAATTCTCTGGGCTTCATTACACTATGCTTCATACACTTCATTACACTATATCAAAATATGCATAATTAATTGGAGCTTAAAAGGCTTGTTCAATTTATTTAAGAAAAATTAATAAATCTGATTATTTCCTTTAAAGCTGCAGAAGAAAGAAGATCAGCAGTTGGAGCCCAAAAAAAGTACCAGCCCTAAAAAAGCTGCAGAGCCCACTGTTGATCTTTTAGGACTTGGTAAGTAACAAAAAATACAAGTCACCTTAAGAGTTATAAAATAATTGAAATTTTTACTTGAAATGAATATAATGGCTTTATCATCAGTAGGCCAAAAGATACCTGTTAACTGAATTTGAAAATGGTATGATTAGTGTGCTCAGTTCCCACAAGAAGGGAAGTCTTTAATAAGGGAGCTAGTGTCTGCCAGCACCATCTCCACTGAAATAGAAGTAATGAGCTCCTTAGGGGGAAGATGAGATAGCAAAGTAATCTTCCGAGGCTTAGGAGACTGACATTTCAACATTTAAAATGAAGAGTAGATTTCTTTTTCTCTCCTCTCCCTCCTGCCCTCTTAACCCCACTTCTCTTTATTTAGTTTTGTTGGGAGGATTCCCTTAGCAAAATAATTATGGGGTGGCCTTATTATAATGTATGCTGGTTTAAAACAAAAGTTTACTTTTGGTTAACTGAAGCAGTGTGCTTTACACTTAGGTCTAGTGGCTAAATTCATTTCATTTATTTGATGACAATAGGAAGTGTTCATTTTAATTTAATGTCATATTTATTCTTATGGCTAACAGATATATGTTGTCTGCCTGGTAAGTAACAGGCTTCCCATTCAAGGAATGTTTCTATGTGCTTATCTACAAATACTGTCAGCTCTTTTTATATCTTTCTTCTCTTTGTACAAAAATAGCTTTAAACAAACAAAGGTGGTTATTTTTAGTAATATCTGAGCCTTCAGCAGTAATTAATGTAAACATTTTTTTTTAATTTGGAGAAAGATTAACAAAGGAAAAAATGAAAAATACTTAAAGTTGAACTTCATATACTGCTTTTCTAAAAATTGATCTTTGTTCTTATTTTGTTTTCTGTTTTAAGAATTGTAGTTGACTATTTTACTCATTTCTTAGGTAACTGGTAAATCATGGAAATATATCCGTGTAGATAAAAATTTTCTGTGGTGGTGAAAATGAATAGTATATATAACTGTAATTTTGAAAATAGGGCTTTAGTCCCGGGGCTCTGAAATAATTATGTTGAGTTCTAATCCATATAATTTCTTTATTTTCTTTTCTGTAAATGAGAGAAAAGAAAAAAAGACTTAATACCAAAATCTTTCTAAAACTATATGTTTGTCTTCACTGTAGCATTTCCTTTCCAGTCTAAGTGTCTGGTTTATTACTTTATAACTTAGAAGTGTATAATATAAACTGGACCTGACTCTTATCCTACAGATTCATTCACTGATTTAACAAATACTGATTGTGTACCATGTTTCCAGGCACCACTCACTGTAGGCACTAGGGAGATAGCTATGAAAGGAAACAGATAGCTAAGTACCTGACCTTTTGGAGCTTTCATTCTATCTGGGAAACAATAAATAACACCTAAGCAAGTTATATTATGGGTCATATATAGTAAGTGCTATAGATAAAGTAAAAATGAGTAGTTGTAATTTTAAATCGGGTGGCCAAGGCATGGAAGGTATTCACTGAGTATTGCTGGAGCAAAGACCTAAAGAAGTTGTATCTGGATGTGGGGGGGCAGAACATTCTAACCAGAGAGTAGCAAGTGCAAAAGGTCTGCAGTAGCAGCTTACTGGATGTGTGCAAGAACCAGCAAGGATGACTGTGTAGCCAGAGTGGAATGATCTCTGGGGAGAGTCGTGACAGAGGAGGGAGTGTGCCAGGTGAGGAAAGAGGTAGATTGTAACAGGACTGTGGCTTTTACTTTGTCCTGGAAATACACAGGAGAGATTTGGGCAAAAATGTACATGAACTTTTATTTTTAAAGAACTATTGTAGGGGCACTTGGGTGGCTCAGTGGGTTAAGCCTCTGCCTTCAGCTCAGGTCACGATCCCAGGGTCCTGGGATCGAGCCCCACATTGGGCTCCCTGCTCAGCGGGGAGCCTGCTTCCCCCTCTCTCTCTGCCTGCCTCTCTGCCTACTTGTGATCGCTCTCTCTCTGGAAGGAAGGGAGGAAGGAAGGAAGGAAGGAAGGAAGGAAGGAAGGAAGGAAGGAAGGAAGGAAAGAAGGAAAAGAATTATTGTAGCTACTCTGTTAAGAATAAATTGTAGCAGTGCAAGGCTGGAAGCAGAGAGACCAATAAGGAAACTATTAGAATAATACAGGTGAGAGATGACAGTGGCTTAGAGTCCATGGTGACATTGGAAGTTAAAAGAAGTCATCAGGTTCTGGATATATTTTGAAGATGGAACCAGTAGGATTTGCTGACCAACTGAAATTATAGAATGTTTACCTTTGGGAATGAACCTGTAGAACAGGCCAATCTGATGATTCAGGACAAGAAAAATTGCTATAACAATGTCTTGACTGGCCAGTGGGATCTAGTAGGCAAATGGGGTAGCTGGCCTTAAATACTCAACTCTTGCTGCCATAATGTATAGTAATAACCACCAGAGCTCAGCAGCTTCCATCAGTACACATTTCTTGTTCTTACTCTTGCCTGTGGGTCAGCTGGGGCATCTCTGCTAGAATTTCATTTGATGTGTTTCCTACCTTCCAGAATAATTGCTGGGGATTGCTTACCAACTGTTGCACTGTCACATATTGTGTCTCCATTTTTTAAGATCCTATAAGTGTTTCCCTGTCCTTTGCCACCCGCCATCGAAGCCAGTACCACAGATTTTAGGATTTGGTGATGGCAGCACCCCTCTTCTGGTATCACTTTCTGTGATAGCTGCCCATGTTACACAGCAAACAACTCCAAAATCTCCTTGGCTTGTATCAGTTAATATTTCTTTCTCTCACTCAGTCTTTGGGTTTCCTGACACAGCTTTCTTTTTGAAAGTGGGAGAGCTTCGGGGAACAGTGTCTTTAGGGGAGAACCAAGGTTCATTTAAGACAGGAAGGTGAAGAGAATATTTGGAGAAGGTAAGGATATATAGGGGATTTTGCTGGTGACTACCAGTTTTAGATCATATACTGGAAGAGTTCCAAAGGTGGCAAGGATGGGAGCTAATGTCAGAAAGAGGGTTATCTTGCTGATGAAGTTTTAGCAGGAGGAATTGGGGGGTATCTTACCCAGAGTATGTACAACTCTTCACTCTTGCTGGTTTATCAACATCTTAAATTGTTTTTAAAAATCTTTTCAGACTTTGTTTTTAAAAGCTCTGGGAAGCATGTCATTTCATGAGTTTCTGAAGGTCCCAGAGACCACAGAGAATCAGAGGTCCATTCCAGCTCAAAATAGTGATCCTAAATCAGAATTTATTATTGGTATCTTCTCTGGGCAGGGCAGCAGACTGTTTTTCTGTTGCCCAAGGTAAGCATACCACTCTCCCCTAAGTGGGCTCTGATTTTCCCCTGTAAATTGAAACATGGTATGGGGTAGGGAGCAGGTGCCCTGAAGTATGATTTATGGTCATGCAAAGATGACAGTATGTCCCCATGTGACTGAGACTGGAACAGGCATTAAAGCGTTTGCAGAAAATACAGAGAAAACCCTCACAATTAGTTTAGTTACATGACCACAGAGGGGCTGTGAATCCTAAAGTTTACTGTTTGTATTTGGGATCACTTTTAATCTCATAATAGGGTAATCATTAAGATAATTTTTTTAATAATTTGATCTTCCCTCTTCCCTTTAAATGGCACTTTGGTGAGTTCATGGTCTTTTTTTCAACCTACTGACTCAAGCTACACCTGTTTTCTTCAGCTCACCTTTCGTGATCTGCTCCCCATCACAAGGTCAAACATAAAACGCTCTCAAAATACTTTTTTATTTAGCGAGATTTTTATGAAAAGGGCCAAATACTTTGGCTTTGCAAGGTACGTGGTGTCTGCAACTACGTAACTCTCCCACTGTAATATGCAAGTATACATAAGCAATTGAGCATGGCTGTGTTCCCGAAATATTTAAAAATAGGCAATGGACTATAGTTTGCTGACCTCTGCCTTACGTTCCCAATTTACCTGCAAGAACTGCTTCATATTTAGATATTAAGTAGAGTTTGAAGCCTGTAAAAATGTGATTTATTCAGTGTTTTGCTCTCTAATACCAGAAATGGGGTCAGATACTTGGGTATTATCTGCCCTCTAATCTTGGAAATAACCTAATGTTTTAGGGTTCCTCCTCACTAAAGGCCAGACTGAAAATCCCTGAATCAGACTCCAGACTCAGACACATCTTGACTTGAATGTATACCTGGTATGTTAGAATTGAAATCAGTTTCTAGGGCATGGGGGGGAGGGGAGTGGTCTTCATGGTCCCTACCAGTGTAGTTATTCTAGCCCTGGGCATTATGCTGTTATGCTAGTCTCCATTTTTTGTTGATTGCTGCTTAGTTTTTTACATGATAAAAACTGACGGGCGCCTGGGTGGCTGAGTCCTTAAGCGTCTGCCTTCCGGCTCAGGTCATGATCCCAGGGTCCTGGGATGGAGCCCCGCATCAGGCTCCCTGCTCGGCAGGAAGCTCCCACTACCATTCCCTCTGCTTGTGTTCCCTCTCTTGCTGTGTTTCTCTCTGTCAAATAAATAAAATCTTTAAAAAAAAAACAAACTGACAGAGAGCTTAGCAGTTGGTTAGAATAATCCTCCCAGACTAATACTTTCATCCATTAGTGCTATGTGCTTTTCCTTTTCTTTCTTTTTTTTTTTTTTTGGTAGAAAACCGCATTTGAGAATTGCTTCAGGGCTGAGCAAATGCTCTAAGCATAAGGCTTGAGAAGAATCACAAATTGCTCGTGTTAAACGTGACCTTACAGGTTTCAATTCAATATGCCACCAAAGGTAGAAAGCCCTCCTGCAGGGTTTCTGTCTGTGGTCATCCACTCACTGCACGAACACTGCAGCGTAACCTGGCTTCTTGCCGGGATGCTTGATCAGCAGTCCTGTCAGGCACAGAGGGGTGTGTGTGGCTGGGGTGGACCGCAGAAGGTGTATGAGAGGATCGGATCTTCAGTGCCCTAGAAGGCATCATGCAAAGAATGGATATGATCTTGGTAATGAAAATCCAGCTCAGGGTATAGTCACCTGCTTAAATAATCATTTCTATGCTTACTCACTTTAGGGAAATTTCTGCCTAAACATTTCTTAAGTTCTTAAGGTCTGTTTTAAATTATTTTAAATACTAAAGTCTATAGAGTAGAGTAGGAGGGGGGTTCCTTCAGTTTTTTCTTAATTCAAAAGCTCAAAGGAACACACAGCTTTAGGCAAGTTTTCACATTTTCTCATTCATGTTTGTGCTTCAGGAAATAAAAGCTCTAACTTACCACGATGGCCTAGTTCAAATGTGTTGACAGTGCTAGTTAAGTGTAATTGTCAGTATATAACCTACTTAATTTTCTAGTAGCATATATTCCAGTATTTGTAAAAGATTTTTTGGACAGAAACAAAGTAAAGGATAAAACCCTCACAGAAAGCATTCTACTTAACTTTTGTTCTTTTTATTATTTTTTTAAGATTTTATTTATTTATTTGCCAGAGAAAGAGATCACAAGTAGGCAGAGAGGCAGGCAGAGAGAGAGGAGAAAGCAGACTCCCTGCTGAGCAGAAAGCCTGATGCAGGGCTCAATCCCAAGACCCTGAGATCATGACCCAAGCTGAAGGCAGGGGCTTTAACCCCCTGAGCCACCCAGGTGCCCCCTACTTAACTTTTAAAGCAGAAAATTCCTACAGGGAAACTTCTGTTTTTCAAAGTTCATAAACTGTAGATGGAAACAAGTTTGGGAATGAGTGGACTAAATGCCAGACACAGCAGCAGTGACCCTGGAAAACCACCGGTGTCCTGTGAGCTGTGCACTGCCCAGATCAGGAGGATGTTCGTGTAGTTAGCTACACACCCATTTTTCCAAGGAGAGGGGCAAAGAGAAGGAATACTCTAGCATAAGTGCCCTAAATAATTTTGTAGTCTGTTTTGTCTTTCCGATACAGTTTTAAACCAAATGAAAACTTGCATTGCTTCTGCTCAGAAGAGTGTTTAGTGAACTATTGTAAACTATTATATTACCCTATCGAAAAGGAGGAATTGGTTTTATTTCTCTGTAAGCATACCTATGGAGGAAAGAAAATGCAGGTAGATGAATATATTGCTGTAAGAGAACTAGCAATAGGCAGATCCTTGCAAGTGGTCCTGAGTCCATGCTGGGGAGAAGTGAAGGGTGAATCACCTGAGGCTGGTGAACTATCATTATTTCCATTTTACAGATGAAGAAACTGAGGCACAGAGAGGTTAAGTTGTCCAAAGTTACCTACTTAGTAGATTACAAAGCCAGGCCTGGGTTCTTAACTATTATACTATGTTAAAGCTGTGACACAAATAAAACTCTTAAGACTGCTGGGTGACCTCGTGTCATAAAAACAGCACTGAATTTAGAGGCAGTAACCTATAGTGTTTTCTTCTGGGAAATGGAAATAAGAACCCCTCTGTGGTTGATGGCCAAATGTAAATGAATAATAAAAGTGAGGCATACAGCACAGTAACTTGCACATAGGGCTGTACTGAGAGTGTAGCGTGAATATTGGGTCAGAGGAGATGAGTAGGAGATAGCTCAGGCCTTTGAAGGGATGTGCAGAAGAGGGAGTCAAATTATGCTGTATAACCTCCGGACTATTGTCACACGGCATGGTCTTTGGCCAATGGAGGATTTGTAGCTCTCTTAAAAGCACTGAGGAAATCTGGTGGCCTCAAAGCTAGTCTGTCACCATGTTTTAAACATTTAGAAAGAAATTTGGTTTTATATTTATGTATTTCTTGTCTTCTGAGGTGATAAAATGGTACAGAAATATTTTTATTTAATATAAATATTAAATAAATATAAATTTAAACAGTTCTATTTAAACAGTTCTACAGCATTTACTCCTTAAAGCACTTCTCAGCAGTCTCAGACAGCAGCTCTCTACCGATGTGTGTGGGTCTCCTGAAAGATGGGCAGCACTGCAGGGCTTGTGCGTAGTACTGGAGGACCCATTCATAAAGGGGTCCCTTTCTCCAGAGCTGGCGAGAGTGCGCGGATGGGTAGCATGCATGGAGGGGCTCAAAAGGGAGAGCAGGTAGAACAAGAGGATTGAGGTCATCTCTTAAGGGCACTTCAGTCATTTTAATAAAGTAGCCTAAATACTACCTCTTTAGCAGTAAGAAAATTAAAGAATAAAAATAAATAGCTCCCTTTAACTCTCAGGCACCTGTTTTGTTTTGTTTTGTTTTAAGGATTTCAAAACAATTCAAAGCTTGAAAATTTTCATATGTATCAAGTGGACATTTGTGACTTGAATCTACAAAGTAACACACATGGGAGTTTCTTTCATTCCACAAAGCAATTCATGTGTTTTAATACAAAGAAATTCCAAATAACACTTTTATTAAGGAAAGAGCTTTAGATGGGTTCTTGTGTAGAAAATAAAAAGGGTTCTTTGAGTTACATGAAAATTTATAAAGCTTTAAGAAGTTTTGCCATGAAGGAGAACATTACTGTATCTCATGGAAGCAGTTTTTTTTAATCAGTACAGTTTCCACTTAAACTCATTCCTTCTTAGGATGATGCCTCAGTAGTTACTGATGAAGAATTAGACTTGGCAGCGTTTGTTGTAGCAAGGGTGTACTCAAGGCTGAATGTTCATGCTCGGTCAAAAATGGTAATGAAAAACATAACATCCATTTACTTACCATATTCTTATCTGTCTTAAACTAGATTAGTAATACATAAAATCTCATGTTGCTCTTTGACATTTTTTATTATTTGTGCAAATAGATTATGACCTGCTAATGCATCTGACATTCAAGTAAAGGATGAATTCAATTAATATTTATTGAGTGCCAGCGGAGTTCATCGAACTCTAGTAAATACCAGAAAATGCAGCTTTTGTGTGTGTATAGTAATATGAGTCGGGGATGAGATTGCAGTCTGGAAACTGGAGGATAGAGAATTATTGCTGAGGCACGAGTGGGATTATGTAAGAGAATTGGTTGTGAGAATTCAGTTTGAAATATGGAACAATGCTAAAATTCCCGACTTAAATTTTATTTTCCTCAATTCAGAGGTTAATTTTCTTGCTGCTGCTGGTCAGAGGAGGAGCAAGTAAGTTTTTTGTTTGTTTTGCTTTGTCCTGTGGAAATTTATGTCAAGTAAGACCTGATGTGTTTATTACTACTCAGATAACCAGCTACTCAGTAAACATAGCTCCTAGGGCCTTACCTTTGTATCCATCTGCCTCTTATTGAGCATACAGCTTTGGAGTACTACCTATCAGGTGCCGTGATAGCACACTTGGAGCAGATCTGTAGGTGAGGAGAGTAAGGTTTGCTTCTGGCTCACCAGGTAACAGTTGGTGGAGGAGCCTTGCCTGTGTGTGACTAGTTCTGTGTGGTGCTCTGGCAGCAAGGATGCAGTGCTCTGTGGACAGAGTGACTCTGGAGGACCTATTTCTGCTTTGGAGAAATAATTCCAGCCTCACCGTCATTAGTGAACTGGAGAGAGGAAGCCCCAGGATGGGGCTTTGTGTCAAGCATCAAATTAAGAAGGCAGCTCTACTCTCTTTCTGGTAAGACAAGAGGGCATGGACAAGGGCTCTGGGCTCTAAACATACTGCCAGGGTGCAGTAATGAGGCCTGTGGCATATTGGGGCTGCCTATTAATCTAAGTATATTCAGGTGCCATTAAAAACTAAAAATGACAGGCACCTGGGTGGCTTAGTCACTTAAGCTTCCAACTCTTGATTTCGGCTCAGGTTGGGATCTTGGGGTCATGGGATGGGGCTCCACATATGGCTACATGCTCATTGCAGAATCTGCTTGTCTTCTTCTGCTCCTTACCCCACTCTGCCTCTCCCTCTCAAACAAACAAACAAATAAAATCTTTAAAAAAAAAACCCAAAACCTAAAAGTGAAAATATTGAGGTACTTGGGAAGGCCACCACTTTGGAGCCCCTGGATTTGGGTGGAAAAGTCAGTAGGCCTGGCTGACCTGATGTGGTTGATGGGTCTATAAGGAAAGTGGTGTTGGGTCTTCTGGATTTGGGAGTCATCAGTTGTCTTAGAAGAGAGCTCGGGCAGAGTCCTGTGCCTGTGCAGGGTGGTAGTAAAGCCAGCCCCACCCTCCTCGTGGTTTTATAAGAGACATAGGGCAACTGTCGCTTAAGTGTTTTAACCCTCCATGGGAAAATGGTTCTGCTTGGGTTCTCCAGCAAAAGCTTCTCAAACTGGTTATGGCAATTGAGTTTTCTAGGTACACCACCTGACTTCTGTTGAAATCCTGGACTTAATGTGTAAAATTCTCTTGAGGTGATATGATTAAAGTCAGATACTTTATGTAAGGCAATGATGAAAATACCTCGCATTTTTTTTTACCCTTACTCTTTTGGATTATTGGTGTTCGATGAGTTCTGGTATAGCCACAGTTAATAGAATTAGCAGTCTTATTCACCACATTGAGGATTTCTAGAAGACAGACTGGCATTCATGACTTTATCATATTTGAAATGTTACCTTCTTTCTAGGCATCTATCAGTGTCATGATGCAAAGTAGGCCGGTAAATGCATGCTGGGCATGCCTTCTGTTCCTGTGAGATGTAGCACTGATTTTAACAACTTTTTTTTTTCTGTAGCTCAAAACATTTTAACATTTTCTTGTAAATTCATGGTATGTGTGTAATTTAAAACAGTCATCTAGAAACTCAGTTTTCAGATAAAACACTGGTTTGAAACCTTAAGGTAACATAGAAAGAAAATCGTTACCCACCAGCAGCTAACTATAGGCTTGATCCCTTGCCTTTAAGATTGAAATTCCTTCTTCATTTTACTGCATTGTCCTAATTTCTTCAGTTTGCTCATTGCCTTTTCAAGGGGTCCTTTGTGCTTCATTATCGTTCTTTATGATGTTGTCCCCAGCTAAATTTCTTCGATTTGCCTTAGGCTTTTCTTGTACTCTGGATCTCCCATTATTTTTATTGTCCACCAACTACTCTTTCTGCATACAGATTAAAGGGGGCTACTCCCTCCTCCTGCTGCTGGCTGCTCCCACCACCATTCTGTAGCTGTGGAAGGAATACAACATTCACACCAAGGTGCATGTCTGTGGTGAATTCTGATTAATTTGCACAGACATCCACTTCTCTGTCGCTTTTGTGGCCTTTGAGCTTTTATTCAGTCAGCAAAGACCATGCTATTAGTGAACCCTTGATCAAAAGGATTCATTGAAGTCACTGTGATATGTAAATAAATACTCTGTTGACCCAGGGCTGACTATACCCCACACTTGCTTCCCTCAGCCCAGTTTGCTCATTGATGACCACATCTACCTGTGTCTTTACCCAGAAAATGAGAAAATACTGGGTTTGGTAGGACAGTGGAATGGGGAGATGAAGAGGAACTATGCATGTGGTGCTGAATGGTTCTTGAGCCTTTGGTATCACTGCTACTTCTAGTGCAAATAATTATAAACTATTTAAAAGTTGGCTTTTAAATTTCAGAATTTTAAATGATGTCTTTATAATTAGGTATAGTTTTAATTCATGACTTCTGATGAATTGTGGTTTAAAGTAAAGAGCACTCACTAGCCTAAGGGCCAGAAGACTCCATTCTAGTGCAGATTTTGTTGTTTAACTAGGGAAGTGACATTGAACAGCTCTTTTAATCTGTTGGTGCCCTGGTTTCTATAACTGGAGACAGTGGAAGGAGATGCCTTTCCTATCTTTCATAGAGACAAAAATGATAACCTGTAAATATTCTTTAAAAATGTCCAGGAGGGGTGCCTGGGTGGCTCAGTGGGTTAAAGCCTCTGCCTTCGGCTCAGGTCATGGTCTCAGGGTCCTGGGATCGAGCCCCACATCGGGCTCTCTGCTCAGCAGGGGAGTCTGCTTCCCTTTCTCTTTCTGCCTGCCTCTCTGCCTACTTGTGATCTCTCTCCTCTCTCTCTGTTAAATAAGTAAATAAATAAAAATTTAAAATGTCCAGGAGATACGATGTTTATAATGATGATAATGAGGGTCTTTAATTGTCCTTTTTAAATACTGAAAATCAAAAACAAAACCTTCAAAATGAATTCAAACAATCGTTTTTAAAGAAGGCTAAACAGCACGCCAGGGTAGTAAGTCAAATTCACAAACAGTAAAATCCATTGGGAAAACCCGTTAGGAACTTGTATTTACTGATTACGCAAGGCTGAGAAGTTTTTCTTTTGGTTAAGGATTTGTTTTTCAACAATTCTGTGAATGCTTAGCTTTTGTAGTAATAAGAAAAATTGATGGGGGCAAAATCCATCATTTTTAGGGGATTATGTGGGGAGAAAACCAGGGTAGAGAGAAAAGAAGACAGATGTGTTGTAGATGGGAAAGCAGGAAGAGTCACCATGTCTGTCACGAGGCTGGATTAGAAACCTTGGTTAGACCTAGGAGAAAGTTCCTCATCTTAGGTTTTTGGAATTAAAACGGTATCCTCCTTAATCACTCGGAAAGAGTGGCAACCTTGCCATTAAGATCACTATTCCTAAGGAAATGCTTCGTCTGGCTCATTTTAAAGGATTCCAAAGTTCCTTAGACTTATTATTATGAGTCGACTTTCATGGCAGCTCCACTATGGTAGGTGGAGTTTGTATGGAATACCCTTCTGAGATTTCAAAAAGTCAGATTTTAAATGCAAATATATTTTTAATGGAATGAGAAAATGAAGCTGTTTACAGTGCAGCGGTAGAACATGAAGTCATGTGAAGGAAGCGAGCTGTGTAAGCTTTATATTAAGGACTGTGGGTATTTACTGTTTCTGTAGTGGTCAAAGTTTGGAAACTACCTAAATGTCCAGTAGTGAAGGACTGAATAAATAAGCTATTTTAAGTCCATGCAATATAGAGTGCAGTCTACCCTTACCTACACATGAACAATTTTATCTAAAGAAAATTACTTTTATATACACATTGTCTTAAGCCTGTTTTTAAGCATTTGTTTCTAAGGCTTTGCTCTAACTCTGTGACCATGGATAAGTTGAATGTTTCTGTCATCTGCAAATGAGGATAATTAATAGTACCTCTCTCATAGCATCATTATAAAGACTAAAGAAGTGCATGTATGTGTTCTTGTATTTGTATTTTTTTAGACTGGCATGAAACAAGCACTATATTGAGTGTTGGCTGTTATTTTTATTAGTCACACACGTGATCCTCAGGGTGTGAAGGATAAAATAAGACTGCAAAAACCACATAAAGTACTGCCTGTTGTTTTATAGTTTAGATGATGTACTACTAGATACTGAATAGAATTTAGATTTGAAAGTATAAATATTCTTAATGAAGTATAGTGTACTTCTTAGAACAGACCTAAGTTTCTGAAAGATGTACAGTTTATAAAGTATGGACCCAGATCATTGGCCTGGAGTAGGTGAACCTCTTGGTTCTCACACAGTGTATCCTGGGCTCACTTGTGTCTTATAAACGAGACTGGTATGACGTGTGGTAAAAATCAATTAATGACATTTTCTCTATCCACCAAAAAAATAAAAGATAGTATTTTCTCATTTGTAAGGTATTTTTTTTCCCATAAATTTGTCCTACTTGTTAGTGTTTGCTATTACTTGAAGAAGCAAAGAATTTTAACTGGAAAACTAGAAATACATGATTTATACTCAACCTGTCAGGTTTTTGCTTTTTACCTTAGTTCCTCTTGGTCATAGTTCGCTTTACAGGACATGTGCTCTTTTGTGTGTGGATTTAAACTGCATATATAAAATAGAGTAATATTTTCTACTAATAAAATGCTTCCTTATTCATATACTAGAATTAAACATGTCTGTCTGACGAGGTTGTTTCCCTGTCCCCAACTCTGCAGCTTAAGGGCACCGCTGGCTCACATGTCCTTGGTATTGGAGTTTACTGAGCTGTTATAGATACCACAAAGAAGATATTCCTTTAATTATGTTTTTAATCTAGAATATCTTGTCCTTCTAAAATATTTTATTTCTGGTTCATATTTACATGATGTATTACACATGATGTTAAGTGGAATGTGGAATGGACTGGAAAACATGAAATAGCTCTTTCAAGAGGTCTGATTTCAAAACGAATGTTGCCCTTGTGGTTAGAAATGAAAAAAAAATGCTTTCATGAGTCATATTTGAATTCTTTGGTGTCACAGTTGTGTCTTAGCTTAAAATTCTATATATTATAAATTAGTAGTAATCTGTGCATTGTTTTATTGCTTCACTTTTCAAAATTGTCTGTAGTGCTTAATACAGATAGAAAATACATAAATAGGAAACATACATTTTTTGTGGTTGTGATAATGTGACATCATTGAAAAATTAATCTTTTATGAATTTTACACCATCTTTTCTAAATTAAGGAGTAAAAACATAAATGTGACCATTTATTGGTTGAAATTAATGATAATCTGTGACTCACTGAAGCTTAAACAGGGACATAAAATATACCAGTTTCTATAGTTATATTTCACAAAAGAGAAGAAACCTGTGTGTTTCTGTGGATTGTAGCAGAAATACCCAGTATATGATAGACTTTCCATTAAATTTGCCAAATATTTGAAGCCTGCTCTGTGCAAGACATCCCATTCAATGTTGAAGAAATTTTTAAAGATGACTGGTCTATCTTTGAGGAGTGTGTAGTATATCAAAGAGAGATCAAATGAAATTGTAAATTGTTAAATTAGAAGCTCAGTTAGGATGTAAGTCCCAAGAGATTGGAGTTGGGGTACTCTGAACTGTTATTTGGTTGTGGCCACAGTAAACTGTGAGGTGTCCCATTCCCTGGACTGTGCTCACAAACTCTGTCTCCTCCAGCCCACTCCCAAGTCTCACCCCTTACATTTTATAATCTGTGCCAATGTAAAAAGGAAATAGAAAATTTTTTGAATGGGAGAATAAGTAGGAAGCTGATAGAGGATGTTGCCACTAGGTCTAGGTCTTCCTTCCCCAGTACAGGTCAGTGCCTTGGTACTGCTATTGCTGAAGGTGGCCATGCTCAAGTAAAAAAGGGTTTATTTCAAAATTTTATGGATATTTCCTATAGAATCAGTTTACATAGTGTATGTTTTTCTTTTTCTGTGCAGTTTTTTTCCCTTTTTGTAACTTGAAAATTCAACAGTTCAGACATTTTAAATCCTCAAAATTAATTCCAGTGTAGGTAAACATAATGTGAAGTGATGTCCATAATACACACATGCAGCATGTGCACATTTATGGAGAAACATTATTTGTAAGAACATGGTATCAAATGCCAATGTAGCCGGTTATCTCAAAAGTAGTGTCTGTCTCATAAAGTAATGGAGATTAAATGAGTTAATGTAAGTACTCACAACAGTGCCTGGCACATAAGGAAGCATCAGGATGCAGAATAACGTGAATATTGTAATACCAGTTGTTAAAATGGGACTTGGATATATTATACTTGGAAACCAGTGAGTAAAGAATATTTTTGAGAGAATAAAACTGGAAGTAGTTTCTTTGGGAAAGAGGAGAGAGCCTGAGGTAGAAAGGGGACATACATTTTGTCAACTTTTGAACTGTTTTTTTTAAATCATATATTAATTTTTAAAATAATGCCATATTTCAAGTAATTTAAGAGAATCTACTTTAGGATGAGAATCTGTATTGTTTTCAGATGGCCCTGCTGAGGCACCAGTGACCAATGGGAATGCAACCACGGTGCCATCCCTGAATGATGATCTAGACATCTTCGGACCAATGATTTCTAATCCCTTACCTGCAACTGTCGTACCCCCAGCTCAGGTATGTGGTAAGAATATGGTTTTACATGATCACTGCTTATTTTCTTTTTGAAAAGTCTCGGAATTTCAGTTTTGAAAGAACTGTCTCTGAGTAGTCTCTGATTTGAAAGTTTTGTTCTTTAGGCCAGGTGTTGGCAAATTAAGCCTGCAGCTCATTTTTGCAAATAAAGTTTTATTGAAACAGCCATTCCATTTGTTTATATATTGTCTGTGGCACCTTTCACACTACAAAAGCAAGCTGAATAGTTGCAACAGACACTTGACCCACAAGGCCTAAATATTTACTGTTTAAAGTTTGCTGACTCTTGCTTTAGGCAAACAGTGATGTTTAGAGTGAACCAGTGGGAAAACCTAGACTATTTCAACCTTGCCTGAGATTAACAAGGTCACTTCAGAGGTTTTAAAACCATGGGTGTTTAAATATTGATTATAAGCCAGTAGTTCTTTTTTTATGCTCTATTGAGCCATTCCCAAGATAGAGTTTAGTTCTGGCTGCCGGAAAACCAAGAATAGGAAATTCTAGCAAATACAGTACTCATATTCTTTTTTTTAAGAAGTTTAATTGTTTTAAATTAGTCTTAAAATCTTTTAACAAAAAAAGAAAAAAAATCTTTTTTAAAAATTGAAATATAATTGACACAATATTCCTTTTTAAAATGATTTTTAAAAAATTACTTAGAACAATATTATCAGAATTTTTTTTACATATTGATGGTAAAGAATTTTGAATTGTGTTCTTAACATTACATGGAATTTTTTTTTTTGCCTTCATTCCTATTTTAAAATTGTAAATTGTTTAATACTTTAAATATTTTTTCAACTTAATTGAGGTATAACTGACAAATAAAATGGTAAATACTTAGTGTATATTTATAGATTCCCACCATCAAGTAAATTAACACATCCATCACTTCATGTATTTACTTTATTCTTTTTGATGAGAATGCTTTAGCTCCTCTTCACAAATTTCAGTTATGCAATACAGTATAATCAACTGTCATCACATTATAGGTCCTCACACCTTATTCATTTTATAACTGACCTTGTACCAGTCTCCCTGTATTTCCTCCACTCTTGGTAAACTACCATTTTGCTTTCTATGAATTCAACTATTTATTTTTTTATTTCATATACAAGTGATCCCATGAAGTATTTAGCTTTCTTTAAGGTGAATATATGAACTTTTTAGGGATATAGATAACTCTTAAGCATACAGCTTTAAGATTCTATTTTAAGTTTATAAATGAACAACAGTTTGTTTCAGTACAGCATAATTTTTGAGGTAAAATAATTCCCTTTTCTCTGGAAAAACGGAGCCAAATGTATATTGTTTGGGTGGAAAGTTTTAATAAGAATCTGTGTCTTACTAAAAAGATTAATTGCTTATATTTTTATTACACATATTTTTTGTTATTATGATAGTCATTGTATAGTTACCAATAGAATTGAATAAGTTTGAGGAATTACTTTAAATTATCTTTATCAAAATTGTCTGCAGCATTAATGTTTCTTTTCAGAAAAGATAGCTTCATTTTATGACTTTGCTCCTTCTCCCCTCCCCAGCACATAAAAAGAACCGTTTGTTACCACTGTTCTTTTTTTTTTTTTTTTCCACTGTTATTTCAACTAACATTAATCACCTTGTGAATTTGTGCAGACAGGGGTATTCATGTGGTGATAAAAATTGTCTAATGCTAATGTGGCTTCAAAAAGAAGCATTTAGAATATTTGACAATCTGAGCATGAGAAGCAGTTTCTTTTGGTCTAGCATTCTAGTGAGGCTGTTTTATCTGCTAGATTTCTTTCGATTCCACTGGACTACGAGAATTGCTTTGCAACAGCTTGGAGAATTAGACCCCACATCTGAGGCTTCACTGTACTACTTCATGTATTCGGTTCAGTATCAAAGCAAGTTGAACAATGTAGACTTCATTTAACTCTTAAGTAGCACCATGACAAGCAATATGGGGTGTAGCTCCTGCCTGTATGAGGGGTTGGTCTGACCTTCATGCTTTGTGCATTCTGCATCAATAACTAAGAGTAACAGGACTAGTTTTTTTAAATCACGCCTAATTCTTTTTTTAGAGCATTGTTTTTGGACCAAAACTGTGCCAGTTGTATTGAGCCCTATAAAATATTTGGGGAACAAAATTGCCTTTCATCTGAACTACATGTAAACCCAGATATGTTTTCAAAATAATGTCTTTCAAAATGGGAAAAGGGGAAAGGCAGGTTAAAGTCACAGTTTATACATACACTCCCACTATGTAACTTACTAATTTTCATGGGTTTCTATTATGTAAAATTGATTGGACAGAAATAGGAATTATTCTGAACCCCTTATAATTCTTTCAGTACTGATTTTATTCATAATTAATTTTTTTTTTTTTTTTTTTTTTTTAAGATTTCCCACTCAGGGGCCCCTGGGTGGCTCAGCCAATGTTGAGCATCTGACTTGGGCTTAGGTCATGATCTTGGGGTCCTGGGATCAGCCCCACGACTGCTGTAAAGTGTAAATTGATAGGCAAACATTATTCTTTTATCCTTGAGTTGTACTGCTATCAAATGGAGCACCAAAAAATAATAATAGACATATGAGTGCTTATACATCATGCTTTTTAGTTTGGCTCTTTTTAGACTTTGACCATGCTGAGGTAGATATTCTGTTTTATCTGCCCTCATCAGAAGAAATATACATGTTTAGAGCATGTGAATATTAGGCTGCTCTAGAAGGAGACTGTGGTTTCATTTTCCGCGGTTTCACTTGCCCACAGTTCGGAAGCAGATGATCTTCCTTCTGATGTATCGCCAGGTGATGAGTAGTAGCTTAACACTCGTCACAATGCCTCACTTGTCATTCACTTCACTTCATCTCGTCACATAGGCATTTTATCATCTCACATCATCACAGGAAGGGTGAGTACAGTGTGTTTTGAGAGAGACCACATTCACATAACTGTTATTACAGTATAATTATTCTATTTTATAATTATTAATCTCTTACTGTGCCTAATTTCTAAATTAAACTATCAGAGGTATGGATGTATAGGAAAAAAAAAACAGTATATATAGGTTTTGGTACTTTCTGTGGTTTCGGGCATCCACGGGGTACTTGGAATGTATCTTGGAAGGGGTGGAAATGGGGGAACTACTGTAATAGGTTTCCCAGCTGTTTTGGATTTTGAGCAGGTTCTTCGATTGAACAGAAACGAAACACGATGAAAAGATTAGTGAGATGGT
The DNA here is from genome assembly GCA_028646535.1 of Procyon lotor. Classification (NCBI taxonomy): domain Eukaryota; kingdom Metazoa; phylum Chordata; class Mammalia; order Carnivora; family Procyonidae; genus Procyon; species Procyon lotor. The sequence goes on along the minus strand of CM053608.1, from coordinate 74,510,742 downwards.
TGCTTCATTACCTGACAGCATTAACAGTAAACACCGTGTGCTTAACCCTGCCACAGAGCCTTTCTTGTGGTCATCAAGCAACTCTGTAAAGTACGAAATATTATTAGCCCCAAATTCAGAGAGGAGAAACAATGGAGATTAAGTGACAATCTAAGGATATATTGTTTTCTTTAGTAAGCACTGGGACCAGGATTCTAATCCTGACAGCTGGCTCCAGAGCTCTTGCTTTATGGCCTCTGTGAGCGTCTGTTGCATCATTTGTAGTTCAGATAATACTTTATTCGAGCATATTGTTGTATTTGATATTCCATTATGTCCAATCTTTAGATCTTTTGCAAAATAAAGTGGCTTTTCTATCTCAAAATTCTTGCTTAATTTGTCATAATATTGATCTGCTTGAATTTGTGAATACAATGCTTGGATGGTAATTTATTGCTAGGTTTTTTAGCCAAGCTATTAAATGCCTGAATTTTTAAAAAATTAAGACAAATCATATGCATGATCTTTAATTTGTACCTACCACTGTCACCTTACTCTATAAGACTCTTACCCAGTTTTTACTGTTCTTAGAATTCTTTGAAACTCTTCATATTTAAAACAATTTCATTTACACAAATGTGATTGAATATTTAATGACTGTAGAGATTATACAATCACAGCTCTAATAACCTCACTTGAATCTGTGTGCAGATATAGATTAAGTGAAAATTTGTTTTGTATCTACATGTTTATTTGTATTTGTGTTCCTTTGCCCCTTGTCCAAAAGTGGGATTGAAGATACGGTTGAGCGTATAGGTGGTTGAAGTGTTGCTGTGCTTCATTTCTGGATAGACTAGAAACATGCTAATGTTGTGGTTAAAACTGATACGTTAGGTTTATGCAGCTTTTGAAAAAGCCTTTTCTTTTTTTCAAAGAAGACAAGATCAGCCTTTGCAGGATCCTCTTGGAGTCTGCTGTCATTGTAGCAATGTTCTTCAATCCAAGGGATACCAGTTCCTTGGAGGAGTGGTAGTCCTCACAAGGCCATCATTTCCTGTTGTTGGAGCCACTGTGGTCAGGATGTGATGGGCAAAAACTCTGTCAGTTTAGCAAGTAAATGCAATTTATTGTGAAAGAGCTTCAATCTGCCTCTCTTACAGTAACAGATTCAAAATAGGAAACACTGTACCTTCCTCCTAGATGTTGTTTTTGTGTGGACTTGTGAATGAGTGATCCTCTGGAATGTCACCATATTACTTCTACAGTTAATTTCTAATTTCATTTAGATTTTAAGTAACAAATGAACTATGTTTTGGTATTTGTCTCAGGTGACGCCCTCTATACCTGCAGCTGCCACTCTGTCTACAGTAATATCTGGGGATCTGGATCTGTTCACTGAGCAAGCTACAAAGTCAGAAGAGGTGGCAAAGAAACAACTCTCCAAAGACTCCATCCTATCTTTGTATGGTACAGGAACCATTCAGCAACAGAGTACTCCTGGTAATTCATTTTAAAATCTGCTGTCAACAAACTTGTAGTGATATCACTAGAAGTATACTCTTTGTGTTATTTTTCTTTGTAGTGAGTGTTTTGTAATTTGTGCAAATACAGAATTGAAGCATTAGAATTAAAAAGCACATACAGGATTCATCAAATTTTATTCACTTAGAATTAACAAGCTATTCACATATCACTTCATATTGTCTCACAAGCTTACAGGACATGGATTGGTTTTAAAGAATTATTTTGATTTGCATGAAGTTTACAACTTTGTGTACAGTATTTTTCTGTTAGTAAACTTAAATAAGTATTACATGAATTCCAAAGCTTTGTTTCTAATAATTATAAGGAAATATTACACAGTAAGATTTGTTGTATACATAATCTGTTAGACCCCTTTCCTCTAGATAGTGAGCTGAAGTTACAGGACATCCCACCTGCTTCTATTAAAGGCAGATACCATTGGCTCTCACTTGGGTGTTTGATAGTGGGAGCCCAGTGGTGCACATCCGCACTAACAGCATGTAGTTTGGATATTTTCTATACCTATTGCTTATCCTTATTAAATGTGCTCAGGTTTATAACTGCCTTCTGAAGGTAACCAGCTATGAGAATATTGGTTTGAGTTTGAACAGTAGGAGCAGACTGGAGTTAAAATTTTTGCTGTGGGTAGTTCAGAAAGATTGTGATCCTTTTTCTGTGATTACAGAGGTGAGTGCAGTTGTATACAATAGTCTTCTTTTCTCATTTTCTTTTCATGGTCCTTAAAATGTAGGTGTGTTCATGGGACCCACAAATATACCATTTACCTCACAAGCACCGACTGCATTTCAAGGTTTTCCTTCAATGGGCGTGGCTGTGCCTACACCTGCAGCTCCTGGCCTTCTCGGAAATGTGATGGGACAGAGTGCAAGCATGATGGTGGGCATGCCCATGCCCAATGGGTTTATGGGAAACGCACAAACCAGTGTGATGCCACTTCCTCCAAATGTGGTTGGCCCCCAAGGAGGAATGGTGGGACAGATGGGTGCACCCCAGAGTAAGTTTGGCCTGCCGCAAGCTCAGCCCCAGTGGAACCTCTCACAGGTAAGGGGTCATTTCCAAAATCAAAGAAACTGGATTTATTTTCTAAATGGTTTTATTTAAATCTAACAACTTGGCAGAAAGATTTGAGTAGAGATAATGTGTAAGGTGAGAACTGTTTCTAGGTATTACAAAGTTATATCACATAGACAAATGAGCTGTCACTGACTCTGTATTTAGAATATTCTGTAAAGAAATGTTAAGCATTTTTTCATTTCAGGTTATAACACTGGTGAACATCCTATTTGTAATGGCTAGAAATTATCTTGGGCATCTTGAAAGACTTCCTGTCTGTTCCACGCCGCTCCCCCGCCCCCCGGAAATTACCATCAAGCTTTTAACCCAGCTTCCTAGTGGGATATTTTATGAGGGAGCTAAGCTGTTCTCTGTCATGTGACTACTGCCCATGATTTGTAAGACGTATTTTTGTTTATAATGTTGGGTTTCCTTTTTACTTAGGGACAGGTCCCTCTTTGTCCCAGATATCCCTTCATATGTTAGTTTAAAGCCAAAAGCTGATATTTTAGTATAATTTCTTTCAAGTCAGTTTCTATGTTAGTGCTCCATTATTCGGACTTTAGACTTGGGTTCATGCTCCAGCAACAGTTCTTAGTTGCTGTTCCTCTAGCATTTGGGGATCTTGGTTTTCTGTTCACCTTGAGAGCATTCAGAGAACAATCTATAGTGATAATTAGCATTACCAAAACATTGTATATCACATGAATGCTTTTACTGTCACTATTTTAATCTCCACACCCAGCGTGGGGTCCAAACTCAAAACCCTGAGATCAAGAGTCATGTGCTCTACCGATGAGCCGGGGGCATGGCTCAGTTGGTTAAGCATCAGACTCTTGATATCTCTCCTCTGGGAACCTCAAGTACCAAATGGCTGTAACAGCTTCTGTGTAGACAAAATGCCGAAGCACATCCAGCTCTGGTTAAGGTGCTAGATGAATCTGTAAGGAGTTAGCCAACATTGGCCCTTACTTGCAGGCATGCTGAGCGGTGCTGCTGCTTTTCAGCACCTTCTCAGTGCAGGGTTGTGACAGCATCCTTTAGTAGATATGAAGAGCTAGACACTTACGCCTCATCAGCAATGTGGTGAACATTATTAAAACTACATCCCACCCCTGAGCATAGATTTTTGAGTCCACTCTGTGCTTTGATAAGTAAAGGAAAGGCAAGACTTACGACAATCTTAGAAGTAAGAGAGTACCACAGGGAGAGGCTTAGGATGTTTCTATACATATATGATTCCAGTCTGGAGTAAAAATACATGTACTCTTACACCTTATATAATAAAAATTAATCTTAGATGTTTAGTGGTTAACTGAGCTAAAGAAAAGGTATGCTTTATGACCTTTTTAAAATATTTATAACAGATAGAACCAGTTAAGATTATAATAATAATAGCTGTCAGACGTAGTGTATAATTTTGGGAGTATTTTACTTTCTAAAATTTCCTCAATCTTTACAGTTAAAGCACAACATGCTGGTAGAGTTGAAAGTTAGAATAGTGGACTTGATACAAATTCAAAGATTGCTTTGCTACTTTTTGTTTTTCAGTTGGGGTTAATCTTTGGCAGACTGAAAATGAATAAATAGAATATATAATTGAGATCACTTTATGGACAGTGTTAAGTGGAAGGAAACAAAGTAGCTTTCTCTAGGGAAATAATTGTTTGATAGTTTGCTTTTACTAATTTTCAAATTGATGAAAAGTGCTTACAATTGCTGTTAAACTTCATTATCTGACTAAATTAACCTCAAAGGCAGCTTCTAATACAACAAGCCAGCTTAAAAATGTCTAACTGTGGCTAAAGAAACAAGAATTGAAAGTGAAGTAAGCCTCTTAAAGATTTTTTATGTTTCACAGATGAATCAACAAATGGCTGGCATGAGTATCAGTAGTACTAACCCAACAGTGGGTTTTGGCCAGCCCCCCAACACAACAGCAGGATGGTCTGGAAGCTCATCGGGTCAGACTCTCAGCACCCAGCTGTGGAAATGAAAACTGCAATGCAAGTTTCATCCAGAACTACCACCTGACATTCCTTGCTAAAACGCATCTAGTTCCCCTGTTTATTCATGTACATATTTTTTTTTTCTTTTTCCCCATTTGTTCATATTAAGAATTATCTGACTGACCGTGTTGGTCCGTACTGATTAAATTTGATGTGAAAAGCAGGTTGAGAAACCATTTTATGTCAAGGGCAGCTTAGCTCCTTTCCCATGATTTCATAAACCACATTATTTGAGAAGCTGCTCAGTCAACTTGCATAATCAGTTTTACTCTCAATAAAATTATAGCTCTAATGTCTGCATATAAGGGAAGTAGTTATCATGTTAGTAATACCTCTAACAGTATAAACCCCACCCCCAAATTAGCCAGTAATCCTGTAGGAAGGTACTGTATGATCAAACATTTAATCATATAAATAGAATGTAAATGTATCACTGAGCACTGTTTTCTAGTGTATCAAAATTCTTTTATTTCATCATTCACTTCACTGTGCTGTTGTTATGATGTGCTTAACAGGGAACGTGGTTAGTGAAAGGAAGATAAACCTGGATGTTACTACAAAACTTAGTTTAACAAATGTTTAAAGAACTCAAATTTTATCTGCCTCTCTTGTAATTTGGAGCTCTTCTTATGTACATAGTGCTAATAACATGAAGACCTTTCTCTGCACTATATGCAAACAGGGTAACTAAACAAAGCCACTTTCAATCCTTGAAGGTATATCCAGGTTTATGACAGTAATTGTGTTTACATCTTATGGTGCCTAGTATTGACAAAATGTTATATCCCTATATTAAACAGATGAATCCATAGACCTTTTTATTTTTGTGGGTTTTATTTCCTACAGTGTATACTGCCACCAACCTCACAAAACTTACCTAACATTGCAAAGTGAGGAATCGGGAACATTTAGTTGACAAAACGCCTGTCATTTGTTTCTAAAACCTGCTAAGTTCTACCAATTATAAGGCCAAATGGGAAACAAAAAAAAGTACTTTAGATACTCCCAATGGTATCCTGCAGTGTCACTAGCTGTACTGTACAAAGAACCAGTTTAGTTGTAGGGAAGACATGCAGAACAAAGAAAACAAACGTACAGGTGATGCCATCCCATCCACTGTGTCCACTGACGAGCTCTGCTGAAACAGATGTCAGATGACAACACAGGCTGGCCTGCTGAAGTCAAGCGAACAATACCTGAATGTTCTGCAGCCTGGCCTCCGAACTCCTCTCTCCCACGTCTGCTAGCCAGGCAAACTGCACCAGCTGCTGCTTCAGTTTATACCTCAATTTTCACTGTGTCCAGGCGGTACTTTGGCTCGTTGGCTAGATTAACCTTCTCTGTCCGAGTGTGCCACACGAGAACCTAGAGGGGAGGGAAATCTTTTGGGTAGCCACACTTCTTAACGCTGACACTCAACAAGGTCAAGCAGCACAAGTGAAATGAATATACCTTGGTGCAGTTATTTGCTTTTGGTTCCAGTTCTTCAACTGTTGTTATCTGTTTTAGAAAATCAGATTCTTGCATCCCTGGCTGGGATCCACGACGCTTAAATACGGCTTTGGGATTGGACAAGATGACTTGAAGACTTACAGCAAATCCTTTGTGAAAAGTTTAAAAAAAAAAAAAGTTTAAAATAAAATACTGGTGTACTTCTCTTTTTTCTATAAAATTTTGGACACATCAAAAAAATTTTTTTTAAATGCCAAGTATGTGCCAGGTCTCGGTTCACCAAGTTGAATTAGGAGCATTACACGTGTCATAGTCTCAAAAGGAAAACCAATCATTACAATGCAGTACGTTCAGTGCCATGACAAAGGTGTATCAACATCGACCGTAAAATACAGTCTAGGCTGTTGCTAATCAGCTGCTCTTTCACAGAGGCTGTCACACCCCGACATTCAGCACTCCGGGAACTAAGAACTACATTTAGTTGAAGAGCACACCAGACTCACCCTAACTAGTCTCTGGGTATGAGCGCGCCCACCCAGGTCTCCTGCCTATTCTGTAACCTTTTGTGTGTGCTCTTATCTGAACCACCACTGCTGCGATTTTTGGTTTACTTTTGAGTTTAGAAGACTGAGGAATAGAAGGCAGTTAGCTAGGAAATGAAAAATACATAATCATTTGGTTTAAATTTCCAATTCGATTCAACCTGACAAGGGGGGGGGGGGGAGTTGGAAATCAGTGCAGGAGCTATCAAGTCACATTTGATGTTTTGGGATTTAATTTCTTTAAGAAAAAGAATGACTGTCAATTTCAGTGGTTTGGTCATAAAAAATCATTACTATTTATATCTGTAGTTTAATAAACCCTTGAGTTTTAAAGGCTTAGCCATTAAACACTCTACAAAGCCATCTCAGTAAGCAACTGCTACAACCTTCATAGTTGTTTCGAAAGTCCAAAGCCCTGGACCTGCGCTGGTAATGTCTAAACAGAAACTGTAAAGTCAGACACCCTCCCAGAATTAGCTGTGAGGACCCATCTCCAGGAGCACTTATTAGCAACAGTTTGCTCTCTTCTACATTAAATGAATTGAATTAGACTTCTTTTTGCAAAAGTATAGTTAGCAAAGTAAGTACCAAATGATACTGGGCAGTAATTGGGCAGTTGTGAGGAAACCACAGGCAGCATCCTCATCACCTCTGCACCTGCCAACGGGGCCAGTCCCACATCTAGAGCCCGCCCTCCCTACAGGAACCCCTCCCACTAAGCCACCTACAAACACAAGTTGCTACATCACATGCCGAGTGACACAGAATAAATAAAGCCTTAGCCTGAGGACTGGCCCTGGAGGGAGGCAGCACATTCCAGCAGAAGGAACACTGAATTTGGAATTGGAAGCCTTTTGTTTTTGCCCGGATCCTTGTACTTGGGACATGGGCCAAGTCACTTAACCTTTCTGGATCCTGACACTTCCCCATTTCCTCATCTTCAAGAGGTGTGACACCTTCTGAGCTCAGTGTTTGATATAAAATTAGTGATTAGAAAGACCCCACTAACTGCAAAGCAATGTTCAACATATCATATAAATACAAACACCGTTATAAATATCACGAAGGGCAAGTGGCATTGGCCACCATCCACGGCTGGACAACAGCTGATGACATGAAAAGGGCCCGGGAGAGTGGTGGCAGAATCAGGCCCCCGGCATCTCGGACCCCGTGGCTAACAAGTCTGAAGCCTGCCACAGCTACAATAGCCAGAGACCTCGTTCATCAGCAAAAAACCAAAGGTTCGAATTCACACATAAAAAGTGACTTTTCTAATAGGTGAACTTAGACTTTAGTGTCCTAAGACGCCTGCTGCTGCTGCTATAGTTGAAGACCTGACCTTCTCAATCACTCAAGATTCAGGTATATTTTTCCACATGGCCTCAAGGTACTATTTCCCCATTCTTACTAAAAAACAAACAACCCCTCACCCCCAAATTTAGAGAAGTCTGTCTGAAAATGCTGTGAAGCCACTTTCTCTTCATTTTCCCTTGTCTTTAACACATTCATCATGGTGACCACTGAAAGATACAGGTTAAGTGTATTTTCTTGCTTTCCTTGGTTCAAGAATATCCTAGTTTTTATAAGCAAACTTACATAGCACAGTGTACAACTTCTGCAGGCAAAGCTGACGGCTGGCCCTTTCCTGGCCTGCACCTGGCAGGCCAGCACCCGGAAGATGGTAGTGGGTGGCTCATCACAGTAACAAAGTGGTTTTCTGTTTTCTAATACAAAAGGGGGAGGTGGGCAATTCAGATGCTCTTCAATCTCCCACCTACTCCATTTTCTTTGCGGCGCCCCTGCTCAATGAGCGCTTCAAAGGAAGTAGGTCACTGCCAGCACGGAGGAACCGCACGTTAACTAGACCCAAATTTTGGGTGGCCTTTCAGGGAGACATCTGACCTGCTATGAAGCTGAGGGAATGAAAGAGTTCTAAAAGCAGCACAAAGAGTTTTTAGCTCCTTAACCCACTGCTTCCAACCCAAGGTGGATATTTTGGGTTTTCTTATTTTCCAAATGTTTGTGCCTCAAATATTACATGTACCCTTTTTTCTAGTGAAATTAATTTAGCTTTAAGGATGTTGGCAGTACTTTCTGAGATACCAGGAATCTAACAAAAATCGGGAGAGTAGGATTCTCTGTCCTACAGATGTATAAAAAATAAAATGCAAATTAAACTGGTTATCCAGTCCGAACACAGGACTTCCTGACTTCAAGTAAAGTAGAGATAGGGTGGAGATTCTGTCTCTTATGTATGTTTGTATTCCTGGGTGTGTGTGTGTATGCATGTGTGTGCATATAAATATATGGATATATCTAATAAATTCATGTTATATTCTTTATAAACATAACCTAACATATATTTTCTAGTACCTAGCAACATAAAATTCAAAATGCCTGAGCTACAAAAATTAGCAGATGTACAAATAAGCTGGAAAATACAACCCCATGATGAAAACAATAATCGGTCAACAGAAAGAATACAGAACAAAGACATTAAAACATAAGCCTCACCTCATAAGTTCAAAAAGGTAGAGGAAAGATTGAGCATGCTAAGGAGAGATACAGAAGATAGAAAAAAGACCCAAAGAGATCTCACTGTTGTGAAAAATATACGGGCTGGTATTATCAGCTGAAAAGACATTGCAGAATAAGAGACTAGTAAACTTGAAGACATAACAGAAACTACCCAAAGGAAAACACCGAAACACACAAATCACAGAAACTGAATAAAAGGCAAAAAGGAGATAGGGAAAAAAAAAATTGAGTAACAGAAAACTTATCAATTTAATCAATAAGGATATATAAGACTTAACCAACTTGACCTGACATTGGGCACTCCATCTAACAATACAGAATACACAATCTTTTCAAGTACACATGGGACATTGTCAAGACAGGCCATAGTCTGGGCCATAAATTAAATCTCAATAAATGTTAAAGAACTCAAAATTGTACGAAGTATTTCTCTGACCACAGTGGAATTCAAATAGGAATCAATAATATGAAGTTATCTGGAAAATCTCCAAATATTTAGACACCAAACAATGTAATTCTAAATAAGTTAGGATCTAAGAAGAGATCAAAAGGGAAATCAAAAAGTGGTTTAACTGAATGAAAACAAAAATAACATGGGATGCATCTAAAACAGTACTGAGGGGGCGCCTAGGTGGCTCTGTCAGTTGAGCATCTGACTCTTGATTTTGGCTCAGGTCATGATCTCTGAATCCTGAGATGATTTATTGTTGAATTCAATTGGTTGGATTCATGGCATTCCATCATGACTAACAGGTTTATTGCAATACTGCAATGTTGATTTACCATTTCAAAATCAATCAGTATAATTCACCAAGTTAGGCTTAAAAAGAAAAAAAATTAGAGAAAATGATTTTGACAAAATCCAGTATCAAAAGATTTTTAAAAAGCTACTCAGCAAACTAATAACAACTTCCTCAACTTGATAAAGGGCATTTACAAAATACCTATTGCCAATATTATATATGCTTCATGGTGAAAGTGTTAAACCACTGAGGACTGGAATGAGGTAAGGTTATCTGCTCTCAATTTTTATTCAACACTGTACTGGAGGTCCTAGTCACTACAATAAGGAAAAAACAAAAACCAGACAAACTGGAAAGGAAAAAGCAACGGTAATGCCTATCAGTTCGTTCTATCATGTATCAATTTAGTCTCATCTCCATATACTTGTCCCACTGGCATATTCTCTCTTCTAACTATACATAATCTAATCTCAAGCAAGGCTGTTATAAGCCAAAACTATTTCTAATTCACAAAGGATAGTTTTTGGCAACAATATCAGTCTGGTCACAAGAAAGATACTAATGGTCTTTTTGTCCTGACAGCCACTCTGGCTAATGGTATTAGAATACTGGGCTCCTGACACACTTCTATTACTGGCAATAGGTATCAGGTAATTTCATAAGTCGGTCTCTACTCATTTGAAATAAGAAAAAAAAAAAAAGAACAATTTCCAAATTGAAACGTACAGACATAAGGGCGCGTGGGTAGCTCAGTGGATTAAGTGTCTGCCTTTGGCTCACGTCATGATCTCATCAGGGTCCTGGGACTGAGTCCCAGGCTCCCTGCTTGGTGGGGAGTCTATTTCTCCCTCTGCCCCTCCCCGTCTCCTGAGCACAAGCTCACTTGCTCTCTCCCTTCTCAAATAAAATATTAAATACATATGTGTGTGTGTGTGTATATGTGTACATATTGTCTCAGAAAGATGTGTGTGTGGCACCTCCTCTCTTCTCTTCTGTAATTCTTTCTGAGGTGATCCACTCTCATAACTCTTCCTAGCAGAGCACATCCAGTCTTTTGGAGAGAGAGAGAGAGAGAGAGAGAGAGAGAGAGAGAGAGTGTGTGTGTGTGTGTGTATGTGTATCTTCCCTATTTACCCACCCCCTTTATTGAAATATAATTCATAGATACTGAAATTTGCCTTTTTAAAGGATAGGATTAAGTGGCTTTTACTGTATTCATAACTCTGGGCACCATTTTTTTTAAACTATTCTTTCTCTATTGAATTGTCTTGGCACCCCTGGCAAAAATCAATTGACCATAACGTAAGAGTTTATTTGTGCTCTGTCATTTCCATTCTATTCATTCATGTGCTTATTATCTTTATGCCAGTGCCATACTATTACTGTAGCTTCATGTACTAAGTTTTCAAATCAGGAAGTTTGTCTTCCAACTTTGTTCTTTTCAAAATTGTTTGGCTATTTTGAGTCCCTTCCTTTCCCATATAAATTTTAGGGTAGCTTTGACAATTTCTGCAAAAAGGGCAGCCAAAATCTTGATAGGAATTACCCTGAATCTATAGATTAATTTGGGGAATATTGCCATTTGAGTAATATATCTTCTGACCCATAACACTGTCTCCTAATCCAGGAACGTAAGATGTTTATTTATTTAGTTCTTATTTAATTTCTCTGAATAATATTTTATAAGCTTCTACCATACAAGTCTGAAACTTATTTTGTTAAATTTATTACTGTTTCATTGTTTCTGACACTGTTGTAAATAAAATTGTCGTAGTTTCATTTTTCAGACTGCTCACTGCCAATGTATAGAACCTCAATTGATTTATGTTGATCTTGTATCCTGCAACCTTGCTGAATTTATTTACTAGCACAAATAATTGTGAAATTTTTTTAAGTAGGCTCCAATCCAGGGCTTTAACTTATAATCCTGAGATCAAGAGTTGGACACTTAACCAACTGAGCACCCGGTGCGCCCCCTCCCCTCCTTTTTTTTAGTAGGCTCCATGCCCAGCATGGAGTAGAACAAGTTGTGTATATATTCCTGAGGATTTTCTATGTAAAAAAAATCATGCTTTGATAACTGAAGATATTTTTACCTTTTCCTTTATAACCTGGATGCCTTTTATTCCTTTTTCTCAATTAATTATCCTGGCAACAACCTACAACGGTGAATACAACTGTGAAGAGGGGGGGTCATCCTTATGCTCTTAGGGGAAAAGCTTTCATCTTCAGCTATTAAGTATGTTATTTTTTTCATAGATGCCCTAGATCAGATCAAAGGTGTTCTGTTCCATTCCTCATTTATCAATCTAGTGGTTTTTTTTTTTTTATCATGAAGAATGTTAAATTCTGATTTGATCAGGTGGCTTTTGTCGTTTGTTCTACTGATAATGATGTATTACATTTACTGACTTTTGTATATGAACCAACCTTACACTACAGGGTTAAATCCCATCTACACATGGTATATGATCCTTTTTATATGTTGCTGGATTAACTCCACCAGTATTTTGTTTAGAATTTTTGCATTTATATTCATAAAGGATATCGGTCTATAGGGTTTTTTTCTTATACTGGTTTTGGTATCAGGATAACAATGGCCTGTAGGTTAAAGCCTTCTGCCTTCAGCTCAGGTCATGGTCTCCGGGTCCTGGGATTGAGCCCCGCATTGGGCTGTCTGCTCAGCGGGGAGCCTGCTTCCCCCTCTCTCTCTGCCTACTTGTGATCTATCAAATAAACAAATGAAATCTTTAAAAAAAAAAAAAAGGCCTAATACAATGACTTCAAACATGTTCCCTTACTATTTTTTGGAAATGACTGTGAAGGATTGGTCTTAACTCTTCTTTAAATGTTTGTTGGAATTCACTAGTAAAACCATCTGGAACTAGGCTTTTCTCTATAGAAGTTTTGTTGATTATTAATTCTATTTTTATAAGTCTATTCAGATCTTCTATTTCCTTTTGAGTCAGTTTTGTTTTGTTTTAAGATTTTATTTATTTGACACAGAAAGAGAGATCACAAGTAGGCAGGAGAGGCAGGCAGAGAGACAAGGGTAAGCAGGCTCCCCGCCGAGCAGAGACCCCGATGCAGGGGCCAATCCCAGGACCCTGAGATCATGACCGGAGCCGAAGGTAGAGGCCTCAATCCACTGAGCCACCCAGGCGCCCCCTGTTTTGTTTTCTTTTTCTTTTCTTTTTTTTTTTTTTTAAAGATTTTATTTCTTTGACATAGAGAAACACAGCGAGAGAGGGAACACAAGCAGAGGGAATGGTAGCGGGAGAAGCAGGCTTCCTGCTGAGCAGGGAGCCCGATGTGGGGCTCAATCCCAGGACTCTGGGATCATGACCTGAGCCGAAGGCAGACGCTTAACGACTGAGCCACCCAGGTGCCCCCCTGTTTTGTTTTCTTAAGTAATCCTCTACACCTACATGCAACATGGAGCTTGAACTCACAGCCCTAAGATTAAGAGTTGCATGCTCTACCAACAAAGCCAGCCAGGTGCCCCTTGAGTCAGTTTTAATAGTCTTTCCACTAATTTGTCCATGTCATCGACATTATCTTATTAGTTGGCATACAATTTTTCATGATTTTCTCTTACAGTCTTTTTTAAATGATAGTAATGCGCCTGTTTTCATTTGATTTTAGTAATCTGAGGCTTGTCTCCTTCTCCCTGGGCAGTTTAACTAAGAAGTTTGTCAATTTTGTTGATGTTTTTAAGAACAAACTTTTGATTTAGCTAATTTCCTCTACTGCTTTTCTATACCCTAATTCATTTATTTTGGCCTGATCTTTATTTTCTTCCACTTCTTATTTTGGGTTTACTTTTGCTCTTCTGCTTCTGGTCTCTTATGGTAAAAGATTAGGTTATTGGTTTCAGATATTTCTTTTTCACAGAGACATTTGTAAGTGTATATTTTCCTCTAAGTACTGCTTTAGCTGTACACTCTAAGTTTTAGTATGTTGTGCTTCCATTTTCATTTATCTAAAAATATTTTCCAATTTCCCTTGTGATAACTTCTTTGACCAAGTGGTTATAAGTATGCTGTTTAATTTCCATATGCTTTTAAATTTCAAACTCCTTTCTGGTAGTGATTTCTTATTTCATTCCAGCATGGCCTGAGAACAAACTTTGTATGCTTTCACCTATTTTAAATTTATTAAGACTTGTTTTATGGCCTAACATTAAAATTACTTTATAGTCCATCCTAGAGAATGTTCAATTGTGCATTTGAAAAGAATGTATGTTCTCTTGTTGAGCGGAGTGTTCTCTGGATGTCACAGGTCTCATTGATTTATAGTACTTTTCAAGGCTTCTTAGTTTGTCTTCTAATTGTTCTATTATTTAAAGTGGAATGTTGATGTTTGCAACTATTACTGTTGAGCTGTCATTCGGTGTCATTCAGTGCTGTCATTTCTGCTTTATGTATCTTAGGGCACCATTGTAAGAAGCAGATATATATTTTCAACTGTTGTATCTGTGTTGTATCTGTGATTGCCACTTTTATCACTAGAAAATAACCTTTTTGTCTCTAGTAGCAACTCTGTCTGAAAGTCTATTTTATCTGGTATTCATACAGTCATTCCAGCTCTTTTTTTGGTTCCTGTTTGCATGGCAAAGCTTTTTACACTCTTTTGCTTTCAACCTATTTAGATACAAAATATTTTCCATAGAGAGCATTATACTTCCATCATGGTGCTTTTTGATTTCTTGGTTTTTTTTTAAATCCATTATGCCCATAGGTTTTTGACTGGATTGTTTGATCTATTTATATTTAATGGAATTACTGGTAAATTAAGATTTAGATCTGCCAGTTTGCTATTTGTTTCCTATAGGTCTAATATCTTTTCATTTCTCTATTCCTCCACTACCATCTTGTTTTGCATTAAAATAAGGATTTGCATTATAATAAGGATATTTGTTAGTCATTTTGTCACTTATCCTTTCTTGTGTAATATTTTTTGAGTTACTTATTTAGCAGTTGCCCTGGGGTTACAATTAGCATCTTAACTTCCAACAGTCAGCTCAGATCAATACACAAAAACTTTGCTCCTAACATAGTGGGCTCCATTATTCCTCCCCACTGTGTGCTATTATCACCAAATTATGTCTATATTGTGTATCTCTCAACCCTGATTTTTCTCTCAACCCTGATTTCTAATTATTGTTTATGTAGTTGTCTTTTAAATCAGAGAGTAGGGGAGAAAAGAGGTAAAAATTACATTTATATTCTCTTAAAAATTTATCCATACTTTACTTTTCTTGGTGCTCTTATTTGTGTGGATTTGACTTACTGTCTGGTATCCTATCGTTTCAGCCTAAAAGACTCCTTTGGTATTTCTTACAGGACATATTTGCTAGTCATAAATTTTTCTGGCATTTGCTTATCAGGAATATCTTAATTTCTCCTTCATTTTTGAAGAATACTTATGCTAGAAATATCATTCTTGGTTGATAGTATTTACAAAATTGATACACAAAAATTTATTCCATTTCTATGCACTAGCAATGAACTATCAGAAAGAGAAATTAAGAAAACAATCCCACTTACAACTGTAACAGAAAGAATAAAATACCTAGGAAGATTTCAAACCTGTAATAATCTAAACAGTATTTGCATGAAACAGATACACAGATAAATGAAACAGAATAAAGAACCCAGAAATAAACCCATGCATATATGATCAATTAATTTATGATAAAGGAGGCAAGAATATACAACAAGGAGAGCACAGACTCTTCAATAAATGGTCTTGGGAAAACTGGACAGCCACATAAAAAGAATGAAACTCAACCACTATCTTACACCATACACAAAAATTAACTCCAAACAAATTAAAGACTTGAACATTAAGACTGGAATCCATAAAACTCCTACACAAAAACATACATTATAAGCTCCTTGACAGCAATCTTAGTGATGATTTTTTGGATCTAACACCGAAAGTAAAGGCAAATAAAGCAAAAACAAATAAGTAGGACCATATCGAAATAAAAAAAGCCTCAGCCCAGCAGAGGAAACCATTGGCTAAATAAAAAGACAACCTACCAAATGGGAGAAAATATTGGCAAATAGTATTGCTAAGGGGGTTAACATCCAAAATATATAAAGAACTCGTATAACTCAAAAAACCAGAACAATCTGACTTAAAAAATGAGCAGAGGACCTGAATACACATTTTTCCAAAGAAGACATATAGAGGGCCAACAGACAAATGAAAAGATGCTCAACGTCACTCACTGTCAGGGAAATGGACATCAAAACCACAGTATCACCTCATAAATATTAGAGTTGCTAGAGTCATAGAGACAAGAAATAAGTGTTGACAAGGACGTGGAGAAAAGGGGACCCATGCACACTGCGGGTAGAAGTGTAAATTAATGCAGCCACTATGAAAAACAGTATGGAGGTTCCCCCCAAAATTAAAAATACCGTATGATCCAGCAATACCACTTATGGATATTTATAAAAGAAAATTAAAAACTCAAAAAGATCTATACACACACACCCCTCTGCCCCATGTTCACTGCAATATTATTTACAACAGTCAAAGCATGGAAGCGACCTAAGTGCCCACTGACGGATGAATGGATAAGATGTGGATATATGCACAATGGAATATTATTCAGTCATAAAAAAGAAGGAAATCTTGCCTTTTGCAACAACATGGATTAATCTTGAGTACATTAGGCTAAATGAAATAAGTCAGAGAAAGACAAATGCCATATTATCTCACTTATATGCAAAATTAAAAAAAAAAAATCAAACTCACAGATCCAGGGAACAGACTCACAGCTGCCAGAAGAAGGCAGATAGCGGGTGATCAGAAGGCACCAGGTCTCAGTTACAAAATAAATAATTCCTGGGGATGGAATTACAGCACGGTGACTATAGTTAATACTATATTATATATTTGAAAGTTAAGAGAGCAGAACTCAGTTATCATCACAAGAAAAACATGTTTAACTATACTTGGTGATGGATGCTAACCAGACGTGCTGTGGCGATCATTTGGAAGCACAGACAAATGTTGGACACCTACAACTAGTACATGTCAATTGTATCTCAATTTAGGAAATGGAAAACTGCTACTTCAATACTTTTTTTTTTCATAATCTTATACCTTCTAGTCTTGGCATCTGTGAACTATCCACCTGAAAAACAGATGTGTTAACAGTAATGTTTCAGGAATCATTTTCACTATACTTAAGTCAGATCTAGAAAGCGGGAAAGAGGGCTGTATAAAAGGAATGTTTTCTCCTTATTGGCCATCCTGTCTAAATTGCCACTATTTCACGTAAATGTTCAACTACAGATTTTCATGGTCCTAAGCCTGAATATTCACGTGCCGCGTGTGCTCCTAGCGGGCAGGCAGAACTAGAGTTTTCCACATCTATGTCCAATTATACCTTCGAATGATTTTCTTCTAGTGTAGAAAAGGAATGAAAAACCATGGCCTGGCTATTAAATGGGTCTGTTAATCTGCTCCATAATACGGACTGAAACTTTATGATTGCTTCAGGGTAAACCTCCCTATCTATCTATCTGTCTATTGGGGGTCCAGTTTTTAAAACTCCTCAAAAGCCATTTACCAGTCATTGTTCTTTGTGGAAAAAAATAAAACACTTTTCATTTCTAAGACCTATTCTTTATTTAATCTGTAAACAATTCATTTGAATCTTTACTCTGAAAACAAACCATCACAGAACCCTAAATCTTCTAAGGAAACTGTCGGGATGCTGAGTCAGAATGGAAAGAATCAAAGATAAATTAAGAAGGCTTAATTAACGGAAAACTAAAAATGCCCATGATGGATTTTTTGTAGGCAGAGAAGTGAGGCGCACCTATCACTGACGTTCAGAAGGGGAAGCGGTCCTGTTGGCTCAACAGCCAAAAGGGCTCTGATGGGAAATGAAGTGAGGATGAGGACGGCTCAGTCACCGAGGTGCACAGCGTCTGGTCAAGAATCGCTGTCTCGGGCGCCTGGGTGGCTCAGTCGTTAAGCGTCTGCCTTCGGCCTAGGTCATGATCCCAGGGTCCTGGGATCCAGCCCCGCATCGGGCTCCTTGCTCGGCGGGAAGCCTGCTTCTCCCGCTACCATTCCCTCTGCTTGTGTTCCCTCTCTCGCCGTGTTTCTCTCTGTCAAATAAATAAAATCTTAAAAAAAAAAAAAAAAAAGAATCGCTGTCTCACGCTCTATTTTGCCCATGAGATTTTCTGCTTTACGTTACCAATGAATGCTGCTGACTGTGTCACTAAAGCCACTCTATTCCAGCCTAGAAAATACAGCAGAACCAGAGAAGAAGGTATCTGTATTCTTATTCCTCAAACTCCAGCACGTACAAGTAAAATAATTTTTCAAATAACAGAAAATAACAACTGAGCAAGAATATGGAGAAACTGGAACTCGTACACACTGCCGATGGGAATGTAAAATGATGCAGCCACTGTGGAAAACAAAGTATAGCAGTTCCTGGGGAAAAAAAAAAAATCTAACATACACTACTGTATGGTCCGGCAATTCTACTTCCAGAGGTCTACTCAAAATAACTCAGAGCAGTGACCTACAGTCATTCATACACACACGTTCATAGCATTATTCATAATAGCCAAAAAGACAGAAAC
>CM053608.1:74477254-74491757 GCA_028646535.1 Procyon lotor | reverse complement strand
GCTCAAATTCTCTTCTTGCTTGACCCATGGAAGTGTTTTCTATGGAAATAATTTTATTGAACATGCTCAAACTTTTTCAGCAGGGGGCTATCCTACCTCCAACCTATAGATGAGACTCAATGGGTGGCAGGGCAGGAAGTCACACCTATGAAAGGACTATAATGAGCCTCTGGAAAAAACGGGAGAGTAACTTCTAACCACCTACACCAGCCGTTCTTATTTCTAGCTGCACTTTATCCTCACTTCAGACTTAAAAAAAAAAAAAAAAAGAAAAAGAAAAGAAATGATGGACACATACAAAAATCTCACCATTTAGAAATAATGGCAAGGGCGCCCAGTGACCTGGTTGGTTAAGTGTCTGATTTCGCTCAGGTCATGATCCCAGGGTCCTGGGATCGAGTCCTGTATAGGGCTCCCAGCTCAGTGGGCAGTCTGCTTCTCCCTCTCTCTGTGCCTCTCCCCATCTCCCTCTCAAATGCATAAATAAAATATTTTTTAAAAAGAAAAGAAAGAATGTCAATTAGGGCTCAGAAGGAATAAGAAGCCATAAAACTTTGAATTTTAATAACCCTTAAACCAGAAATAAAGACAAGTTAGAATTCATGAATTCAGCAAACATTTGTTCAAGCTACTACTGTAAGCAGCTGCACCCAGATGGGAGATGTGGGCAGAAGAGATGACCCCTCTCCCAGGGGAGCTCCCGGGCTCCATGAGCAGAGGAAGCCCGGGGCAGGCAGGACACCCAAGTGAGCACCACCCCGAGGACAAGTGCACGAGGAGAACATGTGGGAGCAGCTTCTATGCTGGATGGAAAAATTGGGAAAAACTTCCCAGAAAAAGCTATCCCTTTACTGAGTCTTGAAAGGGGACCAGAAATTAGCGAAGCAAACCTGGGAAGATAAAGTGGCATTCCCTTTTCCGGAAGGCAGCGGGTGCCACTCTGGGTTACGCTGGGCCCAGGAGCGGGGGGGCAGTGCTCGGCGGACCCTGGCAGTGGGTCACGGGGTGAAGTGATTTGGAATGAGGTAGACTCGGGCGCACAGCGTCCGGGGTCGGGTGACGCAGTTGTAAGAAATGATACAGGGGATCTTGTGTGCCCTTGACCTGCTTCACTATGGGAACCTCTTGCAAAATGACGACGCATTTTTCTGGAAATGTGGCTGCTCAGGACGCCCAGGAGAACGCCAGTTAGTCCAGCTTCTGAAGCCCGTGCAGAGACTTGCGCGCCAGTCACGACAGCCAAGCGTGTGCCAAGAAGACAGGTGCGCATGCCAGCCCCCAGCGCAGCCTGCACAGCAACAACCCTTAATTCTCATTTCCGCTAAGACACTGGCCGCCTCTTCAGTAGACTCCAAATGAAAACTATCTGCAGATGCTCTCCCCCAAGCTCTTAGGAAAGTCAAGGTGGTGAAAATGGACGTTTTTCCCCTCTTGTGACCTGATGAGAAAGTGTGAGAATCATTCTTTGAAATCCTTCCTCCACGTGCCATCAGTAATTATGAAATGATAAGTCATCTGGGAAATTATGAAAATGAACATACATCTACTTCCCAACTTTCTAATGATCTTCTGTTTTGTTTTTCTCTTATTGATCAGTCTCTTTTTGGATACTTAATCTAAAGCCAGGACGGTATTTATCTGCACACGCCATCCTGCGCGCGGGGTTCGGTCACTGAATGACGACGAGCACAGGTCCACCAGCCAGGAGAGAGGCAGAGGCCATCGTGAGCCCAAAGCAACGAGTTCGCATGTTCCTAGACATTACCTTCAAGAATGATCTGAAACAGCTCTGTGTGGTGAGAATTCAATTGCTGACAGAACAGCAGAAGCTTCTGTAGCATCTGATCTCCTTTCAACCTCACCGCAACCCCGAACGCAGGTAGTCGGACCCCTAATCTCTGGCTGGGGAAACCGGGCGAGCACAGCCTGCTGTGCCCAAGTGGAGTCTGGGCGGCAGCGACGCCCCTCCCCCGCAGCGACCTGTGGAGCTCCGGTCCCCACGGTCATCAGCCACACACAGCACTGAGCCAAGACCCCTGGACAGACCTACAAGCCGCCTGAACCCAGGGGACAGGGGAACACAGACACAGTCTGATCTTGCTTCTTGGTAAAGAGACCCATCACGCGGGTGTCTACAGAGTTGTTCCACGTGCTCTGCATTTGACAGTCTTATTTTATGAGGGATTCCATCTCCCCCTGGTCTGCAGATGAAGAGCAGAGAGGCTCAGAGATCAAGAGCTTGGTCACTGGGCAGGAGGTGGGAGTGCCATCTCTGGAGACACGCTAACCTGAGCAAGGTCACCGTGCAACTTTGGACAAGTGACTTCGCGTGTCCAGGCCTCTGCTTCCTTATACTTAAAGGAGGAGGAGAACACTAGCACATCCCTTGCAGAACCGAGTGAAGATGAAGCAAGAAAGCACCCAGAGCTCCAAAGACTGCCTGACGCCGGGTCAATACTCCTGATGCTCGGTGAATGATAATCCTGAAGTCTGCTGGGCTTCCCAGAGAGAACGGACAACTTCTGATTTTCAAAATTCTCAGTCCTGAATGCTTCACTCACTGATCTTTTGAGGGATGCCCCTCCCCCCTCCACTTCCGCCAAGCCCCACCTGAACACTCAGGTGCCCTGGACAAAGTCCCGTGGGGACGGGCCCACAGATGTGCAGGGGCTGCTCACCCCACACGCCCACCATAAGCCAGCACCGATGCGGTCCCTGTGGACAGAACAGAACATGTCGGTGAGGGCCCCCAACGCCTGCTAGTCTCTAGAATGCACCTCATTCTGCACATATATAACAAATGGGCAACAGGCGACCTTTCCCCCTCACACTCCGTCACCATCCCTGTGACATCTAAGTTCTTGGGACGGAATCACCAGGTCCCTGCAGCTGCGATTCTGCCCTAGCGAGCCCACACACAACTCCAGTGACAGTCTCTCCAACCAACCTAAGGACAAGGTCCCACCTTGGTCCCCAGACCTTGCACTGACTATGTGACACATTGTCACTCTACGAAGAACACTAATTTTATCTTCCTTATATAAAAGTCACGCATTGAAAATAACATTTAATTTACAAGTGGCCTCAAAGTGGCAGAACAAGGTTATTACCCCCCTTTAAAAAAAAAAAAAAAAAAAGATCTGAGCAAGAAAGAGCAAATGAGCATACACGAGTGAGTGCAAGTGGTGGTAAGGGCCGAGGCAGGGGGAGAGAATCCCAAGCAGACTCCCCGCTGAGCAAGGAGCCCAGACACAGGGTTCAATCCCATGACTCTGAGTTCATGACCCAAATCAAAACCAAGATTGGGATGCCCGACCGACGGAGCCACCCAGCTCCCATACCTCTCTTTCTTGCAGTAATTATAACCACAAGGCAAAGTAAAATATTCTAATCCTGGCTTTGTTCATTTGGCTTTGATGATGTGAACCCAGGCTGATGTTTACTACTATATTATCTACTGAGGAAGGGTTTTACCAAGTAAGTTAATCCAGACAAAATTCCTTGTCGACAAATATCGAGAGAAAGAAGGCCCTGTGTGCCTGTGATTGGCCGAGAGCCCGAACTCCACAGCCCTCCGTAAGGACAGAACGCCCACAATGAAGCCGGAGCCTGGAAACTTGTCAAGCAACGGGATTTTCTTTTTTCTTAATACGAAGATTCCTATTTTTATTATTATTTTCCTATTCTTATACAATTGGCATTCTGGTTAACAGAATGTCCTAATTACCTAAATCACATACTTTTGTACTTAAGTTACATTTCAAAGTATAATTCAATAAATTACAATAATTAAAACCAAAATCAAATTTAATATCTCCACTATCACCGTTTCAGACAACATTGTTAAAAAGACCTAAAATTCGGCTCCTTTACGGCCAGAATCTGAAATGGCTCGTTAAAATTCCGTAAATAGTTGTGTCTGTTTACAAGACCTCCTGTCATCTCCCCCTCTCCCCCGCAGCCCCAGTGCCCACCCGCCCCTCCCCCGGCGGCCAAGCCCCCATTCCTGCTGCACCTGCCACCATGTGCTGCTCAAATCACACCTGCAACCCCATCAGTCCCCAACTCAAAAATGTCACAAATCCCCCAATATCCACAGAAATGATGACAGGTTTCTATTTCAGCAATTGATCCTCACAGGCTGCCCCGAGCTTGCCTCTCTCCCCCGAGCTGCATATACTCTGGGTTTGCTGTTCCCTGAGCTCGCTCGGACCTGGGCCTGCAGCCAAGGCACCTCTCACGTGCTATGTCTTCCCCGATGCCCTTCCCAAACTGTCCTCAGCAGCAGGTCTCTTTTTTCTAGAAACGTAAGCCCCAAACTTCCCATTCGTACCTTCTTTTCCATCTCATGGGACAGGAAGTTAGGTATTTATCATAAGCATTCTCTCTCTGCTAGACACACAACCACTTGGGGGCAGAGGCTGTGTTTGTGGGATTCAGTCCAGGGTGCTCCTCCCGCTCTATGAATACCTCGCAGGTGACTAGCCTCCAACAACCAGCCCCTCCACCTGCCCGGGTCTCCGTTTCCTTGGTTACTTCACCTCCTTATTAGGAACAAGAGGTGATTCTGCCGAAATGAACTTGTCCATCTGAGGCCCCAATCCCTCTCCCCAATAACCCCCATTTCCTCTCCTTTGGGACTTCAACCCATCTCTTTTTCTCACAAAACTTCAGTTTCTCTTCTTTCATTAAAGGAAAACAAAAAAGCAGTTCTTCTACCACTTGGAATGGCCACCATCTCTCTTCCCTTCTCAATCCTGCCACATTGGATTGGAACGTGGAATACATCTTGAAAGACGTACTCTTGGCCCTCCTGCCTCTTAGTGGTGCTTGTCATCCCCACCCCTGCACCCACCATTCACCCTACTTCCCCAGAGGTCTCTTCTAAAGCATGGGTCTAATTTTCATTTTAAAAAGGGCCCTTTACATCTCTACAGACTAGAAACTACTTATACACTAGAAACGGGGACAAGCCATGGGGATGGAGAACGTAGGTGTCAATGGAAAAATAAAGTATAAACACAGTGGCCCATGTACCACCTCAATCCTTAGAATCAAAACTTGTCAAAACTCATGCCACCTCAGAAATCATCCCGCTGTCCTCTTCCTTACACATAACTCCTTGCAGCGACTTATTTCCACGACACCCTCTGTAATCACTGTCCTGACCAAGAGGAACCTCCCCAATTGGCTGCTGGACTGAACGTCCCCTTCCTCTTTGCTCTCCTGGAAATTTACCTTCCCTGGGCAATTCTGCCAACCTCTTACTCCTCTTGAATTCAGGCCCTCCCTTCTCCCGTATATGTCCTGTTCCAGGGAACAGCCGAACTGCCAAGCATCTTAATGACACCATCTAGATGCCCGGCTCTCACACCCCCACACCCACCAAGCCCCCTCCTCTTTCACAGCCATGACACAAGGCAGCCAACGGTCAAATTCACGACTCACCCACCTCTTCCCTCTGGGGGCCACGGCCGCGGGTCCATCCCACGCCCTCAGCCTGGGCCCTGCTCCCTTCCCTGGCCCCTCCCCCTGCAGCCACTTGAAAGGGCTGCGCGACGACTTCCAGGGAGCTCAATGACTTCCGGAGCTTCAACACACCCATGTCCAAAGGACTCCCGGCCCGAAAACTGATAATCCACACGAGAAACGATTTCATCACTTCACAAGTCTCGTCATGAAAACATCCACAGATGTTTTCACACAGAAAACGAGTCATGAAAACATCCACAGATGAAGCTGAAAGTGACCCTGAGACATCACTAATGTGCCCTCTGTTTTTGGGTAGGAAAAGCACTAGTAAACCAGGGATGTGGCAGACACTCTTCTTTAGGAGATGAAAGCTATCCTTTTTGAGCCTGTGGCATTAAAAAAAAAAAATCTGCCTGGCCTCTGTGCCTAGTTCTCCGGCCAAGAGCTTCTGAAACCCTTAGCATTTCCTGAGGCATGGGAGTGACTTTGTTGTGCTAATGAGGGTCCCTGGAGAGCTCGAGAGTGGGGGCTGGTTCCTGGAAAAACCAAGCACAGGATTAGAGGGTTGGAACGCGGGGCCCTGCCGGCCCATGGGCAGGACCCTGCCAACCTCTGGGGATAGAAGCTGGAGACTGAGTTCCATAGTGTGGTCACGGACTCAATCAATCATGCCTACATAACGAAACTATCTAAAAACTCTGAACGCAGAGGATCAGTGGAACTCCCCAGGCTGTGAACGCATTAATGTGCTGCAAGGGGGCTAGAGCCTCATTTCTTAAGGAACCAACCACACAGCAGCTCTGAGTTCTCTACCAGACCTCACCCCGCAGGTCTCTTCATGTGGCTGGTCCAAAAGGTCCTTTGCACCTTTTGTAAAAGGACTCTAATAATAAATAGACCATTATCCTGAGTTTTGTTTACTAATCCTGCTAATAAATTGTCAAACCTGAGAGAAAAACAACAGCTTTATAGCTAGTCGGGAGTGAGGTACTTAGGGTTGGCCTGGAGGGTTGGCCTGGAGACCCCCAAAGTGTTGCTGGTTAAGCAAGGGCAGTGGTGTGGTGCCTGTGACCTGTGGGGTGTGAGCTCACTCTCGGTGGTTACTGCCAGAGCTGAACAACAGTGCACCCAGCTGGGTTTTTAATGGAATAAAGGCCCTACTGTGGGCTGGGCACTCAACTGGGAACTTTATAGGGTTGTCATTAAAGGAGCACGAAGCCCTGCCTGCCACCTCACACACAGTGAGACTTCAAAATAGGGATCTCACCCTTAAGTTCTGAATCTGCACAAATCTACACCTCCTGGGGAGACTCAAGGTTATTTTAAGCTCAGTTTTTCAGGCAATGGTTGTTACTGACACCTTCCTGGAAGTGGCCAAAGGGAGTCTGTCACTTGAAAATGACACCCTGACTTCAAAAGAGAGCTGAACATTTTGTGCCGAGTGCCTTGCTGGAGTGGGTCCGAACCAGGCCCTGGTCAGAGGCCTGAGGGGTGGGGTTCCCGGGTCTCCTCGGCTGGTGGAGGAGGGGGGCCAGCAGCCAGGGCAGAAGCCACCTGGCGCTGCCTCCCCGCGCAGGGACCGTCCCAGCAGCGCTCCCTCCGGAGGCCTCCTGCCAGTGGTTACCGAACTCTTGGCTTCAGTAGTCATCATGCTTAAGTTTGGGTTGTTTTTTCAGCTTCTACCCAGTGCAACAATCTTTGCTTCGGCCATGAACACCCCCGGGCCTACACGGTGATTCCAGCACCGTGTTTCCTCATCTGAGAGCAAAGATCATACCTGCTAAGTCCAATATGGCAAAATAAAGATGGACACAGAGTCAAACTCCCTGAATGATGTGAAACGTGGCAGTTCCGAGGTCTGACACTCAAATCAGCTTCGAGTGATCGGCGAGGCTGTGACTTCACAGAAATCCAGGTGGGACAGACCCCGGGGGGCTTCCAGCGAAGGGGCTCCCACCCCCCCATGGCAAGACAGCTGTGGAAATGCGCCCTGTTGGTGATGCGGTGTGTCTCTCGCTCAGCTCGTGGGAATCCAGGAGAGGCCCAGGCTCCAGCGCGTTCCTCTCACTCCACTCCCACAGATTGTTTCCTGAGCGGCTGCCCCGGCTGCCCAGAGGCCAGCAAGAAACTGGGCTTCTGGCTTCTCTCTCCCCTTCTAGACACAGGCAGTGCATGTAACTCAAAAATGAAATGGGAAGTATCGTTTGTACGTGAAGGTCTGGGAGGCCTGGCCCCGCTTCCCACAGAAACACATGAATCTTGCATGAAATATAAACAGAGCTATGAATATTCAAGTTTTTTTTTGTTTTGTTTTGTTTTGTTTTTTAATTTTCAAGTTTTAAGAGGAGAACAAACTCACTCCAAATCAGAATCATCACCTGGTCAACCAAATCACTCTCACATAAAGGCTTCCAAAAATACTAATAATTTACTGAAAACTAATTTGCAAAAGCAAGTTCATGGGTGAAGAAAATAATTTAGTGTGGCAAAACCTGTTTTCTTAGAGACAGAAATTATATTCTTATTTTGAAACAAGGAGAATTAATAGGCAAATCATTCATATTTTATGATAGTTCTTATATTACGCTTTGAAAATATATTGAAATGTTCAGAAAAAGCCACACATCAGTCATGTCATAGAGCGAAGTAAGAAGGTATCAAGTATCTTGTCACAGGCCAGGCCTAATGCATAAAACCCATGTGCCCTTCTTGAATTTTAGGTATATCTATTTGGATCCAAACTCTGGGGGGATTCAATGCAAATATTTTAGTGGGTTTACTGGATACTTGTTCATCTGTGTAAAAGTTCTTATAACAAAATCCAGAAAGACTTAATCTAAGTTGTGTCCTCACCTTGAGGCTACCTTGCAGGGTTGTCGGCAGAGATCCTGCATGTAAGGAGACACGTCTGCAGAGCTTGTGGTGAAGCAAGGCTCTGGGAAAGGTAAGGACCAAACACCTATCAGCTGACTGCTTTATCAGTCTCAACTCCTCACTTAGGGACCAGGGACCTGGGTGGCTCAGTCGGTTAAGCGTCTGCCTTCGGCTCAGGTCATGATCCCAGGGTCCTGGGATCAAGTCCTGCGTTGAGTCCTGCCCCTGTGGAGCAGGGACCATGCTTCTCCCTTTGCCTTTGCCTCTCTCTCCGTCTCTCTCATGAATAAATTCTTAAAAAAATAAAAATAAAAAAGGAACCAGGGACCTGGCTTCTCTTGGAGCTTCCCAAGGATGGAAGCCCGGAGAAGGAAGAACACATCAGAGAAGACCTCAGTGGTCATTCATGATACATCTCATTCCACATATGAGGAAACTAAGTCCTGGGGAAGCAAAAGACTAAAAGACTGTCTAATGTTCGCAAAATTTTCTGCTCGGAGTCCTACTTCCTCTCAGAAAGAAACCAGATCCTCAAAAGACACAGCCTTTTAATTTCAGAGCCATGAACTCCCATTTCACTGAGGAGAGGCCTCTTTTGGGAGTCTGTCTGCCTGACCCAGTCTGTCTGCCTTCAGGTGAACGCTTTGGTGGGGATGCAGCTCAGCCCTGAGGCTGCAGGAACTGAACACCGAAGGCTAAGGCTTGTGTTGGGAGGTCAGACAACGAGAGGGGGGCCCAGGAGAGGGTGACCGGGGAAGGGTAAGAGCTCCAAACCGTCCTTGGGGTCAGAGACCATGCCATCCATTTCCACAAAATTGGCACTCAGGAAATGTTTGTTAAACACTGAGTAAAAATATCCTACTTTGTTCCTCCCATGATGCAGGGCAAGAGGTCTCCCACAGCGCTGTGCACCAGAACCCGTCCCAACAACTCTTACTCCTCGCTCTCTTCTTAATCTTGCTCCCTCGTTTTTATAGGATCGTCAAAATAAAAGTGATGAATCCAGTTCAGAATGCAGCCTTCGTCCCATCAGAATTCGGAGTGTAGAGATTCTAACTGCGGTTGGGAAATACACACAAAGGACTGGATGACAGACAGACAGACGGAGCTGTGTTCCAGAGTTGAAGGTGGAGGAGGTGAATCTTGAAGCTTTTCTGCCTCCAACTTCTAGGTTATAAATGTCAGTGATTTTTCTCGCCTCTAAGCCTCATGTTCTAAACTGCCTCCTTCCACAGTTTCCACATAACCCACTGAAAATGACTCACTTTATGATAATGTAGCATTTTAGGATTTGTGGACTAGTGTAGGTCTTACTCAATTCAATAGGTTGCCCAGAGAATAAAAACTTTATTTGCAGGGAGGGGCAGAGAGATAATCTTCAGCAGACTCCACATCCAGCATGGAGCCCAACATGGGGCTCGATCTCACAACCCCGAGATCATGACCTCAGCCAAATCAAGTGTCAGACTCTTAACCGACTGAGCCACCCAGGTAATCCAGGGGATACAAACTTTAAAAGATAGTTACACTCAGTTAAGAAATGTTTGAAAAACCAGAAATCCAATTTTATGTTTCAGCTATTAAATGCATCAATAGGCACTGAATTTATCAATTAAGCATGAAAATGATCAGCTCGTCGATTTCACATCACTATTAAACTTATCAATAAGCATGTGACAGACTGAAACCAACTGGACCCCTAGAGAGGGGCACCAGAAGGCACGGGCAGCAGCCCCGGTGAGGAGGGGCCACGTCTGGTTCCCACCACTGACCACCCAGCCCAGCACTCGGCGCATACACGCTTGTTGAAGAGATGGTCACATGGACTGCTGACGAAAATGGGACATAATAGTCATTTCTATTCACCCACAAAGTCCATTTCTACTTGAATAAATCAAAAAGCCTGTTGTGAAGGATTACTTAGTTTACCCGCTGAATATGATACGAGGTAGGGTCTTTCAAGGCTTCCTTCCTCCAGCACACTCTTACACCAAACAGGACCCCTGGAAGAACAATCAGGGAGGAGCAACAGTCACCACCCACACTCCTCACCTGCCATGTCGATGGCAAAAGGCCTGTCTGCTCTCCAGCCGGTGTACCAGCCCACGACTTTGCCGTTTTCCACCAACGGACGTTCATAGCGTCGCCCGCCGACCAGGCCCACTGGCCAGACAGAGACTTTGCGAGTAGTTCGCATCTATAAAAAGAGGAAAGAGATGTGGTTTAAGTTTCCTGAGGAAAAACAACTTGAAGGGAGGACAGAAATGTGAATCACATAGAAGAATTGGGGTGAGTGGGGGGGGGGGCTTTAGATTTTCAGAAGCTGAAGGTCCCGAACAGAACCCTTGTACAGACAGACTGCTGTCCGATGCACGGCCACCCTCTGTCAGAGTCAGCTGGTGCCTCAAGGCTTGAGAAGTGCAGTGGGTGTCAGTCTCTGAACATCACTTATTTGAAGCTACGCTGTGACTATCAAAAACCTTTTCTCTTTGCTTCAAAGTGGAATCAGTCATACTTTGCATCTTTGGAAGTGAGAGGGTTGACTTCCCTTTAGGAAACTTGTTTGCTTGTTTGCTCAGTAACAGCAGAGAGTTCACTCGGAGAAGCGAGGCACAGGAGCTGCCTTTCTATGAATTTATTTATGCAGACACAGAAATATTGGCTGGGGGGGTTACTAATGGCATCCAGATACAGAAGGGATACCAGGCATCCTCCAGAGAGAAAAAGAAAAACACACCCTACGTCCCACCTTTCAAGGGAAACTGGGCTGACTAGAGAGGAACAGCATCATGCCGGCAGAGGGAGAAGCCAGCCTTCTCTCCCCCAGCACACACCGTAGTATGATTTAAGGGGAAAGACATGTTCACAACGAAGCTTGCTGATAGTGGGGCAGCAGTTCTGGGGGGGAAACCACCATCATCACCTTTTTTTTTTCTTTTGAAAGCTCACTATGTGTAAGGCATTTATTTGTTTTAGCTATACCATCATCACCTTCTAAGACACGCGTGAAACAGGACCACACGCAGCCCACCAGGCAACGGTGTGCAAACTAGCTTCCCTTTTCTGGGGCACATATGTGTGCAGGGCCCGTGGCTTGGCTATTAAAGTACAGGCTGCTCTCAGCCCCATGCACCCTCTCAGCTGGGGTGTCCCAGCCTAACCTACACACTGCATCTGGTGGGCCTGTTGTAATGACAATCTCTACATCAAAGCTTTTTGTTTCCCCTTCCAACACCCAAGCTTTGTGCTCAGCATGGCGTCTGCTGGAGATTAACTCCCTCTCCCTCTGCTCCTCTCCTGGCAAGTGCGTGCTTTCTCTCTCTTCCTAAAATAAATAAAATCTTAAAAAAAAAAAAAAATAGAATCTTTGCCTAACTCAGAATCACAAGAGTTTTCCCCTCCTCTCTACAAGTATAGTTGTCGGTTTTAGGTTTATGATCTATTTAGGTTTATGATCGATTTAGAATTAATTTGCGACTATGCTATGAGAGGCTGACTGCATCGCCCAGGCACCCCGGAAGGTATTTTCTTTCTCCTTTTTGCACACAGATATCCAACTGTTGCAACCACAATATGTAAATGGATATGTGACTGTCCCAGGACTGAACAGTCTTTGCAGCTTTGTGGATTTATTTATGGACATTCTCCTCGGATCTGCTGGTCCATTGGTTGATCTTGATGCTAACACACTGTCCCGATTTACTATAGCTGGGCAGTAGCTCTGGTAATCGGGCAGCAGTAATCCTCTGTTCTTCTTCATCAAAGTTGTTTTGACTGTACTAATTCCTTTTCCTTTCCATAGCAGTTTGAGATGCACCTTGACTATTTTAGCAAATTTTGCCTGGGATTGCATTAAATTTATGTATCAACGGGGTGAGAACAGACGGCTTAACAAAAGCGAGTCTTCCAACCCACAACTACTATGTAGCTCCTCATGTACTTAGATTTTTAATTTTCCTCAGCAATGTTTTTGTGATTTCATTCTTGAATCAATACTAACATTTAATGTTTTATGTCCTAGGTCTTTTCCATAGGTGGGGGGAAAAAACCCAGAAAATTTACTAAAATTTCCACAGAAATACAGCCCTCTCGCCAACTCACTCCACCTTCAAAGTCCTGTTCCCTCACACTTCACACATAAAGTTCTTTTATACATATGTTCCTTTACACATAAAGCGTAAGCATCTGTATTTGTCCTATGTATCAAACATGCCAAACATATGAAAAAACTGAAATCTAAATACATATATTTTTCCTAAACTGACACAATGGCCTATATATCCATCTCTAAGGTACCAACACCAACACTCTGTTCTTTTTGGTATTTCCTTAAAATGTGCATGATTTTTCAGTTCCTAAACTGCTTTGGCCCAGAGCACTAAAATTTCAAATCTGCCAAACACTGGGAAACAGACCCTATCTCCGCCTTGTGTGTCCTCTTGCAAATGCATAGGTTGTGCCCTGCATATGTCAGGTGCCAAAAAATTCCTGCGAAGCACTAGGAAGTACCTGAAAGGAGGACCATGTGCACCAAGCAAGCGATGCGAGCCTGTGCAGGCCAAGAGACAAGCTCACCATCAGAAGAGGAGGACAGACAACAAACGAACAGAAGTTAAAAAAAAATGTTGTTGTTGTTTTTAAGATTTTATTTATTTATTTGACAGAGAGAGAGAGAGAGAGAGAGATCACAAGCAGGCAGAGAGGCAGGCAGAGAGGGGGGAAGCAGGCTCCCCACTGAGCAGAGAGCCCGATGCAGGGCTTGATCTCAGGACCCTGAGATCATGACCTGAGCCGAAGGCAGAGGCTTTAACCCACTGAGCCACTCAGGCAACCCCCCCAAAAAAAATGTTTTTAAGATAGGAATGGAGAAATCAATGTTAAGGAGAATAATAAACCCTAACTGTGAGACTGCCAGCGTGAGGGAACATGTGCTGTGCAGGCTTTTCACTTAAGCTGGGCCAGGAAAGACATGCAGGATTTGGCCCTCAGACTTGAGAAGAGCCTCAGGTTCTAGGTAATGCGATGATGTTTCTGTGCCAGAGTCTTGCTAGAAAATGCAGGTTTGGCTTTTCTAGCAAGAAAAGATAGAAAAGCTTCGGCTTTTCGCATGTGGCTTGGCTTAACGCATTCCAAATTCCCGAGAGCAGCCCAGAGCTAACACTTACTTGTGTTTGATTTTTTTCAGAGAATTGGGTGTTCAAAGGTAAACGGGGGACTCTTTGAACACAGGTGATAAGGCAGGATCATGTTTCCAAGTATGCCAAATTAAAAAAAAAAAAAAAGTTTGTCATTTAGGTAGTTTAATACTTTGGAAGGATCCAGACGCCCTTGCCATGTGTGCACGGCTCTGAGAGTCAGTGTGGAATGTTCCATCGGAGTCAGACACACAGCCCCTTGGTACCCTGCTGCTGTACCGCAT
Organism: Procyon lotor; assembly: GCA_028646535.1. NCBI lineage: Eukaryota > Metazoa > Chordata > Mammalia > Carnivora > Procyonidae > Procyon > Procyon lotor. The sequence continues at coordinate 74,477,992 of CM053608.1, read as the reverse complement.
AGAATGTGCCAGACATTTCAAAGGAAAATAGCACAGCTATTTACAGAACTTCTTCATTTCACCCCTGGGAGCTATCCTTTGTTCTGTGTCCTTCTCACTCAATCTATGCTCTTTAAGGATTCCTCGGCAGCCACCTTTTCTGAGAAGGGGGGAAGATAACAATGACTGTTACTATTAAAAGTAAAAGCACTTTCATGTAACTGAAATATTCTCAGTATTTAAAAGTTTTGTTACTTTCTTAATACAAAATAGTAGTTATGTAACGGGCACAACCTCAAGTGCCTGGTGTGAGCCCCAATCTGAAACAGAGGACTAAAGCGCTAGATACGAAGATAAAGAGGAAGCAAGTCACATATTTCTAAGAGTTACAATATTACAAATAGATCCCCAAAGCATTCTCTTCCTATTGATTCAATGCCAAAGTCATAATCTGTCATTTATTTCTCCCACCACAACCTCAATTAAATAGACAGGACTTGCACAGCAATGTTAACCAGCCAAAATCGTGGGCAATTTCCATAGCCCCAGGGGCTACAAAGGACACAAAAGATACCTCTGGTACATCTCCACACTCTTCCTAAATGCCATTTAAGCTATCCCAGGGCGGGCTGCCTGGCTGGCTCAGCCGGTTAAGCACCTGAGTCTTGATCTCAGATGAAGTCTTGAATTCAGGGTTATAAGTTCAAGCCCTGCGATGGGCTCCACTCTCCAATGCTGTGGAGACTTTTTTTTTTTTTT
>CM053608.1:74440078-74477154 GCA_028646535.1 Procyon lotor | reverse complement strand
ATTTTTTCTGCAGCTTTACATCCTTTTGGTCCCTCCCTGGGGCTTAGCTAAGTGCCAGCTCCAGGGACTGGAATACCTCAGAAGATCACACGTAGGTGATCATCAGAATGCTCTTAGAGTAAAACAGAAAAAGTTAAAACAAATGCCTTTAGCTTCCTTTAAGACATAGCACTAAGGTGAAATCTTGTCTTATTTTTTCGGAAGGGAAATTAATTAAGTTCTTGATCTTCTGAAATTTAAAATGCTATAGGCAACCTCGAGGAGAATTACAATAAAGAATGACACTCTGTATCTTGCTTTTTTAACATTTCAGTGGGAAAGAACAACACCCTAAATCCAACAGGATCCAGTAAATGGAAGACACAAGGAAAGAGCAGGACAAATACAAGGAAGGAATACAGAAATGATGACCTGGAGTTGAGGATCCTTTTCCAATTTCACTGTCCATAAATATCCGATATATCCAACACAGAAACTACATTACATAATCCAACATACCCATAAAATTCCTTGGGAACACTTTTGAAAATTAATGTCATATCTGTGCTTTCTTTCTTGCATCTGCCCCCTAATGATTTTAGCATCAATTTCCTTCAACTAATTGTCACTTGGCTCAATGCTACTCATTCCAGTGTCCTTCACATATCTTTATATTGCCTAGGGTCTTTTTTTTGCCTGATTTCCACGTACCTCCATTCCCACAGCATGAACTTTTGAGGTGCATAAAGTACCTAAGGATTCTAGAAAGCAGAAATGTTCCTAATGTTATATTCTAAACCCATCTCCTATGTCATTGGGTAGAAGATCAAATCTAACTAATTTCTTCCATACCTGCAGTATTTTTTCACTAAACATCCATTATATAATGTGTGTCCAGTGCTGTGCTAGGTCCTGAGCAAGGCTGACAAGGTTCTCATCTACCAAGCCAACATTCTAGGAGAGAAAAAGCAATGACACATTGATTCACAAAATTAATTACTTAATTTCTATGCTGATAAGGGCTGTAAGGGAAGTAGAGAGTCTGCAGGAGCACGCTGCAGAGGATCTGACATGATCTGGGATCTGCTGGAGTTGCCTTGAGGACATCAGCATGAGCTAAGCCTAAAGCCTGAAGCATGAACCACTGTGGAGAAGAAGCCCAAAAATATTCCTGAAAAAGGAACTCAGGTGCATGGGCCCCCAACAGGAACATTCCCCTGTGTTCCTTAATTAAAAAAAAAAAAAAAAAGATTTATTGCAGACAGTGGCTGTTAGGAATCAAGTTTCTCACTGTTGTAGTAAGAATTTATGGATAAGCAAATGAGAAAGCTAGAATGATCCATGTGGTTATAGATTGAGCTAAAGACACCAATATGAACTCATTTTTAGTTGAAATGGTTATACAGATGGTTATACAGATAGAGAGATGTGTCTACCTGGGTTAGTATCACAGTTACACAGAGGGTTACTGAGATGGTTATACAGATAGAGAGATTATTAGACAGAGAGATGTGTATACATGGGTTAGTATCATGTACATATTTCCTTGCTCTATCAGCAGATAGGGTCCAGAAAGAATGACACTCTAGTAGCAATGAGTTCACCTGGTGCCCAGATCTTGGTTTCTAATAACATACTCTAATAGAAGGAACCAGAACCACTTGCAGAAGTAGCTGATTCTAGGTTTGAGGCAAAAAATATACAAGACATATCCCAAGGTTTCTTTATAGCCAGAAAGTAAGAAAGTGCTCAAGAACAAAAGCAAATAAAAAGCTACACATTGATGGGAGCATACAAAAGACACACAGGAGTCAACTGAAAGAGCTTCAATTAGCCAAAGCTGGAACAATGTGAGCAACACATTAAGGGGTATTGGATTATACCCTAAAGTATAAAATAAATACTAAATACTAATATAACCTGAAATATATAAATGATTGAATAAGTAAACAGACAATAGACAAATCTCCCGTTCAGAAGCATTCCAAAAAATTTATGCAGATAACCCCCCAAACAAGGAAGTGGAATGCAGTCCTTAAGTATGAGCTTCACCCTGTAACTTCCTTCCAAAAGAACAGCCTGGAAGGAAACCTGGAATGGGGTAGGTGCTTTATAGTAAAGAGAGCTAATGAGACGAATGATCAAGGTTAGCATCAACACTGGTAAGTCATAGTGATAGTAGGCATCTTTCTTATGATGTACCAAGAAAGTACAGACTACCTCTGTGGTCTTCTCTAATATCATTCTTCAATAAAAGGAACCAGGGGTCTTTGGAGAAATGGCTGATTCTAAGAGGTGGGCAGAACAGACACAAGGTGAGTGTGAAGCATCTTACAGCACCAGGAAGTGAGGAAGCGTTAAAAAAACAAACAAGAACCTCAAGCAAACCCACAGTGATGGAGGTATGTCAAAAGGACACAGCCAGCTGGAAGAGCTCTGATGGTCAGAAGCAGAACAACTTAAGTCATAAAATAATGTTGGTTCTCTGTACCCTTAACATGATGTTATGAACATAGCACTTAACCACTGTGGTCTTCTTCCTGGAAACCAGTAATCCCACAATCTACTCAGGAAAAGCATCAGACAAACTCCAATAGAGAGGAGTCCTCTAATACACTTAACCAGTGTTCCTCAAAACCATGAAGATCACCCATAACAAGGAAAATCTGAGAAACTGTCACAGCCAAGAAGAACCTCAAAAAACATGACAACTCAATGTAATGTGGTATCTAAGATGGAATCCTATAACAGAAAAAGGCCATTAGGTACAAACCAAGAACATCTGGATAAAGAATATACTTTGGTTAATTCATTAACTGTAATACGTGGTACTGTAATAATATAAAATGTTAATAAAAGAGGAAACTGGATATGAAGCATAGGAAACTTTTTAGTATCTCCTCGGTTTTTCTCTAAATCAAAAAGTGTTGTTTTTTGGAGAGAGGGAAGATGGGACAGTGAGAGATGGGGGAAGATTCTGAGCTCACCACCTCTCAGGGACAAATCAAGGCAACTACATAAACTGCAACTCACTCTGAAAATGACCTGAAGTCTGGGAGAACCAACCTTCTGCATCTAAAGTTGTAAAGAGAAGTCCACGTCAAATAGAGTAGGAGGGGTAGAGGTGCAGCTGGGAGCCAAAGCTCCAGCGTGGCTACCCCCAAGCAGAAGGGACACCACAAGCATGAGCAGCAAAGGGATCAAAGCCCACACCAGGAATGCCCGGCCCTGAGGACCTGCACTGGGAAGGTAACTCACCATAATACTGGCTTTAAAAGTCAGCGGGACTGAACCCCAGGAGAGCCAGAGGGGTCAAGGGAAACCAAGTCTCTGCTTTAAAGAGCTAGCACACTGTATCTCTCTGCATGAGAATCAGCACAGAGGTAACAGTTTGAAAAGCACTTGGGTTACATGGGAAGATTTACTGACCAATTTTAGTACTTGTGCCACAGAGGCAGGGATCTGCAGGAACTTTCTCCAGGAACAGACGTGCTGGTGGCACCAACTCTTTTGCTCTCCTTCAGCCCATATAAGCAGTTGCACAAGAATATTATACAGGATAGACCACATGTTCAACCACAAAATAAGTCTAAATAAATTTAAGGATACTGAAATTAAATTCATCTTTCCAACCAGAAATCAATTACAATAAAAGAACCACAACTGTGGCATTAAACAGCATGATACTAAACCAAGGGGTCAAAGAAGAAATCATAGAGAAAGATAAAAAAATTCCCAAGACAAAGAGAAATGGAAAAACATTGGTTCAAAACCTTTAGAACACAGCAAAAGTAGTTCTAAGAGAAACTTCACAGCAATGTAGGTCTGTCTTAACAAACACAATCTCAAATAGATAATCTAAACTAAAGGAGCTAGAAGAACAACAAAGCCCAAGGTTGGCAGAAGGAAAAAAATAATAAAGTACAGAGGAGGAATAAATGAAATAGAGACTAAAAAAAATAGAAGAGCTAGTTCTTTGAAAACATAAATAAAACCGATAAACCTTTACTCAGGGGAAAAAATACTCAAATGAAATCAGAAATGGAAAAAAAAAAAAAAAAAAGAAACACACTCAAAACACACCAAAAAACCACATGGAATTATAAGACTACTACAAAAAATTATAAGCCAACAAATTAAACAACCTAGAAGAAATGGATAAATTTTTAGACACACTCTTCCGTGACAGAATCAGGAACAAACAGGAAATCTGAAGAGACCAATTACTAGTAACAAAATTGAACAAATAATAAAAAAAAACTCCCGACAAAATCCAAAACCAGATGGCTTCACAAGTGAATGCTACCAAACATTTGAAGACAACTTAATAACTATCCTTAATCCCAGAAAATAGAAGAGGAAGGAATGCTTCCAAATTCATTCTATGAGATCAGCTTTACCCTGATACCAAAACCAGAAAAAGACACTACAAAAAAAGAAAATTACAGACCAGTATCTCTGATAAACATGGATGCAAAAATTGTCAACAAAATATTAGCAAACCAAATTTAAAAATACATTAAAAGTATCATTCACCATAATCACGTGGAATTTATTCTAGGATGCAAAGATGGTTCAATATAAGCAAACTATATGCAAAATATATGCAATTAACATACCACATTAACAAAATGAAGAATAAAAATCATACAGATGCAGAAAAACCAACAAAATTCAACATCTCTTCATGACAAAAACTCTCAACAAAATGGATATAGAAGAAACATACCTCAAAATAATAATGAGCATACATTACAAACCCACAGCTAACATCAAACTCAAGGGTGAAAAAGTGAAAGCTTTTCCTCTAAGATCAGGAACAAGACAAGGATTCCCATTCTCATCATTTTTATTCAATATAGTACTAGAAGTCCTAGCCAAAGCAATCAGATGAAATAAAAAGCATCTGAATTGGTAAGGAAAAAGCAAAACCATCACTATTTGTGGAAAATGATAAATATAGAAAACCATAAAGACTGCATAAAAAAAAACCGTTAAGATAAATGATCAATAGAGTTGAAGAATAAAAATATCAATGGATGGAAATCTATTGCATTTCTCTACACTAATAACAAACTAGCACAAAAAGAAATTAACAATACTGGGGCGCCTGGGTGGCTCAGTCGTTAAAGCGTCTGCCTTAGGCCCAGGTCAGATCCCAGGGGCCTGGGATCGAGCCCCGCATCAGGCTCTCTGCTCTGCAGGAAGCCTGCTTCTCCCGCTACCAGTCCCTCTGCTTGTGTTCCCTCTCTCGCTGTGTTTCTGTCAAATAAATAAAATCTTTAAAAAAAAAAAAAAAAGAAATTAACAATACCATCCACAATTGCATCAATAATAATAAGACACCAGGGTGCCAGGATGGCTCAATCAGTTGAATGACTGCCTTCGGTTCAGGTCATGATCTCAGGGTCCTAGTATGGAGCCCCAGCTCAGGCTTCCTGATCAGCAAGAAGTCTGCTTTTCCCTCTCTCTCTGCCTCACCCACACTCTGCCTGTGCTCATGCTCTCTTTTGCTCTCTCAAACAAAAAAATATTTTTTTAAAAAAAGAATAAAATACCTAGGAATAAACTTAACCAAAGAAGTACAAGACCTGTACTCTGAAAACTAGGATATTGTTGAAATAAAAGATGACACAAACAAATGGAAAGATATATCGTGTTCATGGACTGGAAGAATTGTTAAAATGTCTCTACTACCCAAAGCAATCTAGAGATTCAATGCAATCCTCATTAAAATACTAATGGTATTTTTTTTCACAGAACTAGAAAAGATAATCCTAAAATTTGTATGGAACCACAGAAGATAGTCAAATGGCCAAAGCAATCTTAAGAAAGAGGAACAAAGTTGGAGGTATTACAATGCCGTATTTTCAACTACACTACAAAAGTGTAGTAATCAAAACAGTATGGTACTAGCATAAAAACAGACAGATAGGGGTGCCTGGGTGGCTCAGTGGGTTAAAACCTCTGCCTTCGGCTCAGGTCATGATCTCAGGGTCCTGGGACCGAGCCCGGCATCGGGCTCTCTGCTCAGCAGGGAGCCTGCTTCCCCCCCTCCCTCTGCCTGCCTCTCTGCCTACTTGTGATCTCTCTCTCTGTGTCAAACAAATAAATAAAATCTTGAAAAAAAATAAAAAATAAAAAAAAAAAACAGACACACAGATCAGTGGACTAGAATAAAGAGCCCAGAAATAAACCCATATTTATATGATTAATCTATGACAAAGGAAACAGGCTCTTTGATAAATGGTGTTGGGATAACGGGATAGCTACATGCAAAAGAATAAAACCAGACCACTTCCTTATACTATACCTAAAAATAGTCAAAATGGATTAAAGACCTAAATATGAGACTTGAAACCATAAAACTTTTAAAAGTAAACATAGGCAGTAGTCTAGTGGACATCATCCTTATAACATTTTTCTGGATATGTCTATCCAAGTGAGGGAATCAAAAACAAAACAAACAATGAAGACTATATCAAGCAAAGAGGCTTTTGCACAGCAAAAGGAACCAGAGACAAAATGAAAAGGCAAACTAGTAAATGGGAGAAGATATTTGCAAATGATATAACCAACAAGTGGTTAATATCCAAAATATATAAAGTTGTCCTACAATTCAACACAAAAGTAAACCAAACAATCTGATTTAAAAATGGGCAGAGGACCTAAACAGACATTTTTCTGAAGACAACATACAGATGGCAGACAGACACATGAAAAGATGCTAATCACTAATCATCAGGGAAGTGCAAACCACAACAGTGAGATATCACCTCACACTCATCAGAATTGCTAGTATCAAAAAGAAATAACAAGTGTCAATGAGGATGTGGAGAAAAGCGATCCCTTGGGCACCGTCGGTGGGAATTTAAGTCGGTACAGCCACTGTGGAAAACAGTATGGAGGTTCCTCCAACAACTAAAAATAGAAGTACCATAAAATCCAGTAATTTCACTTCTATATTTACTTGAAGAAAATAAAAAGACTAATTAGAAAAGATATATGCACCTCTATGTTTACTGTGGCATTAATTATAATAGCTAAGACATGGAAGCAGCCGAGGTGCCCACAACAGATGAATAAAGAAGATGTGGTATATATACACAGTGGATTATTACCCAGCCATTAAAAGAAATAAATCGTGTCATTGGTGCTATTATGGATGGACCTAATAGGTAATATGCTAAGTGAAATGTCAGAAAAAGACAAACACCTTATGATTTCACCTACATGTGGAATCTAAAAACCGATCAGCCAAATAAAAAACAGACACAGACTCATAAATACAGAGAAAAAACTAGTAGTTTCCAGAGGGAAAGGGCAGAAAAGTGAAGGGTGAAATAGGTGAAGGGGAATAAGAGATACAAACTCCCAGTTATAAGTCACAGAGATGAAAAATACAGCATAGAGAATATAGCCAATAACACCGTATTAACACCACTGTATGGTAACAGATGGTAACTACACTTATCATGGTGAGCATTCTATGTTTACACTTTTTGTTTTAACATTTTATTTATTTATTTGACAGAGAGAGAGAGCGCGCGCACACAAGCAGGTGGAGCGGCAGGCAGAGGAAAAGGAAAAAGGAGGATCCCTCCCCCCACTGAACAGAGAGCTGGACACGGGGCTCAATCCCAGGACCCTGGGATCATGACCTGAACTGCAGACAGACACAACGACTGAGCCACCGAGGCGCCCCTATGTTTATACTTGTTGATCACTACACTGTACAACTGAAAGTGATGCACATCCACTACAATTAAAAATAAAAATAAACAAAACTGACTACAAGAATAAAGTCCATTATTTAAAAAAATAATTTAAAAGTTTCTAAGGCAAGTTACTAAGTTTCTTTTTTTTTTTTTTCCATCCACCCCTGTCAGGTATGAGGCAGACTTATTCTCTAGCTTGGGGGTCAATTCTTCCTTCAGTTTTTGTGCTCTTAAGTACTGTGAAAACCAGAGGAACACGGGGCCAAATGCGGTCCCGCAACAGTTTGGTTTGGTGTGCGCGGAGATGTTGTGCTTTAAATGGAGACGTGTTACAGTCCCAAGATTACTGGCATCTCTGAAAATTCAGCAGGCTGGGCGAGCATTACATATGGCAACGGTGGCACCGCGAGCCTACTACATAGCCCTCCCCTATTGTCCATGGTCCCCCACGCTCCCATCACAGCCCCAGAGCTGAGTGTCAGTCACCATGATTACTAGTTGGTGCTGTCATAGGAGGTATTTTTTAAGATTTTATTTATTTGACAGAGAGAGAGATCACAAGTAGGCAGAGAGACAGGCAGAGAGAGAAGGGGACACAGGCTCCCCGCTGAGCAGAGAGCCCCAGGCGGGGCTGGATCCCAGGACCCTGAGATCATGACCTGAGCCGAAGGCAGAGGCTTAACTCACTGAGCCACCCAGGTGGCCCACAGGAGGTATTCTTACCTCCAAAGTGGGAAACTGAGAAACACACCAAACAGGCCATACATTTCAAGAAACAGGGAGGCAACGCTGTGGTGTGTATGGAAATGAGAGATGTTCCTGTATACTTAACATTCAAAGTATGTATGTAAGACACCGTTAGAAACATAGGAACTACAAGAAATACATGAAAAAGGAACATAATTAAAAACCGTAATAAATGAAAATAAATTAGGTTATAGTTTCAGTCCTTCAAGTTTTAATACCAATTCAGTAACTACTTACACATGGCCAACTTAAGGATGCCACATGCTGAAAAGCATATGAATTTGTGAATCCTGATACAGATTGTCTGGGAGGAGCTAGCTTGGGCTCTGATTATAAAGCTACTCTAATCAAGACAATGAGATATTAGTGTACAGATAGGTAAATAAGTGAAAAAGATCAGAGTTCAGAGGGAGTCCTTCCCACAGATGGTTGCTTGACTTTTGTTTTTTTTTAAATAGGATGCCAAGACAATTCAGTGGGTGAAAGGACAAAGTTTTTAAAACATAATGCTGGAAGAATTGGGCATCTATGGAAGGGAAAAAAAGGGGAGGGGAGATATGGGGAGGGGGAAAGAAAGGGAAGAGAAGGGGGAAGGAAAGAAAAGAACTTCAATTTCGATGTCTCACGAATTCATAAAAACTCAAAATGGAATCATGGTCTTTTTTTTTTTTTTTTAAAGATTTTATTTATTTGACAGAGAGAAACACAGTGAGAGAGGGAACACAAGCAGAGGGAATGGTAGCAGGAGAAGCAGGCTCCCTGCTGAGCAGAGAGCCCGATGCGGGGCTCGATTCCAGGACCCTGGGATCTGACCTGGGCCGAAGGCAGACACTTAACGACTGAGCCACCCAGGCGCCCCGGAATCATGGTCTTAAGTACAAAAACTAAGTTTATACAACTTGTAAAAGAAAATAAGGAGAAAATCTCTGAAGTCTTAGAGCAGGCAAAGATTCACCAGGTAGTACCTAAAAATGCGAGCTTTAAAAACAAATCAGAAATTGAACTTAAAATTTTCTACTCTCCCAAAAGATACTGTTAGCAATTTTTTTTTAATCAAGTCACAGACTGGAAGAAAACATTCCAATACCTATCCCTGACAAAAAGCACCAGGGAGCCTGCTTCCCCCTCTCCCTCTGCCTGCCTTTCTGCCTACTTGTGATCTCTGTCAAATAAATAAAATCTTTTTTAAAAAAACTTATATTCAGAATACACGGAATTCTTATGGCTCAACAAAAAAGTCTAAGGGATGAATAGCTTTAACCACTGTCAACATTAAACGATTAAAAAAATGGATCAAAAGATTTGAACAGACATTTCAAAGAAAATGAACTATTAGCACATGAAAAGATGTCCCCTATCATCAGTCATGAAAAATAAAAATCAGCAAATTAAAGCCAGCAATTAAAATCAAAGATACCATTATATACCCACCAGAATGGCTAAAATTAAAAGACTGATAATACCGAGTGATGATGAAGATGTGGAGTAACTGGGTCTCAAACATTCCTGTTGGGAGGATAAAATGGTACAACCACCCTGGAAACCAACGTGGCAGTTTCTTACAAAGTTAAAATATATATATACTTATCATATGACCCAGCAATTCCATTTCTAGGTATTTACTCAAGGGAAAAGAAAGCCTATATCCATACAAAAACCTGCACCTGAATGTTCACAGTAGCTTTATTCATAATAGCCATAAGCTGGAAACAGCCCAAACATACGTCTACTTGTGAACAGATAGACAATTTGTGATACATCCATTCAAGAGGTTACTACTCAGCAATAAAAAGTAGTGAATTATTGATATTCATAACATGGATGAACCTCAGAAAGATAATGCTGAGTGAAAGAAACCAGAAAAGAAGGCTACATACTGTACTATTTCAATTATATGAAATTCTAGAATAGGCAAACTGATCTATAATATTAGCAGATTGGAGGCCATGATGAAAACTGCCTATAAATGGTTGTAAGGTGATAGTTACAAGGGTGCATTTGCTAAAATACAACAAATGCTACACTTAAAATGAGTATTTTATCATAGGTAAATTATACCTCATAAATACAACTCAAAAACAAAATAATTAAAAGGTTTTGACATGAATTCATGATTAGAAGACCTAGAAATATCAACACCTCAATAGCAATAAATGTATCTAATACCCTGATCTTAGTTTGTAAATACCATTCTCCACTAAAAGGAGTCAGGGCTCCTTGGAAAAGTGGCCGATTCCAGGACTGGCACAAGGAATGTATAAGATGAGTCTAGAATATTTTGTGCCAGAAAAGCAAAGATGTGCTCAGAGACAACAAAAGACATATGGAATGAAGACAGAAGCAGATCTAAAGCATTGCTGGTCAATGTGGGAACAATTTGAGCATGAGGAAGAAGGACTCTGATAGATTAAATAAACACTGGGGGCGGGAGGGACCAATAAGTCTAAGGTTACAGGTTGGGGTGTATGTGTGAGAGTGAAGCTGCTCTTTAAGAAGGATGCCAGCTGGGGTGCCTGGGTGGCTCAGTGGGTTAAGCCTCTGCCTTCAGCTCAGGTCATGGTTCAGGGTCCTGGGATCGAGCCCCCGCATCGGGCTCTCTGCTCAGCAGGGAGCCTGCTTCCCCCTCTCTCTCTCTGCCTACTTGTGATCTCTGTCAAATAAATAAATAAAATCTTAAAAAAAAAAAAAAAAAAAGGATGTCAGCTAACAGAGGAAAAAAGAAAGGCTCAAGAAGAAAATAACCACTTCATACCCACAATGTACTAATTCAAGCAAGAATATTCACTAGATGTTAGAACTCTCGGGTAGCAATTGAGAAACAAGACATTTAACTATCTCAGGATCAACCTGTGGCTTACCTAGTAAACACAGAAGAAAATGTATCCTCACAGTGGAAAGATTTTACAGTCACTGCCTCAACCCAGCGGTCAAGCTTGATGTCACCACCCATAAGATGAACTAACAATCTGTACCACCCCACTGAATGCAGGAGGAGGAGGACAAGGTCACCCATGTGGTATCGTGGCTAACGGGGATTGGCCTGAATATATTTCGGAGGAAATAGATGACTGACAGAGGACAACCAAATGCTTATTGTGTGTGTGGACTTATCATCATGGTCAGGCCTATAAGCTATTTAAATTTCTCCTTTCCCAAAAGCTTCTAGGAAAGTAGGCAGTTGCAGCAAAGAATCCCAGCCTAAGAGTATAACATTATGGTGACAACATCAGACCGGAGAACAGGGTTACTACTTCGGAGCTTCCCCCATCCCAAAGAGCCCATCCTCTAAATTTCAAATAAGTTTCACCTATTCTACTATCCCTTGTATAGATCTACATACTGTAGTAAAATTTGGTGTTTATTGAAAATTTGAACATAATTGCCAATGGCCGTGAATCTTCATCTGGATATATTAAAAAGTAAAACTTTACATAGTATCAAATATATAGTCAAGTCCGCAGAAAAATTCTGCAAACATGCCAATACTGTTCAGTATTGTAAGCTGGTGCCCCCTTTAAAATGTGGTCCCTTTGCTACACATTCCCCAAAACGTTTCAAGAGTCCTGAGTTCTTTAATGGTAGAGAGCATGTTACTCACCTCTGTGGCAGCGGTGTTCAGCACGTGAAAGGAAGTGTTTATCAAACTGTAGATTTTACTTAGTATGAGTAAAATTGGTTGGTTAGAGCTCTAACCAACATCTCATGGCTGGTCTCATTTTGTTCTAACCCTTTCATGTGATTGACAGACTCATATGCAAAGAAGCTAACCCACATTTCAAAAAAGTTATAAATACTATTGACTTAAAAAGCATTAAAAAAAATCAATATGGTCTCAGAATATGTACTCTAGTGCTATGTGTTTGAGTGTGCGTGCGTGTGTGTGTGTGTGTGTGTGTGTATATGTGCGCACGCGCATGCGCAAAGGGGTGCTACTGCTAGCATATATTGGACTTCTTTGTCATTGTGTAAGAGGTAGGCAGAGTTCCCTACAAGAACGGAGGCATTGGCCATGATCAACTTGCTTTTCTAAATGAGTACTGATCCCAAAGATTTTTGCTCTAGTTTGCTCAGAACTCTATGTGAGAAAGTTCCAATTCCTTCATTTCTGTTTAATTTCTCCATATGAAAACCAACTACCCACCTCCCATTATTCTCATGGCAAAAAGCTATGCTGGTGGTTGGGGGAGGCCTTTAAAGTAATGAGATATTCTCAGAAGATGCTGGTTACTGGTCATCCAGTTTCAACATGATGTTCTAGGATGGACACACACACACACACACACACCACAGCATTCTTTTAAGACAAGTTCTGAGAAAAACACATACTCACATTTCTTCCCCAGGCATTAAGATGTAACCTCTCTTTTCACAGAAATGGGAAGTAATAAAATATTCTGTTTTATTACTCATCAACCCTGTTGCCTTGTCCCCTGTTTCATGTAAGACCCTTCTACCTGGAGATTTCTTTACCAATATTTAATTAACATTTACTATTACTTCAAAAAATGATTTAAGGCAATTTACAGAGATACACACACACACAAAAGAAAATTAAACAGATGACTGATAATCAATAGCTTTCCTATATATCAGCAAATATCACGGAAAGAAGCATTACCACAGCAAAAGCAAATATGGAGTGTTAGGCATAAACTTATTGAGAGCAGTGCAGGAACCATAAGAGGGAAATTTTGAAACTTTATTAAAGAACAGAAATGGGAGCACCTGGGTGACTCAGACATTAAGCATCTGCCTTCGGCTCAGGTCATGATCCCAGGGTTGTGGGATCAAACCCTGCATTGGGCTCCCTTCTTGGCAGGAAGCCTGCTTCTCCCTCTCCCACACCCCCTGCTTGTGTTTCCTCTCTCTCTCTGTCAATTCAATAAATGCTATTGGGAAAAATGGTCAGCTACATGCAAAACTATGAAACTGGACTACTTTCTTAACAGCGTACACAAAAATAAACTTAAAATGGATTAAAGACCTAAATGTGAGACTTGAAACCATAAAACTTCTAAAAGAAAACATAGGCAGCAATCTCTTGGACATCAGCCTTAGCAACATTTGTCTAGCTATGTCTCCTTTAGCAAGGGAAACAAAAGTAAAACTAAACTACTGGAACTATACCAAAATAAAAAGCTTTGAACAGCAAGAAAACCATCAACAGAACAAAAAAGAAATCTAGGGAATGGGAGAAGATATTTGCAAATTATATATTTAATAAGGGGTTAATATCCAAAGTATATAAAGAACTATGCATAATAAAAAATAAAATGCTAATAGAAAAAATTGAATATTTTATATTTATATATAATGGAAAAAATAATAGAAAAAAATAAAATGCTATGCAACATAGTATGAACATAAATAAAACTATGCATAGTTCTTAATTATTCATACTATGCAACACCAGAAGGACAAACAAATCAATTAAAAAAGGGACAGGGGACCTAAATAGACATTTTTCCTAAGAAGACATACAGATGGCAAACAGAAACATGAAAAGATGCTAAAGATCACATCATTGGGGAAATGCAAATGAAACCCACAATGAGATATCACCTCACACTCATCAGAATGTCTACTATCAAAAAGACAAGAAATAACAAGTGTTGGTGAGGTTATGGAGAAAAGAAAACCCTCAGGCAGTGTTGGTGAGAATGTCAAACTGGTGCAGACACTGGAAAACAATATGGAAGTTCCTCAAAAAATTAAAAATAGAAATACTGTATGATCCACTATTGGGTATTTACCCAAAGAAAATGAAAACACTAATTTGAAAAGATATATGCACCCATATGTTGATTGCAATTTGATTTACAGTAGCCAAGATATGGAAGCAACCCAAGTATCCATCAATAGCTGAATGGATAAAAAAGATGTGGTATAGCCTCTGCCTTCAGGTCATGATCTCAGGGTCCTGGGATCGAGCCCATCATTGGGCTCTCTGGCGGGGAGCCTGCTTCCCCCTCTCTCTGCCTACTTGTGATCTCTCTGTGTCCAATAAATAAAATCTTTTAAAAAAAGATGTGGTATATATAATGAAATATTACTTAGCAATAAGAAAGAATGAGATCTTGCCATTTGTGACAACATGGACAGACCCAGAAGGTACTGGGCTTAGTGAAATAAGTCGGACTGAGAAAGACAAATACCATGATTTTGCTTATATGTGAAATCTAGACAACAAAACAAAAATTAGAAACAGATCCATAAATACAGAAAACTGAAAGATTCCATAGGGAAGGGGTGTGGGGAGATGGGCAAAATGAGTGAAAGGGAGTGGGAGATACAGGCCTCCAATTATGGAATGAATAAGTCACAGGGACAAAGGTATAGCATAGGAAATATAGTCAATGGTATTGTAATAGCACCGTATGGTGGCAGATAGTAGGTACATTTGTGATTAGCATAGCAAAACATACAGACTTATCGAGTCGCTATGCTGTACACTTGAAACTAATGTAACATTGTGTGTCAACTATACTTCAATAAAAAATAAAAATTAAAGGGGCGCCTGGGTGGTTCAGTCGGCTAAACTTCTGCCTTCCACTCAGACTGTGATCTCAGGGTCCTGGTTCGAGTCCCGCCTTGGGCTCCTTGCTCAGCAGGGAGCCTGCTTCTCCCTCTCCCTCTCCCTCTGCCTGCAGCTCCCCCTGCTTGTGTGTTCTGTCAAAAAGAAATAAAATCTTTAAAAAAATTAAAATTAAAAAAATTAAAATTTAAAAAAGCAAGAAACTGGAAACTGTAGTGCCTAAATATTCAACAACTCTTAAAAACAAAAAAGCCTGGGCAACCGACCTGCCCTCTTCTCTTACTAGAGACCTTAGAGGCAGCCCTGCGTTGCAGTTAGTGCAATGCCAAGATGGAAGCCCTGGGAGGTCAGAATCACCAGCTCTGCCCAGAAGAGTTGCCAACCCCCAACAAACTTCGTAGGGCCGATCAAGAAGCTCTTACTCTATCAAGCTTATCAGATGTCAGGCTTTCCTGCTGCAGCAGCCAATACTATTCTTCGAGTAAAGTGAGATTGCATGCTTACTGCTTAAGCCATTTTTTTTTTAATTTAGGCTGGGGTTTTTGTAACCGGTGGTCAAAAGCTTCCCGTTCGTTACATGTGCCATGTTCTTGGACCAGAAGTCTCCCAAGTATACAGGATTCTTTACATTCATGCCTAAAGTAAAGAGCCCTGACAACAGTTCTCTTGGCCACAGCTATTCTGGGCTGTTGGTTTGGTTCAGTGCTATAAAATCTTTAACTGCTTAAATCAGGGGAAAATGTGGTATGAATTTAAGAAGATACATCTAAGGCATCTAAGGAAGTCATGTGCCTGAATGAAGGAGCGTAAGGAGCATCGGGGATCTATTCTCCAGGGAGTTAGTCCTAGGGGTTGGATACTAGTCATTTCTGTGCAGAATTTACATTTACAGGGACTTAATTCACAAGAACATAGGAATGTTCCATTTTGGTAGAGTCTTTGACTAAATAGTCTCTTCGAGCAGAACCAGAGTTTTAATTTTTCCATTGATTAATAAAGCATTAGAGTGCTATGGTGATCAAAACAATGAAGTACCTCATGGCAAGTTCTAATTTCCCAATAAAGTAAATAAAAAAATTTATGAGAATTCTAATTTGAAAAAAGTTTCACAGAGAGAAACAGTAGATTAGACATGCACACAACAATAAACATAGATCTTTAAAATACAGAACATGGAGAAATACAAAGAAAAATCTATTTCGCAATGTCATTTATATACACTAAAAGTACTGCACGCAAAATGCTATACATTTCACAAGGATACACACAAATAAAACAACCCACAGCACACATATTAGAGTAAATGCCTGAAGATAAGCATAAAAAAACAAACAGAACAAAGAAGGGAATTTTTAAAACTTGATAGAACTTTCCTAAGAGTAGTAAATAGACTCTTTGCCACAGTAAAAGGTTTACAAAGTTATCATGACCAAACTTTACACCAATCAAAAATAACAACTGGGGCACCTGAGTGGCTCACCCAATTGAGCACACACCTCTTGATCTCAGGGTTGTGAGTTCAAGCCCCACACTAGGTCTAGAGATTAAAGTAAAATCTTTAAAAGAAAACACAGATATAGGTGGATCTTGAAAGAAAACCTTACTAAGAAAGCCCAATTCTCACTTGCTCACACCCTCTCTCTCTCTCTCTCCCTCTTTCTCTCTCTCTCTCTCACACACACACACACACAATGCAGATGCTGTTTACTCAGTGCAAGATTTACAACATAGTTTATTTAAATAAAGTTTTATTTACATATTAAGCTCTTAACTTGGGAGAAGACTATCAAAAAGCAAAATGGACAAAGAAACAAGACATGCTTTAAATAGAAGAGATAAGATAAAAGTAAAAAGATAGAGAGATGCCTAGGTGGCTCAGTCAGTTAAGCATCTGCCTTTGGCTCAGGTAATGATTTCAGGATCCTGGGATCAAGTTCCACATCGGGCTCCTTTGCTCAGCAGGAAGCCTGCTTCTCCCTCTGCCTGCCACTCTAGAGTCCCCTGATTGTGAGCTTCCCCTCTCCCCCGACAAATAATAAAATCTTAAAAAAAAAAAAAAAAAAAAGGAAAGAAAAAGATATACCATGCAACCAGTAAGCATATGAAAGCTACTTTTTTTTTTTTTTAAGATTTTATTTATTTGACAGAGAGAAACACAGCGAGAGAGGGAACACAAGCAGAGGGAATGGTAGCGGAAGAAGCAGGCTCCCTGCTGAGCAGAGAGCCCGATGTGGGCTCGATCCCAGGACCCTGGGATCATGACCTGGGCCAAAGGCAGACGCTTAACGACTGAGCCACCCAGGCGCCCGAAAGCTACTGTTTCTATATTAACAATAAAGTAGTTTTCAAGACAGATTTTCAGAGGTGAGTAAAATTTTGTAAGGATAAAAGGATCAAGTCATCAAGAAAGAGCAAAAATGTAAAGGTATATGCACCAAATAACAAATCTTCAAAATACATGAAGCAAAAAATAGATAAATCTAAAAGGAGAAAGGGAATTTGGGGATAATGGCGGAGTAGGAGGATCCTGAGCTCACCTCCCACAGACACAACAAGATAACAGCTACATTTATGCAAGAAACCCTGAAAACAACTCAAATACTGGCAGAACAGATATTCCATAACTGTAGAGAGGAGGCCATAGGGAAAAGGGTAGGAGGGGTGGAGACACAGTTAGGAACCAAATCTCTGGCAGGACTAATCACAAGAGGGAGGGACACCATAAGCACAGAGAAACAAAAAGATCAGATCTCACACCAGGAACCCTTGGCACTACCTGCACTGGAAGATGAATCCACATAACATCTGGCTCTGAAAAACAGCTAACTTCAGGAGCTAGAAATATCAGACAGCCTGACTCTGAGAAAGCCAGAAGGTGACAGGAAACTGAGTTCCCGCCCCTAAAGAGCCAACATAATAAACAACTCAGACCAAGACTTAGCTCAGAAACAGCAGTTTGAAAAATACGTGAGGTATATGTGAAGGAAATTTACTGACAATCTTGGAATGTGTGCTGGAGAAGCAGAGATTTTCAGGAGATTTCTTTGGGAGAAACCGTGAAGGCGGGTTGCCATTTCTCCTCCCATTCCTCCATACTAGATAGCCTGACACTTGCAGGAACCAGGACTAACTCATTCAATCTTGCTACCTCCTCAGGCCCCACCCTTGTTCCTCTGCAGATTGTCCCATCCAACCTATCTGCCTGAGCAGGTACCCCTTCAAAGCTGATCCTACACCCTGAACCCTCTAGGTAACCCCAGCAAGGACCAATACCACTTCAAAGTGATTCCTGTCCTGGGGAAGGGAGGAGACAACCCTACACAGCAGCGTGCTCACAGCTCTAGTAGCTCTCACACTCTTAGCTGGCTGCACGGGGTGCGAGCCATGCCCTTCAGTGCATCTTTATCTGCATCATTCCCTGCCCTGTGGTGTACCCACACAGAGAGGCTAACTGCAGACAGCTAGATTGACTGCTGGCCCCTTTACCAACAAACCCATGGTGGCCTCAGTCCTCACAACAGGTTAAGGAATAAACCCTGACCAGTGTGCCTGCAGCAGGCAAACAGGTCAGTGCAGCCCGCTGGGCGGAAGACAACAGCAGCTCATCCGTAACAGTAAGGTGCACACAGCCCACACAAGGAACATCACTGGAGCTCCTCTTTCTGGTGACCAAGGAGAATTAAACTACAAGCACCACAAGATCTCTTCTACACAAGGCCACTCTTTTAAAGACCAGGAAATGTAACTTACATAATACAGAGAAACAGACACAGGCCACCAGACAAAATGAGAGAAGAATAAATGAAAAATAATGAAAAACTGAAAAACAGACAAAATCACAGTAAAAGAGCTAAACTAAACAAAGGTAAGCAAAGTGTCTGATAAAGAATTGAAACCAATGGTAAAACTGAACTCGAGTTCTCACTGAACTCGAGAAAAGTAAATGATCTCAGGGAGAACGTCAACAAAGATAAAATGTTTTTTAAAAAAGAACAATCAGAGCTAAAGAATTCATTGTCTGAAACAAAAAGTGGAGAATCAACGATAGATTAGAGGATGCAGAATGGATCAGCAATCTGGAAGACAGTATAATGGAAAGCAATGAAGCTGAAAAGCAAAAAAATAAAAATTAAAAAATTAAAATGAGACCATGTTAAAGGAATTCACCTCAAGTGTAGTAAAATTTGCTTTATAAGGATCCCAGAAGGAGAGAGAGAAGGGGGCAGAAAACTAATTTGAAGAAATAATGGCTGAAAACATCTCTAACCTAGAGAAAGAAACAGATATCCAAGCTCAGGAATCACAAAGAGTCTCTAACAAGATAAACCCAAAAAGGTCCACATTAAGATGCACAATAATTAAAATGGCAAAAAGTAATAATTTAAAAAAGGAGATAAAGAGAGAATTGTAAAGGCAGTAAGAGAAAACACATATGAGGGAAGCCACACAAGGCTATCAGTTGATTTTTCTGCAGAAACTTTGCAGGCCAGAAAGCAGTGGCATGATACATTCAAAGTGCTGAAAGGAAAAAACCTACATCAAGAATACTCTACCCGGCAAGGCTGTTATTCAGAATAGAAGTAGAGATAAAGAAAAACCAGACTTAAGGGAGTTCATCACCACTAAACTAGCCTTACAAGAAATGTTAAGAGGAACTGTACAGGTAGAAATAAAGGCCATAATAGAAGAAAAGTATGAAAGGAAAAAGTTTCACAGGTAAAACCAAACAAATAGAAGGAGTAAGGTAATCACTTTTAAAGGCAGTATAGAAGTTAAAACACAAAAGGAGTAAAGTCAGCTACATCTACAAAAATTAGTTGAAGGATACACAAAATTATAAGATGTAAAATATGACATCATATACATAAAATGTAAGGGAAGATTAAAAATTTTGTTTTTTTGGAATGTGTTGGAACTTAAGTGACCATCAATGTAATATATACTGCTATATACATAAGATGTTATATAAGAACTCAAGGTAACCATAAATCAAAAACCTGTAACAGACACACAAAAAATAAAGAGAAAAGAATCCAAGTATACCACTAAAAGAAGCCATCAAGTGATATGGGAAGAGAGTAAGAGAATAAGAAAGGAGCAGAGAACTATAAAATAATCAGAAACAGTTAACAAAACAGCAAAAGGTGCATACCTATCAATAATTAGTTTAAATATAAATGGACTAAATACTTCAATCAAAAGACACAGGGTGACTGAATAGATTTAAAAACAATAACAACAAATAAGATCCATCTATATGCTGCCTACAAGAAACTCATTTTAGACCTAAAGACACATACAAACTGAAAGTGAAGGGATGGAAAAACATGTATCATGCAAATAGAAAAAAAAAAGTCAAGGTAGCAAAACATATATATCAGACAAAACAGACTTTAAAACTCAGACTGTAGTAAGAGACTAAAAAGGGCAACACATAATAATAAAGAGATTAGGGCGCCTGGGTGGCTCAGTGGGTTAAAGACTCTGCCTTCTGATCAGGTCATGATCTCAGGGTCCTGGGATCGAGCCTCGCATCGGGCTCTCTGCTCAGTGCGGAGCCTGCTTTCCCCTCTCTCTGCCTGCCTCTCTGCCTACTTGTAATCTCTCTCCTCTCTGTCAAATACATAAACAAACAAATCTTTTAAAAAAATTAAAAAAATAATAAAGGGATAAGATATATCAGTTATAAATATCTATTCACCCAACATAAGAGCACCCAAATACATAAAGCAAATATAAACAGACATAAAGGGAGAAATGTACAGTAATAAAATACAGGACTTGAACACCCTACTTACATTAATATATAGATCATTCAGAAAGAGAATTAATAAGGAACGAATGACTCTGAACAACACAAAAGACTGGATACACTTAACAGATACATACAGAACATCCTATCCAAAAAGCACAGTATACACATTCTTTTCAAGTGTACATATGACATTCTCCAGGACAGATCACAGATTAGGCCTCAGAAAAAGTCTCAAATTTAAAAAGATTAAAATCATATTGAGTATTGCTCCAATCACAACAATATGAAACTAGAAATCAATTGTAAGGAAAAAAACTTGGGAAAAACACAAACACATGGAGGCTAAACAATATGCCACTAAATGAATGGGTCAACAACAAAACCAAAGAGGAAATCAAAAGATACATGGAGACAAGTGAAAACACAGTGGTCAAAATCTCTGGGACAGAACAACACAGTTCTAAGAGAAGTTTATAGAGATACAGTCCTACCTCAAGAAATAAGAAACTCTCAAATAAATAACCTAAACTTACACCTCCAAGACCTAGACAAAAAATACTAAACTAAGCCCAAAGTCAGTAGAAGAAATAACAAAGATTAGAGCAGAAATAAATGAAATAGAAAGCGCCAGTGAAGCCAAGAGCTGCTTTTTGAAAAGATAAAATTAATAAACTTTAGCTAGACATCAAGAAAAAAAGAGCTCAAACTCACATAAGGACAAAATGAGAAAGAAATACCAACACCACAGAAACACAAAGGATTGTAAGAGATTATGAAAAATTATATGCCAACAAACTGGACAACCTAGAAGAAACTAATAAATTTTTAGAAACATTCAGTCTCCCAAAACTGACTCAGGAAGAAAAAAAAAAAAATGAACAGACTGATTACTAGTAATGAAACTGAACTAGTACTCAAAAGCTTCTAACAAAAGTGGAGGACTAGATGGATTCAGGTGAATTCTATCAAGCATTTAAAGAAAAGTTAATACCTATTCTTCACAAACTATTCCAAAAAACAGAGGAAGGAATACTTTCACATTCATTCTATAAGGACAGAATTATCCTGAAAACAAAACCAGATAAAGACATTACAAGGAAGGGAGGGAGGGAGGGAGGAAGGAAGGAAGGAAGGAGAGGAGGAGGAGGAGGAGGAGGAGGAAAGAAAGAAAGAAAACCATAGGCCAATATTCCCTGATAAATGTAAGTGCAAAAATCCTCAATATTAGCAAGCCAAATTCAACAATATGTTAAAAAAATTATTCACCACAATCTAGTGGGATTTATTCCAGGGATGCAAGGATGGCTCACTATTCACAAATCAATCAGTGTTAATATATCACATTAACAAGAGTAAGGATAAAAAACATATGATTTCCGCAATAGATGCAGAAAATGCAACCGACAAAATTCAACACCTCCTCATGATAAAAACTCTCAACAAAGTGGGTTTAGATAATGAAGGGCATATATAACAAAACCCACAGGTAACATAATACTTCATGAGGAAAAACTGAAAGCTTTTCCTCTACAGTTACAAGGATGTCCAATTTTATTCAACTGGAAATCCTAGCTGCAGCAATCAGACAAGAAAAAGAAATAAAAGGCATCCAAACTGATAAGATGTAAAACTGTCTCTATTTGCAGATGACATGATACTACCTATAGGAAACCCAAAAGACTTCACCAAACAAGTGTTAGAACTGGTAAACGTATTCAGTGAAGTTGCAGAATATGTTTCACTATACAAAATTAATATACAGAAATCTGTTGCATTTCTATGCATTAATAATGAAACAGAAGAAAGAGAAGAAATAATTCAATTTACAACAGCATTAAAAAGAACACCCGGGAATATTTTAAACCAAGGAGGTGAAACACTTACACCCTGAAAACTAAGATGTTCAAAGAAAATGAAGATGACACAAATGGAAAGCTATTCCATGCTCATGGACAGGAAAAATTAGTATCATTAAAACATTCATACTACCCAAAGCAATCTACATATTTAATGTAATCCCTATCAAACTACCAAAAGCATTTTTCACAGAACTAGAATAATCCTAAAATTTGTATGGAATCACAAAAGACCCCCAACGGTCAAGGCAATCTTGAGAAAAAAGAACAAGACTGGAGGTTTCACGATCCCCAATTTCAAACTATACTACAAAGCACCAATAATCAAAACAGGTTTCTATTGACACAGACACACAGATCAATAGAATAGAGCCCCCAAATAAACCCAAAATTCACTTGGAATCTCAAGGGACCCCAAAAAGCCCAAATAATCTTAAAAAAGAACAAAATTGAAGGACTTACGCTTCCTGATTTAAACACTTAACTATAAAGCAACAGCAATTAAAACAGTGCAACTGGCATTAAGACAGACACACAGACTAATGGAATAGAGAGCCCAGAAATAAACGCTCACATACATAGTCAAATCATTTTTGATAAATGTGCCAGGATTATTCAATGAGGAAAGGACAGTCTTTCAATAAATGGTACTGGAAAAAACTAGATACACACATGCAAAATGAAGTTGGACCCCTACCTAATGCTATGCACAAAAATTAACTCAAAATAGATCAACAGTGATTACCTAAACATAAGAGCTAAAATTATGCAACTATTAGATGAAAATAGGGGAAAAGAATGAATTTGGTGATAATTTTTTGCATAGGACCCTAAATGCATAGTCAACAAAAACTGTATAAAACTTGATCAAAATTTAAAACTTTAGGGCATCAAAGGACACTATCAACAAAATAAAAAGGCAGCCCTCAGCATAGGAAAGGATATCTGCAAATCACATATCTGATACAGGATTAATATACATAATATATGAAGAACTCCTAAAACAACAAAGAAACAAAAACCAACTGGATTAAAAAATGGGCAAAGGACAAGAATAGAAATTTCTCCAAAAACTATATACAAATGGTCAATAAGCACATAAAAAAATGGTAAACATCACTAATCAGGAAAACACTAATCAAAACCACAAGGTGATATCATTTTGTGTCCATCTGGATGGCTATTATAAAAACAAAACAAAAACAGAAAATACATATTGGCTCTGATGTGGAGCAATGCAAATCTGTGTATCATCTGTTGATGAGAATGTAAAATGATAGCCACTGCTATCTAAAATAGTATATGAGTTCCTCAAAAAATTAAACAGAGAATTATGTGATGACCCGACAGTTCCACTTTAATTATATACACACAGAAGAACTGAAAGGAGAAACTTGAACAGATAGCCATACAACAATGTTCACGGCAGCACTCACAATAGCCCCCTCAAAAAAATTAGGCATGAAATTTTGATACAAGTTACAGTGCAGATGAACTTCACAGATCTTATGCTAAGTGAAATAAGGCAGACATAGAAGGACAAATATTGTATGATTTTACCTTACATAAGGTATCTAGAATAGTCCAATTCATACAAAAAGTAGAAGTTTACAGTTTACAGTTTACCAAGGAGGGGCAAATGGGGACTTATTATTTAATGGGTAAAGAGTTTCAGTCTGAACGATGTACAAGTTCTGGAAATGGATGAAGGCAGTGGTTACACAACAAAGTGAATGTATGTAATGCCACTGAACTATACACTTTAAAATGATTTAAAATACCCTGGGGCAAATAATACATTATACATCAATATAAATAAATAAATAAATAAATAAATAAATAAATAAATAAATGGAAAAAATAAAATGATTAAAATAGTAAATTTTATGGATATTTTCCCAATAAAAAAGTACAGAAACATTCAAATTTTTGCTTCTCCCCCACTGCCCTTCACATTTACAAAAGAAAGAGATTTAATAAGAAACAGAGAATAGGGATTTACTTTTAAATGTCACTGGATACAAGAGCCAACCAAATGAACACCTAGATTTGAAACTATAGGCAGTCAACTGATTTTCAGAGGAAACCCAGGGTTGCTGTAAAAACCTTATTTTTGTGCACAGAAACCATAAGCATTGTCAACCCAAATTCTTAACATTTTCATTTTTTAAATCCTTAAACAGAGAAATCAACCTGAAGACTGACAGAACTTCACAACTAAACGGAGAGAAGAGGACACATCGAAGAAGGTGGGAAGTGCAGAGACATAGTTTAGGGGAGAAATGGATCATGGGTAGTACAGACAGGAGGGAAATGTGGTCGTAGAAAAGGATGAGAGAGGAGCACGTAGGGGAAAGCACAAGGAGCTCACTTCCCCAAAGCCATTGGCTTGGAAATTGAAAGAGGCTGTTTTTGGGTTTTTTTTTTTTTTTTTTTTTTTTGGTTTGCCTATTTTTTATTATTTTTCCCCCAAATATGTTTATTTTTTCAGTATTACAAGATTTATTGTTCATGTACCACACCCAGTGCTCCATGAAATACGTGCCCTCCTCAATACCCACCACCAGGTTCTTTTTTAAAAAATTTATTAATATATATTATTTGCCCTAGGGGTACAAGTCTGTGAATCATCAGACTTACACATTTCACAGCACTCACCATAGCACATACCTTCCTCAATGTCCATAACCCAGCCACCCTATCCCTACCACCGTACTCCCCAGCAACCTGAGATTGTTTGTTTGTTTCATGAGATTAACAGTCTCTTATGGTTTGTGTCCCTCTCGATCCCATCTTGTTTCACTCCCCCCCCGACCCCCCATAAATCCCCCCCTACCCTGCCAAGAGAGGCTGAATTTTGTGAGTTCTTGCAATCAGTGGGGCTTAAAGCCTGGAATTTTAAAGGTCAGCCAGCCAGCCTGGCCAAGACAAAGCCCACAGGGCATTGCACTGCTCTGGGAGACAAGGCAGGCAAACTACCTGGGGGCACATGGTATGGAAACAGTCATCTGAAGAATGCCTGGAGCACAGAGTGGGGAGATTATTCACTCTCCTCAGAGCTTGTCCCTGAGAGGCAGCATTCAAGGAGATGCCTCTCTGGGAACAAAGGAGCTGGATGGCACCATTTCCCTTCCCAACCCCTCAGCATAAACACAGAGCCACCTGTGGGAAGCAGCACAGCACAGACACTGGCTGCCTAACTTGCTTACACCAAGCCCCATCCCCCAGTGCTCTGGTGGGACTACTCTTCTGTGTCAAGTTTGCCTCAGTCCCAGCACGGCAGGCCCCTCCCCCAGAAGGCCAGCACAAACCCATGCCCACACTGCATCTCCCAACCTGAGAGTTCTGCACAGCCTCTCCTCACGGAAGTGGGGTCAGGTTTCATTTCACAAGCAGACCAGAGCACACCTACTTAAACTCAGCACATTCAGGCCAGGGACCAAACACTGCCCACAGGAGGCAAGGAGAGACAGGTAGGGACTGGCCTGAGGATAGAGGCACAAACAGAACACAACAGCAGAGCACACGCAACACACAATGGAGACACCAAGTGACAGGCCCTGGGACTACATGACCGGTTCTTCAAAAGGCCATTACTTTCAGAAGCAGGAGACATAACTGACTTTTCTAACACACAAAAGAAGGTAGAGACTTGAACACAATGATAAGACAGGAATTTATCCCAAACGAAAGAACAAGATAAAGCCATGGCCAGAGATCTAAGAGAAACAGATATAAGGAACACACCTATGGAGAATTTAAAGCAATAATCAGAAGAATACTTAATGGGCTTGAGAAAAGAAGACATTAGTGAGATCCTCACCACAGAAATAAAAGAGTTAAAAAAGAGTCAATCAGAGATGAAGAATGCAATAAATGAGATTGAAGATAGACTTGAAGCAATGAACTGCAGGCTGAAAGAAGCAGAGGAACAAATTAGTGACCCAGAAGACAAGATAAAGGGAAATAATGAAGCTGAACAAAACAAAGAAGAATTATGCAACATGAGAGTAGACTTAGGAACTCAGTGATTCCATCAAATGTTATAACATTAGTATTGTAGGAGTCCCAAAAGAGGGAAAGGGGGCAGAAAATTTATTTCAAGAAACAATAACAGAAAAATGTACCTAATCTAGGGAAGGAAACAGACAGGCAAATCCAAGATGCACAGAGAAGTCCCATCAATACTACCAATACATACTGTAATTACATTTGCAAGATATAATGATAAAAAAAATCTTAAAAGAAGATGAAAAATGTTCTTAACTTACAAGGGAAAACCAATAGAGATAGTTGGAGATTTCTCAACAGAAATTTGTCAAGCCAGAAGAGAGCGGCATGATACGTTCAATGTGTGAATGAGAAAAAATCTGCAGCTAATACTCTACCCAGCAAGGTTATTCAGAATAGAAGGGGAAATAGTCTCCCAGACAAAGAAAAACTATAGGAGTTTGTGACCTAAACTACCCCTCCAGGAAATATTAAAGAAGACTCAGTGCAGAAGAAGAGATCAGAGAAAATCTCCAGAAACAACAACAAAATGAGTAATAAAATTGGCAGTAAATACATAGTTATCAATAATTTCTCTGAATGTAAATGGACTAAATGCTCCAATCAAAAGACAAAGGGCATCAGAATGAATTAAAAAACAAGACAAAACAAAAAAACCAAGATCCATACATATATGCTCCCTACAAGAGATTCATTTTAGACCTAAAAACACTTGAAGATTGAAAGTGAGGGGGCAGAGAAACATTTATCATACACATAGATATCAAAAGAAAGTCAGAGTAGCAATACTTATATTGGACAATCTAGATTTTAAAATAAAAACTATAAAAAGAGAGAAAGAAGGGCATTATATAATCATAAAGTAGACAATCCAACAAGATATGATTATAAATATTTATGTCCCCAACATGGGAACACCTAAATATATAAAACAGTTAATAGCAAACAAAGGAACTAATTGATAACATAGTAATAATAAGAGACTTTAACACTCCACTTAAATCAATGGGCAGATCATCTAAACAGAAAATCAGCAAGGATACAATGGTTTTGAATGAAACACTGGACCAACTGGACTTAACAGATACAGTCAGAACATCCATCCTAAAACAGCAGAATGCATATTCTCTTCAAGTGCACATGGAACATTCTGCAGAATAGATTACATGTTAGGTCACAAGTCAGGCCTCAACAAATACAAACACTGAAATCATACCATGTACCTTTTCTGACCACAATCCTATGAAACTAGATATCAACCACAAGAAAAAAATTTGGAAAGACCACAAATACATGGAGGTGAAACATGCTACTTAACAATGAAAGACTCAACCAGGAAATCAAAGAAGAAATAAAAAAAAATATGTGGGAACAAAGGAAAATGAAAACACAATGGTCTAAAACCTTTGGGATGCAGCAAAGGCAGTCCTAAGAGGGAAGTATATAGCAATAAAGGCCTACTTCAAGAAGACAGAAAAATCTCAAACAACATAAACTTACAGTTAAAGGAGCTAGACAAAGAACAAATAAAGCCTAAAGCCAGCAGAAAGAAGAAAATAAGATTAAAGCAAAAACAAATGATATAGATACTACAAATAATAGAACAGATCAATGAAACCAGTAGCTGGTTCTTTGAAAAAAGTAATAAAATTGATAAACCTCTAGATGCACTTATCAAAAAGAAAAAAACAAAGTTAAATAAAATCACAAATGGAAGAGAAGAAATAACACCACAGAAATACAAATATGAGAAGATTATGAAAACCTATGCCAACAAATTGGACAACCTGGAAGAAATGGATAAATTCCTAGAAGAATATAACCTATTAAAACTGAAACAGGAAGAGAGAAAACTTGAACAGATCAACAACCAGCAAAGAAATTCTATCAGTAATTTAAAAATTCCAACAAACAAAAGTCCAGGGTCAGATGGCTTCACAGGTGATTTCTACCGAACACTTAAAGAAGAGTTAATACCTATTCCTCTCAAAATCTTTCAAGAAATAAAAAAGGAAGCAAAACTTCCAAATCCATCCTATGAGGATACCATTACCCTGATATCAAAACCAGATAAAGATTCCACTAAAAAAGAGAAGTACAGGCCAATATCCCTGATGAACATGAATGCAAAAATTCTCAATAAAATACTAGCAAACCGGCGTGCCTGGGTGCCTCAGTCAGTTAAGCAGTTGCCTTCGGCTCAGGTCATGACCCCAGAGTCCTGGGATCAAGCCCCGCATTGGGCTCCCTGCTCAGTGGAGAGCCTGCTTCTCCCTCCCTCTCTGCCTGCTGCTCTGCCTATTTGTGTTCTCTCTCCATCTCTAATAAAATATTTTAAAAAATACTAGCAAACCAAATCCAACAATGCATTATAAAAATCACTCACCATGATCAACTGGGATTTATTCCTGGGTTACAAGGGTGGTTCAACACATGCAAATTGATCAATTGATATACCATATTAATAAAAGAAAAAGAATATGTTCCTTTCAATAGATGCTGAAAGAGCATTTGACAAAGTAATACATCCATTCATGATAAAAACCCTCAACAAAGTAGGTTAGAGGGAACATGAGTTCAACATAATAAAGGCCATATATGAAAAGCCTACAGCTAATATTATCCTCAATGGGGAAAAACTGACAGCTTTTCCTCTATGGAAAGGAACAAGACAGGGATGTCCAATGTCACCACTGTTATTTAACACAGTGGAAGTGTGGAAGTAGTGGAAGTTCAAGCTACAGCAATCAGACAGCAACAACAAAAAATAATAAAAAGCATCCAAATCAGCAAGGAAGAAGTTAAACTTCCACTATTTGCAGATGACACGATACTCTATGTAGAAAACTCAAAAGATTCCACCAAAAAATTGCTAGAACTGATTTATTCAGTAAAGTCACAGGATACAAATCAACATACAGAAATTTGTTGCATTTCTATACACCAATATCGAAGCAGCAGAAAGAGAAATTAAGGAATCAATCCTGTTTACAATTGCACCAATGACTATAAGATACCTAGGAATAAACCTAACCAAAGAGGTGGAAGACCTATACTCTGAAAACAACAAAATAGTGATGAAAGGAAAGGAGATAACATTAAAAAATGGAAAGACATTCCACGCTCATGGATTGGAAGAACAATTATTAATATGTCTATACTACCCAAAGCAACCTACACATTTAATGCAATCCCTATCAAAATATCAACAGCATTTTTCACAGAGCTAGAACAAACAATCCTAAAATTTGTATGGAAACACAAAAGTCTGATTAGCCAAAGCAACCTTGAAAAAGAAAAGCAAAGCTGAAGCCATCACAATTCTGGACTTCAAGTTATAGTACAAAGTTACAGTGATCAAGACAGTATGGTAATGGCACAAAAACACACTATAAACAGAATAGAAAACCCAGAAATGAACCCACAACTATATGGTAAATTGGTTTTTGACAAAGCAGGAAAGAATATTCAATGGGGAAAAAGTCCCTTCAACAAACAGTATTAGGGAAACTGGATAGCAAGATGCAAAATAATGAAACTGGACCACTTTCTTACACCAAACACAAAACATACTGAACACAAAAATAAATTCAAAATGGATGAAAAATCTAGATGTGAGACCTGAAACCATAAAAATCCTAGAAAAGAACACAGGCAATAACCTTTTAGACATCAGCCACAGCAACTTCTTTCTAGATAGGTCTCCTGAGGCAAGGGAAACAAAAGCAAAAATAAACTATTGGAATTATATCAAAATAAAAAGCTTCTGCATAATGAAGGAAATAATCAACAAACCTAAAAGGCAACCTATGGAATGGGACAAGATATTTGCAAATGAAATATCTGATAAAGGGTTAACATCCAAGATATATAAAGAACTTCTAAAACTCAATATCCAGGGGCGCCTGGGTGGCTCAGTGGGTTAAAGCTTCTGCCTTCCGCTCAGGTCATGATCTCAGGGTCCTGGGATCGAGCCCCGCATTGGGCTCTCTGCTCAGCGGGGAGCCTGCTTCCCCCTCTCTCTCTCTGCCTACCTGTGATCTCTCTCCTCTCTGTCAAATAAATAAATAAAATCTTTAAAAAAAAAAAAATAAAACTCAATATCCAAAAAAATGACAAATGCAATTAAAAATGGGCAGAAGACATGGATAGGTATTTTTCCAAAGACAAACTGATGGCCAACAGACACATGAGAAGATGTTCATCATCACTGATCATCAGGGCAGTACAGGTCAACTACAATGAGATACCACCTCACACACCTGTCAGAATGGCTAAAGTCAACAACGCAGGAAATAACAGATGCTGGCAAGGATGCACAGAAAGGGGAACACTCTTGCACTGTTGGTGGGAATGCTAACTGGAGCAGCCACCCTGGAAAACAATATAGAGGTCGGTCAAAAAGCTAAAAATAGAGCTACCCTATAATCCAACAAATGCACTATTGGGTATATAACCAAGGAATACAAAAATACTAATTCAAAGGGATACATGCACCCCAATGTTTATAGCAGCATTACTTACATTAGCCTAATTATGGAAACAGCCCAAGTGTCCACTGAATGATGAACAGATAAATAAGAAGAGGCATATACATACAATGGAATATTCATCAGCCATAAAAATGAAATCTTGCCATTTGCAATGACATGGATGGAGCCAGAGGATAATACTAAGTGAAATGAGTTGGTCAGAGAAAGACAAATACCATATCATTTCACTAATATGTGGAACTGAAGAAACTAAGGAAATGAGCAAAGGGGAAAAAACAGAGAAGCAAATCAAGAAACAGTTTCCTTACACTAGAGAGCAAAGTGATGGCCACCAGAGGGGACGTGGGTGGTGGGATGGGTGAAATAGGTGATGAGGATTAAGGAGTGCTCCTGTTGTGATGAGCACCCAGTGATGTATGGAGGTGTGGAATCGCCATGTTGTACAACTGAAACTAATATGATGCTATAAGTTAACTAACTGGAATTAAAAAAAAAAAAAAACTTTTAAAAAATCTTTAAAGAGGAAAACAAGAACATAAAAGTAAAAAATCACAGAGCCTATCTTTTCAGTACGTCCGGCAGGAATGAAAGGTAATAAGTAAACAGTTAAATAGAACCATGCGAGAAAAATAAAAACAATTATTAGGACATGAGGCCCAAATACCGGCTCCAGTGACTGAATAGAACTGTCCTCCAAAGCAAGGCTGCAGCACCCCAACAGAAAAAGACTCCCAGGGAGGTCTCTAGCACTTTTGCCAGTGAGAACAGATGTAGCTGAAGAACTTTCCAAAGTTATAAAAATATCCCCAAACTGTCATTTGACCTTTAAAATTGACACTGGCATTTCAATCCTGCAATGCCAAGTTTATTTGGATGATAAACAACACATCCACACATGGATCATACTTAGATTCCCATTCCCACCCGCGGACAGCAGCATCTTGAGGCCACAGAGCCTGTCAGGGTCGGTACAGTCATGGTGGCTCAGGGTTTTCTGACATTCTGCCTTTTGGAGCCTTTCCACCACTCCTGTGGCCACCAACTTCTGATAGAAGCTTATGTCCAAATGGATAGGGAAGTTGTCCCATTTGCCCACTTTCCAGGTATATCAGCTCACAACACCTACCTACCTTTATATCAGGCCCCGTAAGGCAGCTTACAAATCTCTCAGCTGTGCTGAGCTCCTACCTCAGAGATACCGTGAAAATTAAATAGCAGCGTACACACCCAAACACTGAGCACACAGCAAGCCATCAGAAAACAGGAGTCCAGTTCCCCTGAGGTCATGAGGGAGGAGCACACATTCTTCACCTCTAACTTAGTGCTTTTTCTTCCAAAACTGTGGTTCTCAGACTTGGGGAGCATGGTCCCTGAGCAAAGACTCTCCATGGAATATTTGAGCACAGAGCTTAAGAGAATAAATTCCCAGACCTTCAGCATTCTTATCTCAGTTCTTGGGTAGAGCGGGGAGGGGCGAGCTTCCTCTTCCTTCTGCTCCTCTCCCACTTCACAGAAAAGTGCCAACCTTTCACCCATCCTGACTCATAGTAAATGTACCGTCCCACCATGGTCAAATCTCCAGGGCACTAAACAAAAGTAATTAGAAACACTGTTGTCGTTATTAAGAAAGTTAATGTCTTTAATGAATGGATAATAAATCCCTCTGGAAGACAGGAGGTTTCTAATTATTTGCTTTCAACAAAATTGAAGGAGACCTAATGTCATCAATAGATCATTAAATATATTTTTTTTGCTGAGAGATCACCATATGGTTTTTGGCTTAGAGCTTGAGAGTTCAAAAAACTGAAGAACACCACTACAAGAAAATGCTTTCCATCTTATTTACTTCTTTCTGAAGACAAGGTTGACCTAATGAGAACAGAATTTTGTTAAACCCTATCTCTTTCTAGCAATCAGTAATATTCATCAGTGAAGAGAGATCAACAATAAAATGCTCCATCCATATCATTAAGAATCCAATTTCCAATAAATGTAGCTTTTATGCTTAAGAGTTAATTATCCAAGTTGGCAACATTTATGGGTTTTTTTATTACAACTGAGTAACAATTTTACCAAAATGATATGTACTCATATGCATGGCATTTATGTTGTTTTGATTACTTGTTTACTGCTACTAACTGCAGTGTTAACTGAGTCTTAAAGAATTTTTAAGACCTTAGTTTATAGCCATAGGAATTTTTTTAAAAATTTAAATTCTATCTATAATCATTTTTGCTACTGCAGATATGTGCAACTAGAGGATCAATAAAGGACCTTGAACCTTAAAATATTATGGTAAGATAAAATTCTGAGGGAGAATAGAAATAGAAAAAGGAACAATATAAAATTTCCAGATGTTACTGAAAAACATTTATCAAAAGATGTTGAGTATAAAACTGTTCTAGTTTTTATAACTAGATGTAGTTTTCATTAATTTTCATTACTGTATGTAGTTTTCATTAATAAATTTCAGTATTTATAATTCAATAAATCTTACATGCTTTGCAACCATTTTAAGTGATTTAAAAAAATTAGATATCAATTTGAAAACATCCTAGAGAGTGTACAATTTTGCTAAATTCTTCTAGGAGTCATGTGAACAGAAAATGGTGAGGATCATTGCACCAGACCACCAGGTGTGACCACAATTCTTGTGAGAGACTGACCTGGAGGGTGTAGAGCCTATGAAGAAGGAACAGGGACAGTACTCACAGCGTTTGCAGGCAAGGAGGCAATGAGGGGAACTTGTGGGTAAACACACACACACACACTCCACTCCAACTGCTACATTCCCGATTCTGGCAGGAAATAAGCTTCAAAAGCTTTGTAAGCTTGTTACTTATGAAAATGTAAGCAATGTTTGAAAACACGCTAGGCATAGACTTCCCGATAATTGCCAGTCAGCTGAAGGCCAGCTCAGGGTCCCAGTTAAAGCTGGAGGGGGCTGGGTACAAGGTGAGGTGGTCAAAAGGGATCCTCTCAGCCTTCTGCAATAGGTGCTGGAAGGAGGAATGCTCCTGACCTTCCCCCCCTTGCAAATAACCTTAAAAAATCCAGCTATTGCTTGTAATCACGTGCTTTAAAAATAGATCATTGCCTTCCTCCTTCTCATTTGCCCTCTCCTTTGTAACATACTATCTCTGATTCATTCATTCATGCCAGCAACAATCTATCCTGTAACAGGCTCCGAGTCCAAGCTAGGTCCTAGAACTGCGAAGTAGCTAAATCATACCTAGGACCTGCTCTGAGCTACACGCAGGCCAACTTCCTAGCTTTCACACCCACATTAATCAGCTTCAGACCTCTTAATCCACATGAGAATCAGCCTTCCACCTCCTCTCAACCTAAAATGTCCTTTAAGAAGCTTTTTACTCTCTTGCATCCTCCCAGGACTCTTTGTAGACAAGCCCCGTTTAATTCTTGTCCTTCTAATCACTGTGGTAACACCCAGTGGTGTAATTGAGACACCCAATGTATGTAGTTCCACTTGGGTACAGACTAATTTGGGAAAGTCAGGCACCTGCAGCTCCTCCTCACCCCCAGAAACACAGTCCAGATCTCAGAAACTGTCTTCAGAGACCTCTAACCAACGAAAGAGTGCAGCAGCTATTTGATACACTTCTTGACGGGGGCAGTCACGCACAGAGGAGAACAAGGGAAAAAGAACTAATATTTATAACTTGCCGATGGGTCAGTTCTTAAACAGCAGTCCTATGAGGTGGGCAGCTCTTGCCAAAATCATGCACCCACTGAGTGGTAAAGCTGGATCATGAGGGCCAAAGCCGTATTTGAACATGGAGCTCTTTAACTCCTTCCTACCTGAGCTCCACCAGCCTGGAGTGTGAAGAAACCTAATTTCCACTGGTTCACAAGCACCCTCACACACCTCTGGCCCTTTGATGGGCATTGCCAGGAATACTCTGCTACATATGCAAATATTCATGGACCTTCTCTCTCTCTCCTGTTTAGGATCAAAGCTCTTAGAGTCGGCACAGAGGCCACATTTATCTTTAAGTTACTATTTAAAGGATGCCTGGGTGGCTGAGTTGGTTGAAAGGCTGCCTTCAGCTCAGGTCAGGATCCCAAGGTCTCTTAGCTCCCTGCTCAGGGAGGATCCTGCTTCTCCCTCTCCTGTTCCCCCTGCTTGTGCGGGCTCGTGCACGCTCTGTCAAATAGATAAATAAATATCTTTTAAAAAATAAATAAAAAGTAAAAGGTCAAAGATTTGGCTGATGGGTAATCTGAAAACCAGATGGGAAAAAATGAAAGCATGCTCCTTACACTGCTATGTACACACTTTTCAAAGCCACACGTTTACACAAAAAATGAAGACTTTCTCCTTTATAGGACAGGCTTGGGGAGAGATGCTAACTCTTCTCTCAGAAGTATCTCACTTGGCATGCAGGAGATAGGGATGCGGCTGATTACTCCTCCAGCCCATCCCCTGTCGTCAAGGACATCTTTCTGTTCTCTGGATATTCACACATCCACTTTGCTCATTCTTAACTACGGCTCCGTCCACTGGAAGGGCTCTTGCTCCCTGTCCTGTCACCCACAAGGCGCCATCATCCTTTAGGTCTCAGCTCAAATGTCACTTCCTCTACAATCACTCCACACTACGACCTACAACCCCATTAGCTCCTCTGCTCTGTGCTCTGCTGGCAGGCACCTGCATTTCCCTCAGGAGGCACCGATCTGATCCTAGCATGTGTATTTAGTCCAGACATCTTATCTGTGAGGACTGGGATGCACCCTCTCTGTTCACAGCTGTATTATTCCCGGTCTTGACAAAGCATAGCGCCTAGCACACAGTAGATGCTCAATGAACATTTGTTAAGTGGAGGAGAAGGCATTCTAATTATATTCAAATGTCTTCTCACTGTGGTAATGTTGAAGCTCAAGTAGGTGGAAGGAGTCTTGCAAAGCCATACACTATTACTGCTAAGATACGATTATCTTAGGTAACTGAAATCTCAGTTAATGGAGAATGTTCGGAATTTAGCACACTCAGCTTTCATGAAGGAGATGAGGATACAATTTATAAATACCTGCCTTTCGGACTGAAGGAACGACTGTCTTAGTTTCTGCATGTAACATACTTTACTATTTAAAGTTCTCTTTCCACCACTGGAGATTGGAAAAACAACAACAACCCTCTTTTAAGTTTTCCGTTAAAGACAAGACCACATAATCTGACTTGTGGTAGAGAGCCTGATCCATCACTGCCTCAGCACAGACATCTCCAAGGTTTTCCTTACTTGCAAAAAGGCTCAACCAGTGATTTATTCATCTTGTTTTTAATCCAGGGACATTCCTAACTCATCCCCCCGCCCCGCCCTCAAAACAACTGACAAGACAATTAAGCCTTCTATCAACAAGTGACCAGTCTGTTGAACCTGACCATGGGGGCCATCAATGGCCAGCATAAGCAGCACACTAGTGGAAGGTTCCTGCAGGTACATCTTTGTGCTAGGAGGAGATGCGCTGGGAGCAGATGCCTCAGCCTGTGGGAGAGAGCACCCGGCAGGTGTCCTATCCCTACATGAGCTCAGCTCAGACTCACTCGGGTCCCCAGCTCCTCCCACGTGAAATAACTCAGAACTGTCCCTGACCCCCATTTTACCCCAGCAATTATTTGTCCATTCAGTTCTGCCTGTCCTGAAAAGACATGTGCTCAGTAGCTGTAGTTGCTGAGGTATATATATCCGATGAGGGAAAAATTTTAATGTTTTATCTTTTATCCTTTCTTGCTCAGTTTTAAAAAGCACACATTATATATATAACATTATATATACATACACATATATACATATGTGTGTATATATTTTTAGTTTTTTTGTCATATATTTGTCATATATTTTTACATGTGTATATATATGTATATATATGGCTACAGTTTATATATTAATAAGTTTATATATTATATATTAACTTAGCAGTTTTCACCTGACTTGAAAAAAACAAACTAAAAATCCAATGGGC
>CM053608.1:74346912-74432221 GCA_028646535.1 Procyon lotor | reverse complement strand
GTTCCCCCATAAAGCTTAATTTTCCCGAGTGTGCCAGTAAGTGAATTTTCTAGATACCCGTAAGGTTGGCAACCCTGTAAGTATGGTATCAGGCTGGTATTTCAAGGGATTTTATAAGCATTGGTTCCGTAAGGTGAACCCGAGTTCCCTAAATCTGTCTGATCGTATCTAATTCTATGAATGTCATTCTCAAATATGGCATCCTAGTCAAAGGCTTAGTAATACAACGATGTTACCCATTATGTCATGTTATGAGAAGAACAGATTATTATCGATTTAGGCAAACAACTAAACTGTCGTGTAAATAAGAACAGTTAAAAAGCATTTCCAAATTCTGAAGGGATCTGGTAGAGAGAAAGCATAAAT
This sequence comes from Procyon lotor, assembly GCA_028646535.1. Classification (NCBI taxonomy): domain Eukaryota; kingdom Metazoa; phylum Chordata; class Mammalia; order Carnivora; family Procyonidae; genus Procyon; species Procyon lotor. The sequence continues at coordinate 74,431,855 of CM053608.1, read as the reverse complement.
GATTCACTTCTGTTTACAAAGATATAATCTACAAAATGGTTCAAAGTATAGATACTTTAGGAGAAAAGAGATAATGAAAATTTTAAATCTGGCAAACAAAATATTGTAAAAAGTCATGTTATAGCAAAAAAAATTTTTTTTAAATATAATCAGTTTATTTAGTCCCATGTAGTTAATTCTTGTTCTGCTTGATCTTGGGTTAGCAGTTCTTTGAATCAATCAGTTACTCCATTAGATTTCTAAAAATTCTTTTTTTTTTTTAATTTATTTAAGCAGTCTCTACACCCAAAATGGGGCTAGAACTCATGACCCCAAGATCAAGAGCTGTATGTTCTGCCAGCTGAGCCAGCCAGGTGCCCCAGATTTCTAGAAATTCTTATTTAGTTTAGTGGTTTGATTTTAAAGTAACCAGAAACCTGTATTCCAGGGTATTTGTCCAAGTCTATTCCATGAATCTCTTTGAAGCACTTTTGATTGCAGTTGATTACAAAAGCTTTCAGAGAAGCATCAGAGTGAAAAATAACTATCTGTGAATGACAAAAGACTCAAAAATAGCCAGGTTAAAGATCTGGTGAGAGTTCATTTTGATGTAATTTACAAGGAAATCTGGTTATTTCTGTGTCATTTAACATTTTAAGATAATAATTGGAATTATGACTCTTTTTATGGATAGTAAGGACACGGACAAATTTTTATGGATTTTATACAGTCTTTGAAATACTTATATCAGTAGCATATACTCATACAAATATAACCTAAAAAAGATTAAACAGCATGTTTATTTGACTATGTTTCCCATGTAATTTAACATATCAAATAAGCTTAATTAATTTCACATCTCTCTTTTTATGAGAAGAGAGAACAAATCTTTTGAAATTTTCCAGGGACCTTTCAGGAAATCCCAAAGTTAGTCTGAGGTAAAAAACATCTTAAGCAGAATTTGATTTTGGGAAGTCTGTCTAAAATGTTAAAAAGTTTTAACGCTTGATTAAGCAGATCACAGATCACTATGAAAACTATACAGTTATCCACCCAGCCAAAGTGACAATAAAAGATTTTAAAGGCAAATACAGGAAGTAATATGCTTAAGGAAAGAAGACTCAGTTTTAAGTAATCTAAGACCTAATAAAGCTAATATGAAGCACAGGAAGTTGTTTTGATAAGATACACAAACTTTTTCCTAGGCACATTACTCCACAGGTAAAGGAAAACTTTTTAATAGCTCTTGGATTAGGAGATCAATAATCTAAGAAATTTTGTCATTTTAACAGAGGGAGAAAATTAAACACTGGTTTTGTATCAATATATTATTGAGCTTATGTTAAAAAAAATATAAATAAATCCATTTAATCTTAGTCAGCTTTGACTTTGGAACATACACATTTCCCCCCCATAAACCTTCTGCAACTTTCTATAATCATTTAGGTTCTGTCCTACTTTTTCCACTTCTCAACTCTTGAACAACCAGTCATTTCATTTCAGAAAAAATTAGTCTCTTTTTCCCTTAACAAAAACATGTCTTTCACACATTTTTTCTTTTTCTTTTGTAATCAAAAATGCATCCCATTTTCCTTGCAAACTTTGCATACAGAATTTTCTCTCTTCACTGTTAAGGTTCCTAGTACTTTCATTTACATGTATAGATTGCTTTTCATATACTAGCATTTTGTGGCAAACTAGCAAATTTTATGAATATATAATTTCACAATTTCATAGGTACCTATTTTTTCATAGTACTGTTTTCTTTCCAGTGTGGCAAAAAAAAAAAAAGAGAAAGAGAGAGAGAGAGAGAGAACATAACATGTTTATTAGAAGACTCAAATATCTTTTGTCTTTATAAAACTTAAGGAGTCAAAAATAGATAAACGTGGGTTGCTTGGGTGGCTCAGTTGGTTAAGTGTCTGCCTTCGACTCAGGTCATGATACCAGGGTCCTGGGACAGAAACCTGTGTAAGGTCTCCCTGCTCAGCACGAAGCCTGCTTCTCCCTCTGTCCCTCCCCCACCACCTCCCCTTCCCCAGCTTGTGCTCTCTCTCACTATCTTTCTCTCTCTCTCAAATAAATAAATAAAATCTTATCAAAAAATAAACTTATGTTTAGCAATTATGTTTTAGTATTTTATCTTATTTGAAAGGATCTAGATATGCAATGAATATCCATCATTTAACTTAATATAACTTTAAGGTTTCAAGATACCAGGAAATTTTAGAAACTATTTTTATGCAGATACATTTTACAAACATAAGTCATTATTGAAAAACTTCATTTAGAAACTTTTATCCTGGGGCGCCTGGGTGGCTCAGTGGGTTAAAGCCTCTGCCTTCGGCTTGGGTCGTGATCTCAGGGTCCTGGGATCGAGCCCCATGTCGGGCTTTCTGTTCAGCAGGGAGCCTGCTTCCCCCTCTCTCTCTGCCTTCCTCTCTGCCTACTTGTGATCTCTCTCTCTCTGTGTCAAATAAATAAAATATTTAAAAAAAAATTAAAAAAAAGAAACTTTTATCCCACTTACGTCCATTTAATTCACTTATTTTTCATTTCACTTAATTAATTAGTCACCTTAGTTATGCTTGAATTACCCATCAAAATTTCATGAGACATTAAACAAAGCAATCCATCATCTTAAATTATTTTTCTTGTAGACAAATTAGGCAAATATTTTTTAAAAGTCACAGAAGCAAAGAACCTAAACGTTAAAACACATAGTTTTCTCCAACTCTTTTTTTTTTTTTTTTTAAGATTTTATTTATTTATTTGACAGAGAGAGTGAGAGAGCAGACATGTAGGCAGAGTACCAGGCAGAGGGAGAGGGAGAAGCAGTCTCCCATTGAGCAGGGATCCCGATGCGGGGCTTGATCCCAGGATCCTGGGATCATGACCTGAGCTAAAGGCAGATGCTTAACCACTGAGCCACCCAGGCTCCCCTCCAACTCTTTTTTTTCTTCCTGTCATGCTTGATATATATCAAACAACTTATCTTTTACTATACATTTTGTTCTTAGGTTAAATTTATACATTTACAATCTTAAAAACATCTAGGAAAGATAATATAAGTTTACTTAACTAGTAAGCTCAGATGGAAGAATTTGTATGCCTGCACTATATTCAATGTTGATAATTCTGAAGACATGTCTATTTTTATTAAACCAACAAACTTAAACTAGCTTTATTTACTGAAGATTATCCCAGATCACGTGGACTTGAAATCAACACTGGGGCTCATTTCTATATGTCTGAGAGTTTTATGAACACTTAATTTATAATTTAAGTGCTTATTTTATATTAATATAGTGCTTATTTTTCATAAGCTGATTACATAGAGCTTGTTTACGAATTTATGTTGCCAATATCATCTGGAGGTAGAAAAAAGATCACATGTACATAACATACATAGACATAAACATGCAGACAATTATAAAAAGATATTCTACAGTTCTACTTTTAAATTTTATCCATGAGTTAGGTATAAACACAGAAACACACCATTTACTAATTTATATAAGAGTTGATTCTCACTTTTGCCTTATTATTTTTTTCTTTCAATCTGACCTCATAGGTAATAATAGGACATTTGTTTAAGATGAGAGATCTCTAAAAAAATCCTTTTAGATATAAAAGTCCACATCTTCCAAAGTATATCTATTTCAATGCGACTATATAAACCAGTAAGCCTTTTATTTATTTTTTTTAAAGATTTTATTTATTTATTTGACAGAGAGAGAGAGACAGAGATCACAAGCAGGCAGAGAGGCAGGCAGAGAGAGAGAGGAGGAGGAAGCAGGCTCCCTGCTGAGCAGAGAGCCCGATGCTTGGCTCGATCCCAGGACCCTGAGATCATGACCTGAGCTGGAGGCAGAGGCTTTAACCCACTGAGCCACCCAGGTGCCCACAAGTAAGCCTTTTATTGACTTAAAACACCTAGGCCTTTTAATAGATAATGGTGGTCTCCAAAGGCATCCCCAAAGATGTTGCCAAAGATTAGCCCTCCAAAGACACAGAGCCACTCCCAAAGACAGCCAAAAGAAATACAGACTTAGACAACCCCCTCTACGAACCAGTAACTGTTGGTAAGATGCTAGCTGCAAACACTGTACAATCCTCATTTCTGTTCCATCAGATTCCCAGGGTCCTCAACCTGACAATTGGCTAGGTTTAGCCATAGGCCCAATTTGTACATCCTGGCAGATGGAAAGCCAAGCCAAGCTCTCAGTACACAAGATGAGACAAAGAGGAAAGTGATACCCATCCCTGGTAGGGAACAGGGCAGGTATGATACCCTGGTAGGGATCAATACTCAACGGGTAAGCAAAATCAAATTCTCAAGAATCACAGTTCAGAGAACTATGTTTTGTTATACTTTTTAAACAAATGTTTGGTTTTTTTTCTCCTGCCAATCTGAACCTGGAAAAGAAGGGACAAGGAGAAATTTTTACCTTCTCTCTTGTTTAGAACTTGAGATCTGGGAAAGCTGAGGACAGTAAGAATTCTTCTGCTGGTTTTTGTCAATTCTCCCAGGATTCCATCCAGGCTCTGGACAGAGTTGTAGTCGTGGCATCTCAGTCTTTTATGATCACATCCTAATTGTCCAGAAACCAGAGGGAAGACATAACTTAGGGTCTCTGGCAGGATCTGAGAATTAAATATACATAAAACTGATTAACAGGAGAAAAGCATACCAACTTATTTAATATGTTTAATGTGACACAGGAGCCCTCATGAGGAAATGAAGATCCCAAAGAAGTGGCAAAACCTATGCTTTTATACCAGGTTGAACAGAGAGGCTTTGTGAAAAAGTAACTAAAATATATGGGGAGGCTAAAAGAAGATAAGAATTATTTTAACAAGGTCTGTACAGAATTTCCTCAGCCTCAGATCTTTGTCTCTGGTGATAAGAATGTTTCTTTCCTCTTGGTATAGGGAGGACATCTTTCACATGGGAGTTCTAGCTCCTGTTTTCAGGAAGAAAAGGGAAGCATCAGCGGGTGCTTCTTTTACCTGTTGTTTTTCAAGCCCCTTTAACTCAAAAATATAACCCAAAGTGGTATATTTTTCTGTGGCATATTCTACCACCCTTCAGGATACTATAACAAAATCACAGATGCTGGGTATCTTAAATAACAAACATTTGTTTGTCACAGTGCTGATGGCTTTAAGTCCAAGATCAAGGTTTCAGGAGATCTGGTGTCTGGGGAAAGCTCTCATTGGAGCTGTTGACTCTTGATTTCTCATGGCAGAAGGATTCGAAAGCTCTCTGGGGTCCTTTTTATAAGGGCACTAATCCCCCTTCTGAGAACACTATTCACCTAACCTAATCACAAGCATTTAGTCTACTGCTTGGGTTAAAGAAGTTTTAATGTATCTTCTTAAACAAAACGTATCTCCTGTCTATCTCAAAATAAATCTAATCTCTGTAGGTAACCACATGTTATATGAGCTCCCCACCTCCAAAATATAAAAATTAAAATAGAACATTGTCACTATCTTAGGTCCAAGTTCTTCTAAATATGGTAGGCCATTGGCCTGAATTAGTTTGTTTTATTTTTGTAACAAATTAATTTATGTGCCTACAGTTAGACAACTGAAGTGCCTACATTTATTAGTTTCTATTTCTTGAGTTTCAAATTAAGTAGGACGTGGCTTGAACATGTATTCAGTGTTCTAAGTGGAATATGAATCCCTCAAAGTGAACAGGGCATTAGTTCCCTTATTCCTTTGCCCATCAGGACTTTATAGCTTCAGCCTAAGAATTTACCCACACAGATTTAGTCAAAAAAGGAGCTCATTAAGAAGACTTGATTCTGAAGCAGAAATAGCATAAGGGCTGCAAAATTGAGTCCATTATTTTACAAGAAAAGTGTTTGGAATTCTATTCAAATAGAGTGCAATTAAGCTAGCAAAATCATCATTCCCAAACTATGGTATAATTGCTTAGTCACACTTCAACTAACTAAAAAGCTTCCGAATTCCAAGAGGTGCTGTCACTCTACAGGGTCTGGAAGCACTTGATCATTTAGAAGGTAGAAATAATAAGGCACAGAAACCTACGTGTGGGAACGGTCTGCCAGGCAAGTTACCTGAGACCCAGGTCAACTTTGTCAAGCAGGTGGTGACATGATGTCCCTCCCTCCAGGGAAAAAGAGCTGTCTCAGAATGAGGAGACCTGAGCGAGTCCATATCCTAGATACCCACTCATGGCTTACCTATCTAGACTTCTCCTCACTTCTCAAGTGAATATGATGACATATTGCCTCCTGTCATTGTTCCTACAACTGAGAGATGTGGCCAAGCGCTAACACGAGCCAGGTTCTGGTCAATGTGCTAGGCACACTTTAACACAACAACCTTGCAAAGAAGGTACAGACAGTAAGACATTTTTCTAAGGTCACAGCCAATAAGGATCAGAAACTGAATTTGAATCCAATTCTTTTTTTTTTTCCCCAAAGCCAACATTCTTTCCACTATGGCTGTTTTCTACAAACGTAAAAGAGCTGAATGGATAAGAGGAGATGTGTAAATGTAAGTTATCTCAGAATTTGAAGTCCTCATGATTACATGAGTTGATATATGTAAAACCCTTAGAACAATAACATGGTAAGTATTCAGTAAGCACTGGCTGGCGCTATTATGATGACGGTAATGCAGGATGAACTTTTGGCCTCAGAACATGCAATGAATCACGACAGTTAGAATAGGACTGATTTGCACACATTTTTTAAAAATGAGCAATCAAGTGGTCATTGTTATGCAAAAACACAAGCTGGTGGAACAAAGAGGCCAGGGTTTGAGGTCAGAAGTTCGGGGTCCCAGTTTTGGCCCCTCTCAATTTTGTCACTCATAACAATAAGAACTACCTGGCAGGTTTTCATGAGCATTAACTTCTAAGGTGTGCGTGAAATCCCAATTGTAATTGGCACAACCCTACAAAAATGCTAGTCGATATTTAGAGAAGGTAATCTCTTTTGGGCCTAAGGATTTATTGATACTCTGTGTTTCCCTCTTTGTTGCTGCCAGCATCAGTTTCCTGGTAATTGAAGAGAGAAAGGGGTGTTTACCAGACCAGCTATAACCAATGTAATATGGCACACAACTGTAGGTTCAAAGAAATAGTTCTTTTCTTCCCCAGCTTTTAACAAGGGCACTTGACAACAGGAGAAAAAATCTCCAGTAATTTAAATTTTATTTATTTATTTAAAGATTTTATTTATTTATTTGAGAGAGAGAAAAAGAGAGAGAGAGCATAAGTGGGGAGAGGGAGAGGGAAAAGCAGATACCCAGCTAAGCAGGGAGCCGGACACAGACTCAATCCTGGGACCCTGGGATCATGACCTGAGCTGAAGGCAGATGCTTAACTGACTGAGCCATCCAGGCATCCCTAGTAATATAAATTTAAAAAAAATTCATTTAGTGTATTGTTTGTTGATGCAGAGGTCTTCAAACAGTGCCTGCATTTGTTAAGTGCCATGTGTATTAGCTAGTATTATTATTGTTATTTTATATTTGTCAGAGAGAGAGAAGGTGCTAGTGGCAGGCAGAGGGAGAGGCAGGCTCCCCGCTGAGCAAGGAGCCTGATATGGGACTGGATCCCAGGTCCCTGAAGTCATGACCCGAGTTGAAGGCAGATATTTAACCAACTGAGCCACTCAGGCATCCCTATTGTTATTTTTACTTATAGTCCACCTATGACTATACGCTAAATGTTTATGTCCTCCTCCAAATTTATATGTTGAAGCCCAATCCCCAATACGATGATATTTGGAGGCAGGGCCTTATTTAAAGATTTTATTTATTTATTTGAGGTCTGAATGAGGTCTGATTCATTATAGATCTGAATGAGGTCATAGAGGTAGAGCCCTTGTGATGGGGCTGGTGCCCTTCAAGGGAAGAAGAGCTGAGAGTTCCCTTTCAACATGGGAGGCTATCCTAAGTCAGCACCAGGGTCTGACCGTGCTGGCACCTTGATCTCGGCTTCGCAACTTCCAGGACTGTGAGAAACGCATTTCTGTTGTTGCTAAGCCACCTCATTTCTGGTGTTTTATCAAAGCAGCCCGAATGGACTAAGGCAAGGGCAAGCAATACCAGCCAGCTTTGCCTGCTTCACAGGGTCGATCCGAAAGTCATACTTGCTCATGTTAGACAAACCCACTTTATACATAATAATGAGGTAATAGACAATCTTACATTTCTGACGCAAGTAATAAAAACGATGCCTTCTTTCAAGTTTCAAACAGCTACAGACATATACATAGAAGTTAGACAGGAGAGGAGGGGATGGCAGAGGGAAAGGTGGAGAAAGGGAGAAAATTGAAGAGAGAAGGTGCTAAAGCTGTGTGGGCTGGTAGGATTGAGCTGCTGAGCGCCCAAATGCAGCTAGTCAGAACTGAGAGGTGCTCTATGCATAAACTCCACACAAGATTTCGATGTCTGAGTACAGGACAAAAAAAAAAAGAATGTAATTGATCTCATTAATTTTTATATTGCTGATGGCCTGAAACTATATCTTAGATGTACTGGGCTAAATAAAATGCATTGTCATTAATTCTCTGTGTTCTATGTTTTAATGTACCAACTTAAACCCACATGTGGCTTGTATCCTACTGCTATTGGACCACGAGGGGCACCAGAAAGAGGGGAGGTGGCCAGGGCACGTGAGCAGATGTAGGGGACAGAGAATGCGGTCAGGCGTGGGATCAGGTCTGCAGAACCGTCCCGCAGAACTGGGCGTGGAGGTTCTATGGTACCACTTCATTTCGTAGCCCCAGGACACAGAACAAATAGGAATGTTCCCATGGTATTTCTCAGCCTAACTGGAGCCAGAAGAAATAAACCAAAAACTCTAGATCTGTCCCACAGGTCAGAGCTTCGTAATAATTCCTAAAATTAGGAACTGTTCATGTGCTCTCCTTTTGTCAGCTTGTCCCCACTCCCTTTGGAAAGGGCACTGTGAACCAAACTATACCTGCTCAAAGTACCTTTGAATAAGGCCCCTGTGCGGTTCGTTTCCTGTCCCCACAACGTAGCACAGAGATGGCACATTAGTCTGCTTACTGTGTGCCTTTCGTGGGTGCTTTACAAATGCCTGTTGAATGAAGATTCTAGAAACAATTAGTCCAACCACCGGAGAGAGGCATCCTGTCCTATGAAAATAGAAGTTCAACGTCTAAGCGCTCCTAAATGACCCGAGTTCACAGGCACACAGCTGACCATCTGCTGCTGCTTTGATTTCTGGGGTGCTAAAGCTGAGCAAAAGTAGAATTCTGGTTCATAAAGGGGACAGGACATACCTTGACAGAGACCTGCTTCCCTTCTCCGTAAGAAAAAATGGCCTGCCTCTGCCATTAGGCTTAAAGGTGAAATTTTGTCAGTATGCAGGCCAGGGTCCCCAAAAGGCCTAACTGTAGCCCACATTTGTGATTCCCAAGCGAACAATACACAAGGAGCAACATGTGAAGGCACACACCTATTAATACTCGGGCAACTGCGAAACCGAGCTCTAACACACAGCTCGGTTGACATTTTTGAAAAGGGCCTCCTTCCCCCATCCATGTAAATCCGGGGACCTTTAGCATAGGCACATTGGAAAGGTGAGGCAGGAAGGAGACTAAGCCTGGGGCAGGCCAAGAAAAATCCTGTCTCTTATCTACCGGCTGCACGCAGAACTGAGAGGCTGTGTTTGTCTAGCCGGCAGGCCTGCTCCTCCCGCTGGGTTTCCCTGTGTTGGGGAGAGAGAGGAAGGCAGAGCCTAACTGTGGATGTGGGGTGTGGGGCCTGCGGGTTAGTAGTCCGTTGGTAGCCAGTAATCGTGGTCCCAGCGTGCTCCTGTCTCAGGCCAACCAGATCAGTAACAGAGCTCGGAGAGGAAGCCCGGAGAGATGCAAGTGGGCTTGGGATGGCTGAAATGTTGAGCCGGCCTGGAGGCAAGGGCCCCGGAAAGGGTTGTTGCCAGCCTCCTCCAAGGCACTGAGAAAAAGGACCTGGATCAAGCCTGGGCAGTGAGAGGCTGGATACACAAAACCACTCCACAGAAGACTTCATTAGGATCCCATGGACACTGATCCTGTGTCTCAACTGGGTTTTTTCTCATTTTTTTTTTTCTTTCTCTCTTCTCTCCCTGCTTCTCTTGACTTGTTTGGTTACAAATACACCCTTATATACATCAGAATTTGCCGGTTTAGAGATGCCATTGTTTTAGCAATAGATTTTTATTTCTAATAAAAATATTTAGTAGTTATTATGTGCCACTATGCTAAGCACTTTGAACATGTACGTCATTGAATCCTCACAACAGCACCACCCATTTTACAGATAAAGAAACTATGGCCTAGAGAGGTCATTTAACTAGCGGGGTCATGGAACTGCAGCTGGAGCCCAGGCCTGAGCAGTCCCCACGCTGTGCTAAGCTCCAGCTGTGGTGCTGTATTTAATTTGCCCGAATCTCTCCCATTCGTTCAGGCCTCCTGCTTCCATCCTACCTTTTACTTATGTTTAAAAAATTTTACTCCTTTCCTGTTTTCTTTCTTTCTCTTTGTTCTTAATTCCTTGTCTTACTCTTCTGATAAATTTACTCCTTCCCTTTACTATCTTATTTAAAGTTTTCCTTTCCTCCTACTCTCTTTACACTTTGTTTATTTTTTATAAGTAGTCTTTCGGGTCGGTCACCTGGGTGGCTCAGTGGGTTAAAGCCTCTGCCTTCGCCTCAGATCATGACCCCAGGGTCCTGGGATCCAGCCTCATGCTGGGCTCCCTGCTCAGCAGAGAGTCTGCTTCTCGCTCTCCCTCTGCCCATCCCTTCGCCCCATGCTCCCACTCTCTCTGTCTCTCTCTAATAAATAAATTTAAAAATCTATAAAAAATAAATATGTAAAAAATAGTCTTTAATTGTCAGTGGTATAAATACAGATGTGGTGAGAGTGGTAAGGCCGTATACCATCCTCTTCTACCCCCATCTGGCAGTGGCCCTCCCGTCCCGTCAAAGGTAATGATTCTCAAACTTGAACATGCATTAGAACCACGTGGCTGGAGGGCTTGCTAAAGTATGGGTGGCTGAGCCCCAACTCCAGAGTTTCTGATTCAGCAGGTCTGTGTGGAGCCTGGGAGTTGACATTTCTCTCTTTCTTTTTTTTTTTTTTTTTAAGATTTTATTTATTTATTTGACAGAGAGAGAGACATAGCAAGAGAGGAAACATAAGCAGTGGGAGTGGGAGAGGGAGAAGCAGGCTTCCTGTCGAGCAGGGAGCCCAACGAAGTGCTTGATCCCAGGGCACTGGGGAAGAGCTTGATCCCAGGGCCCTGGGATAGTGACCTGAGCCGAAGGCAGACACTTAATGACTGAGCCACCCAGGCATCCAAAGGGAGTTGACATTTCTAACTAGTTCCCATGTGATGCTGGTGCTGCTAGTCCATGGACCACGGTTTAGGAAGCATTCCTCTATGGGGTTCTAAACACATTTAGAGTAGGTTCTCCCAAACTCCTTCATTGGTTCTCAGGAGACTTGTGGGTCTAAGTCTCTCTCCAGGCAGGGACAGGGTGTGGGGGATTGCGCCTTGTTCTTACGGAACTATGATGCTTCCTGAAAGTCATCTCGATTGTGATTTTAAAATCCCTGGTCTCTGGTACATGAAGTCACTGAAGTTTGGGCAAATTTTGTCAATGATCTCATGAGCCAGAATGCAAAGTCCCATGGGCAGGTAAGAGGTCACTTACAGACTTGGACAGATATGGAAGAGAGCCAGTGCAGGTACTAGAGTTGTGGTCCTGATGCTGAGCAGCATTTTGACAGTGGCCTGAATCCACACTGATTACTTCCATTAGAGGCACAACCGTAATAGATGGTCTTTAGTATGTGGCTCCCTCAGTTTCTTCACCTCATGAATTCCAGAGAGATTAGCATAGGTGAGTGTTCAATCTGAATAACTAGCTCAATTATGCTTATGCTCAGTGGTTTTCTTAACTAATTAGGATCTAGACTGGGCCTCCCCATGCCTTCTCAGAAGACTAGGGTACAAAGGCAAGGCAAGGCAGGGAAGCAGGAAAGGCATTAGGATTCTGGGAGGCATCTGAAACTGGTTTTCTCCATCCCTTTGGAAGCCTATTGAATGAAGTGAGAGCACCATAAGTCCCTTCAAGATTAGACCAAGTCTCCAATTTGGGCATTTTTCTACCAGGAGATATGTGGGTCCCCTTACAAGATATTCCTTATGATGGGCTTTGTCTGATTGGCTTATGTTTAATCTGGTTGTTGCTATTGTTTTAAAGATTTTATTTATTAATTTGTTAGAAAGAGAGAGAGAATAAGAAAGGGAAGCAGCAGGCAGAGGGAGAGGGAGAAACAGGTTCCCCACTGAGCAGGGAGCCTGATGTGGGACTTGATCCCATGACCCTGGGATCATGACCTGAGCTGAAGGCAGATGCTTAACCGACTGAGCCACCCAGGTGCCCCTTACGTGGTTGGTTAAGCCTCCCACCCAACCTCAGAACATCCCATTAGTCCTCCCCTGTGCCCATTGTCCTCCTCCTATTTTATTTTCCCCATAACCCTTGATAATCTTTGTTGTTTACCTAGCTCACTCCACTGCCAGTGATATAGTTCCAGGTTATAGGATTCCCAATTATTGCAATAGAAGGGCCTTGATTTATAAAACTGCCCTTACTTCCTATACCAGTTGCAAATTCGTAAATCCAAGATCATCCTTATGTTCAACAATTCACTAGAATGACTCAAAGAACTCACTGAAGGCTACTATTCTCATAGTTCTGATTTATTAGATCTAAAGGACACAGATTAAATTCTGCCAAGAGAAGAAGCTCATGGGGCAGAGTCTGGAATGTTTCAAAGATGGAGCTTCCAATTTTCTTCTCCTCATGGAATCAGGGATGGTGTTAATTTCCTGGCACTGGTGTGTGATAAACACATGGAGCATTGCCAACCGGGGGAGCTCACCCACATCTTTGTGTCCAGATTCTTTACAGGGACTTTATTGTAAACCTGGCTAGTCACCCAAAAGGCTGACCTCAACCTCCAGCCCCTTGAGAGATTGAACTGATACCACCTGACTGAAAGTCCCCACCCTACCTCCTATTGTTGTTGTGACTCAAAGCCTCTAGGTAAACAAAGACGCTTCCCTCAGGCAGCGCATTCCAAGGGTTTCATGACTATTTCTAAGGGTTCAAGGGCAAAGGCCAGACATCTCCTTCCACAAGGTGAAATCCTTGACTACACCAAGACCAAATCTGTGTCAGGGTCTGTGACCGAGAGCAAGTCACAAAGTTGGCATCTCATCCCATCCCATCCATCCCATCTCATCCTAACCTGTTCCATCCCAATTTCCCCAAGAAGAAGTCAAACTTACCCTAATTTAGGATCTGAACTTAACTGGTAAGAGAGTAACTGCACTTCAGGTAACTTCTCAAGGGGCATAAATTCATTAATCAGAAGTTGCCCTGAGAGAAAGGATGTTTATGAAGGATAGCCAGATGGAATCCGTATATACCATACAGCGAGGTCACCTCTGGAGGCATTGCCTGGCTCAGGGTCTCATATAGGCGTTCTTTTATCTCAGTCACCCGAGTGCATACATTATAAAATATATACTATCTTGCAGAGAGAGACTGTGTTATTAACCTTTAGGATCTGTGCAACTAGACATTGCCAGCTACTTGGAACAAATAAGTACTCTTAGGTGCTATATAAAATAGAAAATGAACTCAACATCATGTCACTGGAAAGTGCTATTACTACATCCTGCTCATTTGGGAAGACACATGGCAGATTGAGATTCTGACTAATTAGAACACCAGGGAATTCAACCAATCGGAACTCTGCAATGCCCTGATTACTCACTGGTCTTGGTCATCACACAGATGCCAGCTCTCAAAAGTCAGTAACTAAAGGATAGTGGTAATTAATTTAGCAATATGGGTCAACTGAAAAGGGGAATTGCCTGCAGTTATGACAAATACAGAAAAAAAGATTAGATGCACCCTCAATTATCTCTATTGGAAAGAATAGTCAAGGGCAGATATATTAGCAAAGTTTACAAAAAGGAAAACAAAAAACAAAAAACACCCCCCTTCTCCCCAGTTTGGAAGGTTGTAAGTTTCTCATGTAAGACACAAAGCCTCAGTAACTCTTAAAACTATTTCTAAGTAAGGACATGATTAGAGTTAATTTTCAAATAGCAATAAAGAGTAGGAAGTTGGGGTATCTGGGTAGCTGAGTTGGTTAAGCGTCTGACGCTTGATTTCAGCTCAGGTCATGATCTCAGGGTCCTGGGATCAAGCCCTACATTCGCTCAAGCGGGGAGTCTGCTTGAGGATTCTCTCTCTCCCTCTGCTCCTTCCCCTGCTCTCTCTCTCTCTCTCAAATGAATAAATCCTAAAAAAAAAAAAAAAAAGAAAGAAAATTAAAAAAAAGAGTAGGAAGTAAAAGTTCTCTATCATTCTACTTTTGTCCTACATTCCCTGCTCCCCACCACCCCGAGTCTCCTCAGTACTAAGCTTAATAGCATCTTTGAGTTACATCTGAGAGTATACCTTCTACCTATCACAACTTGTCTTTGCAGCAGTTTAGGTCATCGGAGAGCTGTAAAGGTGAACTGCATTTACACTCCCTTCCTGTATTTGCTTTTGCCACACTCCCCTTTGCTCAGATGCAATTGGTCTACACAGACACTTATTATAAAGTGAGACCCAGGAAAACATGTCCATATTTGCTGTACAGATACTGTTGAAATCCTTGTTCATTACTTCACGGTATTCTCTCAGTGAACAAGAGAAATTTGTCTCTGGTTTCTCAGAACTGGGAATGGTTCAGCTTCTCCTGATTTGTTTTCATCTAAAGAACTATTGCAATTACTATGGCCACATAATAAATCTCCCTAAAACTTAGTGGTGTCAAATGATAATTTATTATGCTCATGAATTCTGTGGGCCAGGAATTCCAAGAGGGCATGGTGGGGTGTTTTGTGTCTGCTCTACAGTGTGTGAGGTCTTAGCTGGAAGACTCAAAGGCCAGGACTAAGAATCTCTAGACTCATTCCCTCATATATCTGATGCTGGATTTAGCTAAGATCTTTGCAGGTGTTGTTGGTAGAAAGACTTACTATATATCTTCTCCATGTGGCCTGGGAGTCCTCATACATGGCAGCTGGGTTCCAAGTGTGATCACCCCTAAAGAGAGAAAGCTAGGTAGAAATTTTATGCCTAGCCATGGACATCACATACTGTCATTTCTATTCCTTCCATTTTTTAAAGCATTCACGAAGTCATTCCCGAGGGTCAAGGAGAAGGGAAATCGAGCCTACTTCTTGAATGGGAACAGTAAGTTTGCAGGGAAACATGAGGAATGGAAATATTGCTATGTCCATTTTTGGAAAACATGACTAGCCATAGGACCTTCTGATACATGGTCCACTCTCTACACTAACTACTGGAAATCCTAGAGGCAAATTTGTGGTCACCTCAGTGAGGTTCTACGACTTCATGCCCAGCATTGTGGGCATTCACTTCCCTCTGGCTTCATATTGCTTTCCTCTCCTGATTTTCCTTTGGCTTCATTCTCCTCATCAACTTTTATTTTATCTTGCAGTCTTTATCTAATCTTTCTGAATCACTGCAAATAATCTTGGGGGAAAACTAAGATACAAATGAACTAAAATAGACCTCCAGGAAAAAAAAAGTGATTTCTAAGTATTAAATTAATTTCAACAGGAGGAACAAGAACATGACATATAGGAATCAAATCCCAACAAATGCTCTCTGTTATCCAAATTTCAACCTTAACTTACGTTGACTTAGAATGGAAACATGGAAGAGTAATTGATTTTTTCAAGTCATTTTTTTAAAATCTTTACAATGGAATAGTTTTGATTCATCAACTGGAAAAGTATGTTAAATAAGTGAAACCATTTCATAATTGTTCTGCAGTATGGAAATATGATTCTCGAACAGTTCTGCAATACTTATTTCATCTACTTAAAGTGTTTTGTACTGCACCACTTAAAAAATAATACACTTTTTCTGAAAAGGTAGGCCAAGAATTCATTAAGATTCTTGGCATAACTTTTTACAAAGAAGATAATACTATTTAATTTTTCAATGAAGCAATTATGTAGTCTTCCTATCTTATCCACTAAAGATGAGATATTGAATAATTCTCCCATGGCATAATTAACATTTTATTTGACACATCTATATTAGGGATTCCTTATCTATGAAGAGCAATGAGTTTTATTAAATATGTCATCTACCATATCAGATTTGTTATAATCAAGTTTCATTTTGCTTCATTTCTTGCTGCACTACTTCTGGGCTGCAAAACCAATTTACTCCCCTGTATATAAATTGGTTATTTCATGAAAAGGTAGCTACTAAATCTATGAAATGCAAAATCTACCATAACACAGAATGCAATTGCCAATTCAGCCACACCTAAATTAGGAAGCTAAAATGTGATTATACTGTTAAAGGGATTAATTTAATACCTTTGTGAGTGTTTCTCGTGGACATCCGGTCAGTGTAACTAGAAGTTCACAGCAACAGAATTCTGCAAAATAAAGGAGTTAATGTTCTTAAAACATGAAGATTTATATGTGAAACACTGAGTCTTTTGTGGCTTTACTAGAAGAATTAGAATTAATTACTTCAGGTTTTACTGATCTTTTGGGGAAAGTTTGGAAGCCTGAAGACAATTGAGTAGGTCTTTTACAAACAAAGTTAGTTAGAACAGCAGTCACATGACTAATAATCACCACAACACATCCAGTCACTGTTCCCTTTACACATCTTTCAATTTCCTGCTTTGTTAAGTTTGTTTCTGCTGCATTGAAATGCTCTCCTGCATCTCCACTCTGTATCCTCCTACTGGAGTTCTGCCCACTTTTCAAGGCTTAGATCCCATCTCAACAACTGCAGGATCTGGGATTTTTTTGGGCACTTCTTCCAACATAGATTCTCTCCTTCATTCTGGACTTTGCAGATTATGCTCATCAGTGCATCCTTGGCTTAGCATTTTACGTGTATTTGTCATCTCCCCCCAGCTTCATCCCCACTTTCCCCTCTTCAGTAAGTTCCTTGTGGGAAGCACCATGTCTTGTGTGTTTTTGTCTCTCCCACAGCACTCAGGCCAGGGCTCTGCACATAGAAGGTGGTGAAAATTGTTCCTTGAATTATAAACTGAGGTTTGTGTGCCCATGAAGTTGACATAAAAGTATGTAACCCCAAACCATTATGAGATGATACCTATTACAGTCTGAGCCCACTGTTGTGCTAACCGTGTATGTGTGTGTGTGTGTGTGTGTGTGTGAGAGAGACAGAGAGAGAGAGAGAGAGAGAGATGGCATTTGGTTGCATTCTGAGCCTCTTAACACACACATTTGTTTGCTCCCCTTAAATGCTCTCATTTAGCCAACAGCAGTGGCTTTGGAGAATGGATGAAGAGAGACTGCTGTCTAAACAGTGCACTTCTGCCTTGACTTCCATCCTCTCCTCCTTGTCTCTGGCTTGTTGGACTCCATGCTCGGCCTTCACCTCTGTCTTGTGCCATTAGTTCACGATGGGATTTCAGTTGGTCTGCCAGGATCTTAACCTGTTGCTTTCTTAGGAAACCCCTTCTAGTGGCCACACCAGGGCCCTGCTGTGGCTTCTAGAGTCCCTGACCCTTCTTACCAAGGGCAGGGATCTCAATTTTGATGATCTTCTAAGTGATATTAATGGAATTCATTAATTTTGGAATTAATGATATTAATATCTCAATATTATGATATTCTAAGTAAAAATGGATGAAGATTTTTTTTGTAGACATGGGCCTTATTATTTTTAAAAATTTGCATTAGTTAAGTTTCGGCAGGTTAGGTTTTTACTCTTGCAGCTCTTGTAATACTATATGAAAAACAAACAATATAATCTTCTACAATGAGAGTGTTTCACTGTGACAAGAGTAAGAGTAAATGGCACCGAGTGGACAAAGCAACGTGTTCATGTCTCTTCCCTTTGCACTCTGATTCCATAAGACTAGGTTTTTGTGGACTGGAACAGACAGGGTTCTGGGGACCCAAGCCCCGTCCCACCCGACCCCTACACTCTGCTTCTGGCATTTTGTGATCTATAAAGATTATTGAAAATTTGTTGGTTTGCTTAATTTTCCTGCTGGAATCTCTGAGGCTGGTTTTCAGCTAATGTTAATAGGTGCTTATTACCTTGAGCACAATAGCTCTATTTGGACTTCCGTGAAATGAAACATACAACAAAATGCTGGGGTGCTAAAGGCTTAAAGACAAAAGAATAATTTACGTGAGAAAATGTGAAGGGCTTTATGGCCTACTTTTTGTGCTTACCTCATTCCGTGTCCCAGCTTAAACTTCCTACTTCCTTTTTTTTTTTTTAAAGATTTTTTTTATTTATTGAACAGAGAGAGAGAGAGAGAGAGAGAGAGAGATCACAAGTAGGCAGAGAGGCAGGCAGAGAGGGGGAAGCAGGCTCCCTGCTGAGCAGAGAGACCCATGCGGGGCTTGATCCCAGAACCCTGAGATCATGACCTGAGCCAAAGGCAAAGGCTTTAAACCACTGAGCCACCCAGGGGCCCCAAACTACCTACTTTCTTAAACCCATTTTGAGTGTATTTGATTTGGCTGTATTACTTGAATTTTATAAGCACTCAAATCTTTTTCCGGGTATGAGGTAGGTTGTACACAAACAAATTTCACAAAGCAAAAATACGGTAGTTTTTAACATTTAAGAACCATATGAAAATATTTTCAAGAGGGAATAAGCATATGAGAAAACTTTAATTAATCTTAATTTGGTAAAGAGGCAATTTTGGTCAAGTGGATGGATAGTTAATCCAGAGCTCATCAGAAGGTGGTTGTGGTTCAACTATTAGTAAGAATCTTCCTGAAATTATCTTGCTGCTGTTTTCATCTAGTGAGTGGAATGTACTGAAGATAATTGATTTTTTCTTAGGTGACTAAGGCTCTCACAATGGCCCAGGGATGGCATTGTGAACATTAATTTGGATTAGACTGTAATTGGAGACATAGAAGGTTTAAGAGAGGAGGCTGAATTTTTACTAACCCGAGGACAAATTGTAAGTTGATTAAAAAAAAAAAAAAAGCCCTAAAACTCTTCTCTCAGTTTGGTTGTCATTCTTTTTTTTTTTTTCCTGATGGTAACTGATAACAAACAAAATCCCCCTAACCACTCCCTCACAAAGAAACACAAATATTTAATTAAAGACTTGATGTTGAGGTCACTTTATCTGATTAATTTAATGAATCATTTTGATTGAGACCTTATTATGTATAGCTTTGGAGCTGTGGCACTACAATTAGGGATGAGATCACTTGCTTCCTAAAATGGAATGAAAAACTTGGAATGACCCTCTCATCCTCAATTTGCCTTTGAAAATTCAGTAAAATACTGCTTGGGAATTTTTAAATTAAGAAAATTATGCACTTTTCGTAGAAATAATACATTGAAATTGTGCAAAAGAGGATAAAAAAAGGAAATCTCATCTGCCAAAGTGCAGGATAATTAGAGCCCAGTGAGAGTATTTAGTCTCTAATGAAGGAAATTTTAACTAAATTACTGGATGGAGATAGAAAAGGCACACCTCACCCATGTGGTGGATGGGCATCTGACATTCTCAATGATTCCCCATACAGGTACACATTCAAACTAAAACAGGAAAGGCCTCTTTTAGTGAGGAAATTCTATAGGATGGGGTTGGAACCTGCTTGGGAGATGGAAAACTTGATTTGACAAGTTTGCTCGGTTGTCTGGCGATCTTCAGTACTTTCTAGTTTCAGAAGGCAGGGAATTAGATGCAATGAGGAAGAGAGACACAGAAACGAGATGGGTAGAGATGAATGTGTCTGTGGTGTCGAGAGTGTGATCTCACAAGTGTGCCCATGTGTCAGAGACTGTACTTTGGCAGGTTTGACTGGGACGTCAACAAAGGGCAAATGGCAACCATTGTGGCACAGAAAAGAGCAGAATCTTCAATGATACAGTTGCCTCGGAAAATTTATGTTCACCACACTTCATCGGCACTTGTGATTTTTTACGAGTTGGTCAGTCAGATGCGGTCCCCAAGAGGAGACAGAGGAGAGGCTGAGGAAAAGAGTCTATTACCTACACATGTTCTAGAAGCAGGAGGCACAGCATATGCAGGGCCACATGGGAAAGACATCAGCCTGGTCGGGAGCCAGAAAACAGGAGAGGGGAACAGTCAAGCCATTACCTTTATTGGAGTTTCCTATGAAAAGGTAAGACAGGGCAAATTCAGTGGCATAGGATTGGCTAGTTTGAATAATTTTGGTAGGCTTTGGGCTATGAGGGTGCTCTGTATTTCTCTGGTACCTGGCCCTGGGGCACTTAAGACAGAGGAATATTACCTCCTGGGGTATGTGGGCCAGATAGAGGAGGTGACAAATTAGTTTGCAAATCAAAGGCATGTTCCCAGGTATCTTATGGTTTCTGGTGCAGTTATAAATGGAATCAATTCCTTAATTTCCCTTTCTTCTGTCTCACTGATAGTGTATAGAAATGCAACTCATTTCTGTGCATTGATTTTATATCCTGCCATATTGCTGAATTTCTGTATGAGTTCTAGCAATTTTGGGATGGAGTCTTTTGGGTTTTTCACACAAGATATCATGTCATCTGCAGAGTGACAGTTTGACTTCTTTGCCAATTTGAATGCTTTTTCTTTTTGTTGTCTGATTGCTGAGGCTAGGATGTCTAGTACTATGTTGAACAATAATGGCGAATGCGTATCCTATCTTGTTCCTGACCTTAGGGGAAAAGTTCTCAGTTTCTCCCCATTGAGAATGATATTCACTGTGGGCTTTTTGTAGATGGCTTTAATGATATTGAGGTATGTTCCTTCTATCCCTACACTGTGGAGAGTTTTAATCAAGAAAGGATGCCGTGTTTTGTCAAATTCTTTTTTTCTATCAATTGAGAGGATCATATGGTTCTTGTCCTTTTTTTTTTTAATTAAGGTGATGCATCATGTTAATTGATTTGGGGATGTTGAACCACCCTTGCAGCCCAGGAATAAATTCCACTGTTGGTGGGTACAGTCACCCTGGAAAATAGTATGGAGGTTCCTTAAGAAGTTAAAAATAGAGCTGCCCTATGACCCAGCAATTGCATCACTAGGTATTTACCCCAAGATACAAATGTAGTGATCCGAAGGGGCACCTGCACCCCAATATTTATAGCACCACTGTTTACAATAGCCAAACCGTGGAGGGAGCCCAGATGTCCACTGACAGATGAATGGATAAAGAAGATGTAATACACATACACACACAGGAATATTACTCAGCAATCAAAAAGGATGACATCTTACCTTTACATCAATCTGGATGAAACTGGAGGGTATTATGCTGAGCGAAATAAGTCGATCAAAGAGGGCACCTGGGTGGCTCAGTGGGTTAAAGCCTCTGCCTTTGGCTCAGGTCATGATGTCAGGGTCCTGGGATGGAGCCCCGCATTGGGCTCTCTGCTCAGCAGGGAGCCTGCTTCCCCCTCTCTCTCTGCCTGCCTCTCTGCCTACTTGTGATCTCTCTCTCTCTGTCAAATCAATAAATAAAAATCCAAAAAAAAATAAGTCGATCAAAGAAAGACAATTATCATATGGTTTCATTCATATGTAGAATATAAGAAATAGCTCAGAGGGTCATAGGGAAAGGGAGGGAAAACGGAATGGGAAGAAATCAGAGAGGAAGACAAACCATGAGAGACTCTTAACTCTGGGAAACAAACTGAGAGTTGCTGGAAGGGAGGGGATAGGGGGCTGGGGTAACTGCGTGACTGGCATTAAGGGAGGCATGTGATGTGATGAGTACCGGGTGTTATACGCAACTGATGAATTACTGAACTCTACATCTGAAACTACTGATGTACTATGTTGGCTAATTGAATTTACATTTAAGAAAACCCACAAAGGCATGTTCCCAACTGGTCCCCTTGCTGTCTCTAAGAATTGGCTAGCTCGGGGGGGCAGTCTTTCCATAGCCAGAGAGGTTCTTGAAGATGTCAAAATTCAGAACTCACAGAAAATTAAAAATACAATCCAGAGCCAAAGGTCATTCCTGAGAATCAAAACATAATATACTGAAACCAAAGTCTCTATGATAGCATGAGATATCAAGTGGAGGTTAAATGGCCATCCACGTACCTGTCCATGACTCAGGGAAGCACAGTACCCTTTAGAGTGATATCTCTAAAGTGAGTGCGCCTGTATATGCCTGCATGTGTGCCGAACTGTTATTGCCTCATGTATAATCTTTGTTTTCCTAAACTTTATCTAAATAGAACATTCTTAATGATAATAAAAGGACGGATATGTGTATTTTCCAAGACAAACGGTACATACGTTGTAGGGATATTATCTATTCCTGCCTTTATGGAAAAGCTAAGTAGACTACACTTTAGGTCAGTTCTCTGAAAAGAAGGTTTACTACCATTTTCATGTTCAAGGAAGAAGAAAATATGCATTCAAAATATGCCTTAACATTCTATAAATTCCATAGCTAACCACCTCCTCCAAGTACACCTGTGTTCACAACAAGTCACATCCAACCACACCAAAACAGCTTTTTTTCACGGTCTCCCTACAAAAGGCATTACGATGTTTGCCTCATGCACAGACAGTAAACCGAATAAGCAAGCACTGAGAAAAACACTGAGTGATGCCTGGCATAATTTAATATTTTAGTTTCAACATTGTCTTTTTTTTTTTTTAAGATTTTATTTATTTATTTGACAGAGAGGAGAGAGATCACAAGTAGGCAGAGAGAGGGGGAAGCAGGCTCCTTGCTGAGAAGAGAGCCCGATGCGGAGCTCGATCCCAGGACCCTGAGATCATGACCTGAGCCGAAGGCAGAGGCTTTAAGCCACTGAGCCACCCAGGCGCCCCTTCAACATTGTCTTAGTTTAAAAAAAGTGACATCTTCTCCAGAGCATGCTTTTTTTTCACTCATCTCCAGGTGTGTCATCTGAAAGGCCTTCATGGGGGTTAATGACAGACTAGAGCTGAGCTGTTGAGTAATGCGTATTTAACCAGAAGGTACTCTTTGTTCCCCCAATCCTTCTGCCTTTGTTCAAGTTCTCTACTCTGCTTGATAAACACTGTGTGCCCCACTTCCTTCTATAAAAGCTACTACTCTACTAAATCTGTTTGATATTTTCCTTTTATATAATGAAACATTGATCATGCCAAGGGGAAAAAAGGGTTCTCCCTTTTTCTTCAACGGAAAAACCTAATTGGATTTGGTATTGTCCCAACTCAGACAGTAGGGATGTAGGAAGTTTAGCAGGGTCTACTCAGAGTTAGGGTACACTTTTGACATCTGCATTTTTTTTTTTTACGACAAATGTCATTTAGATTGCTAAGAATTACCCTAGGTTTTCCTGTTAGCTAATTCAGATGAAAGGCTATAAATGACATTGCATAAGTTGTACGAGACAAATAGAAACCAAGAACATATTGTTGTACAAAGAAATGAAATTGAGCTATATATACACTGAAGTCCCCATAAGTTTGACATCTCTGAAATATAAGCATGATTATAAATGTAATTCCTTTCAAAAATATCTAGTATCAGAACTTATACCTCCAAAATGAACTCTGTCACCGTCAGAACAGTGGCAGTAGGGTCCCTAGACCACTGGCTTTTAAGCCTAAACGAGTCAGGCCTTCCTTCTGGCATCAACATTCACAACCAAGCTAGGCCTCAGCATCTGCAATTATTAAGTGGTGGGGATAATGCCTACTTCTCAGGGGGACCTGAGGGCTAAATGAAAGTGCGCTAACCTGAGCTTTCTGGTATTCAGAAAGTATCAGCTCTCTATTCCTCTTCCGTTTAAGAAGAGAATGGTGCAAAATACAAGACCCAGGAAGAGCAGGAGAGGCTTCTGCTGTCTCCAGAAGCTATGCTGCATTTATTTCAATTAACTACACTCGAACACATTTGAACATAGCACCTACTAAGCATGTCCCTTCTGAAAAAAGGTGGATTTGGATTTTGGATACTTTCTTTTTTTTTTAATTTTTTTAATTTTTATTTTTTTAAAGATTTTATTTATTTGGCAGAGAGAGATCACAAGTAGACAGAGAGGCAGCCAGAGAGAGAGAGGGGGAAGCAGGCTCCCTGCTGAGCAGAGAACCCGATGTGGGGCTCCATCCCAGGACCCTGAGATCATGACCTGAGCCAAAGGCAGAGGCTTTAACCCACTGAGCCACCCAGGCGCCCCTGGATTTTGGATCCTTTCAAGAGTAACTTTCAAAGCCAATTCTTGTGAATGTAGTGAATGATCAAGTTTGGGTAAATGTTTTTTTGGTAACATAGCACAGACACACATATACATGCACGTGTGTGCTAACACACGCGCACACACACATAAGAGCACATACAAGTGTGTACTCCTTTGTATACACCGCCTGATTATAATGAGACAAATTACTTCTCAAGGCACTTCCCACAACGGTTTAGCTTCGGCAGCACGGCCTATCCTCCTGGTGACGGCCCAGTCGAGTAGGCAGCTGGCTTGCTGGAAGCTCCTGCATGGGTTAAATCATACCTTCCTGGTCTACCTCACCTTAAAAGTTAAATGGGGGTCACAAGAGCAAATCCATGAGTTAAATATAAAGTGCTACAAAATTTGTTAATGGCGGATTGGAAAAGGCCTTTAGAAGTCTAAGCTCTCCATTTTGGACATTGAAAAGTGAGACCCAGAAAAGCATCAAGAACACCAGCAGCAAGCAGTTGGGATTTCCTGAACCTGCTACATTGATGAATGGGAACACAACGTTCACATTTTCACATTTCCTGCTGGAAGTGGCCACAGGCCATCGAGAGTCAGCGACTGTGAGTCTTTCTGGTTCATACAGAGATGTTCTACAAAGTTGTGTTCAGTTCACTTGTAAGAAACAGAACGGTCCTTAATGTAAAGAATAAGGCCATAATGAAAAAGATACATTGCCACTGTCTTCTTACCTTCTGTGTCTCCATGTAATCAGGCATTCGGTGTTTTTTTGTTTTTGTTTTAGTTTTCAATAAATATTTCCCCCCCACCCCCAGTTTTATTGAGGTATAATTGGAATACAAAAAAATTGCATAATTAAGTATACAATTTAGGGAGTTTGAACATATGTATACTTTCTCGTTACCATCACCATAATCAAGGGAAAATCAAGGCAGAGCCTGGGCAGGTACCGATTTCTGGAGGAAATCACCTCCAGAAGTTTTGTGTCTCCCCTCCCTTTATTTTTTTTTTAAGATTTTATTTATTAATTTGACAGAGAGAGAGATCACAAGTAGGTAGAGAGGCAGGCAGAGAGAGAGGGGGAAGCAGGCTCCCTGTGTAGCAGAGAGCCCGACATGAGGTTTGATCCCAGGACCCTGAGACCACGACCTGAGCCAAAGGCAGAGGCTTTAATTCACTGAACCACCCAGGCATCCCTGTCTCCCCCTTTTTTGTGGTAAGAACACTTAACATGGGACTTAGCCTCTTGACACATTTTTTTAAGTGCACAATATCTATTGTTCTCTGTGCAATCCTTGTCACGCTCTTTGATTCATATCTTCAGCCCGTCCTTGAAATGTTTCCTTGTGTTTTCATTATCCTCCTTTTACTATATTTCTGCTCTGGTGGATTGTAAGCATTGGCGCTACCATCTCTTGACCCAATACATTTTCTTACAGACTTCATGGATTTGGACTTGTTGGGTTTTCCGCTAAGTTTCATCTTTAAATTCACTTCACATTTTTGTTTTGGCTGCCCTTTCCCATGAGGACTTCTGTTTATATCACATTTCTTTTCTCTGACATGGAAATCAGCAAATACGTCTGCTGCGGACAAAGGTAAAGCATTATTGCAATAATGAAGAAGCTTACAAAAAAGGAAAATTGATGAATGCAGCAGCATGTGTTTGTGATTAAATCAAAGGCAGACTCAAGGCTTCCTAGCAATCCAACCTGATTAACTGTTTTCCACATCTTGATATTGTACAAAATAATTGACAATGGCAGGGACAAGGGAAAAATCAGATGCAAAATTGGGTATATCAGTGGCAGATGGTTAACAAGATAAATTGCCCAGTGTCTTCTAGAGTTTCCTTATTTCTAGAAATGATTGTTTCCATGACCAACCCTATTTTCACAGACAATAATATAGTTTCCAATATCCAGAAGGTGGAAAAACATTAAGTTGTTAGTAGGAGCCAATCAACCGATCTTTACCACCCATAAAGAGGAAAGACCAGTTTTCTGTTATTCTGTACAATTACACCTTCTAAAGTCAGCATTCCAAACTTACAGATTGTCCCGTAACTGTATTAAGTCCCTATTTTTTTCAGTAATGATGTTGAAGTTAATAAAAATAATTATAATAGATGAGAAAAGCTAATATATCAGGTGCCCATTATTAGAACAGGAATTATTTTGTATTTGTTAAAAGTTCTAATTCTCACAAGTGTATTCAGTAGGAATTATAATCTCCATTTTTTTTTTTTTAAGATTTTATTTATTTGACAGAGAGAAGCACAGTGAGAGAGGGAACAGAAGCAGAGGGAATGGTAGCGGGAGAAGCAGTCCTCCCGCCGAGCAGGGGCTCGATCCCAGGACCCTAGGATCATGACCTGAGCCAAAGGCAGATGCCCAACGACTGAGCCACCCAGGCGCCCCTATAATCTCCATTTTATATGTGAAAAAACTGAGGCTCAGCATTGTTAAATACCTTGCACATAGGTAGGTAGTGTCGGCAATCAGCCGTACCCTAAATCCTCTGTTATTTCCATGGTGAAACTCCATGGATTTGTGAGGAGATAGTGCAGCAAAAAACATTTTTTTTGAATTTACTGTCAATATTATTCCAGTATAGCTATGTAATTAACTTAACAGTATAAAGCCAGTGAATTCCATTATTAGACAGAAGAGGGAAAAAGGCTATGGGATTTAAACTTAAATGACCCGGCCCTGCCATTGATCAGCCAGGAAACTTTAGCTTCAGTTCCACTGAAACTCAGTTTTATTAATCTTCAAAAGTAATGTGTTATCAAAGGGTTTTGTGATAATTAAGTGAAGTAATATGAACCAAGAAGTTTATACAAATTTTAAAACTTTATGCAAATATGGGTTATTCGTGTTAAGTAGAAAGAAGATTGTTTAGTGAATCTGTCAGAATAAATCATCAATAAGATTTCGAGGCTAGGAGAGGTTTCTAGCCCACACCAAATGAAATGACTGAACTCTGTACCCTCTTGTTTTCAGTCCTACAACATGGACATAAGCTTGTTCTTTTTAACATCATCTTTTAGTGATCTCATTAGTGTCACTCCTCAAGTCCAGTAAGCATTTACCGAGGGAAAGGGCACCAATGGAGCAATGTTCATGGCTGCCTAAATCAGCAGGCAGAGCCTGGGCAGGCACCGAGACATCATACAAAGAGCCACGAAGGCGGGAACAGTAGACTGGATGGCACAGGTGACCCCGGAGAGACATATGGACTCAAGGTAACAGAAGCAGAGATGGGCTTCTGGAACAGGAAATCAGAGGGGACACTGTAAAAGTACCTAGAGGAGCCAATCAAAGGTAAGGATTTCCAGGTGCCCAAAACTGACAACGGCTTGGTCAGATAAGACAGAAGAGGCAACACTTTGGTCAAACAATAGCTTTTTTTTTTTTTTCCAGAAATAAATTCATATCCTCATCTACTTTAATCACTTTCAAAGACACTATTTGGGGGACGAAGAGTAGAAAAATTAGGTGGGAAGGTTGAAGTCTTCATGGATGATCATTTGTATGAATCCTAACACAACTAAGACACAAAACAGAAAACTACAGGTTATTGCCACTAAGGCCTTTAGCTATTGGTGAGGTGTGCCAGACTGCTTGCACTGATAGTCTCTTGCCTTCAGAACAGCTCAGTGGCAGTGGCTGACAAACCAGGGACAAAAAAATCCACAATAAATGTGGTCTACAACTCTGTAATTTTACCATCTTTCTCTCCCTGTCTCTCTGTCTCTCTCTTTATACACACACACACACACACACACACACACACACACACACACACACACACACTCCTCCATGCCCCCCAGTTCATCACTCAGGTGCCAGAGAGACAGGTTGTATCAGAAGCAGGGGGCTCATCTCTGGCTCAGAACTTTTTCTGGGCTGCCTCTTGCCTGCCCCTCAGGCGTACAATTAATTTCCTTCTCAGGTGCGCCGTTAATCTTTCGCTTTTGTTTCTTCATTCCTGTTTTCTCCCTGAGGTGAAAACATCCCGGCAAATTTGCATATTTGGCTGTCCTCTGGAGGTCCCGGGCAGGCTGCAGCGACTGGGCTGGAACCGGTTTCTGTTCTCTCACTGATCCCATAGATGGAGATGGGGTGGGTGGGGGATTTCACTGCTGCCCCCAGAGAGGGAGTAACCAAATCGATAGCCCTGTTGCTGTTTCCATCTGTCAGGGTGACATGCCAACTGGCTAATGTTGAATTATTGATATGCCTTCCCAAAGCGACTTAACCAAACAATTCAAAATCAGTGAAAAGGGGGCGGTCAATTGCAAATGAGGTTAACTCCATTTTGTCATGCGGACAGGAAGCTGATGGCTGCCTCCAAGCCAAATCTGCTTGATTTATGTTATCGCTGAGAGAGGTTCTCAGTGCCATAAAGGGAAAGAACACAACGGAACAACAAAATTCGCCTTTTCACCAGAGAGGATTCAGATGGCTCTCCAAATGAACCGCATTTACTTGTTAACCTCCTCTTCTCTCCTCTCCCCAGCAAAATTTGGATAGCAACAACCAGAGGGAATGTTCTCTCATAGTCAAAAAAAAAATGCCAAGATTTTCTTGACTAACTGGGTTCCTTCCATGAGTTTGACCTTTGGTCCTAAGGGAAAGGTGATTACTGGAGATACAAAGGCTCACCTCTGACTAAATTCCTTCTAAATTCAGCTGGGTTTAAGATACTAGAGCAATTAGGGAACCTAAGAGATGACAACTGGTGGATTTTACTGAGCAGCATCCTGGGAGATCACAATACATCCCCTTACGTATTCAGTGCTGTAAATTATATTCTTTAAGGAGCGCATTAATTGTTATGCACTGAGTAAACATCTGCTTTGTTTCATACACAGAGGTGCCAAGAGGTACTTGTCATGAAAATGTGTCTGTCCAGGCTGCCCGATATAATAAATAAATGGGCATGTTGTGTATTTCCATTCATTTTGTTGGACCTTTTATTCAAGTGCCTCCCAAGACACATGCACAGACCAGAATGTTTAAAGGATTAACTTTCATAAATTTTAAGCATTCCACAGCATTTCACCTGTCTATATTTTTCACTCCTTTCTCCAAACCCAGTGAACTGTTACAAACATGGCTCTGCAGCACCATCTAGTGGACAGGAAGGGGGGCTCGTACCCCCCATAACTAGCTATAAAATTGCAGGTGGCGCCCAACCCTCTGGTTCCTCATGGAGTATACCAGTCACATTGTGAGCCCAGTGAAACACCAGTAGGGTGGTGAGAACTGAGGCTGCGGTGTGGTTGTCGGGCAGGGCGGGAAGGCTGCCGCCAAATGAAGCAGTGCATTCATTGATCTGTGCATTTTGATCGGTGGAGAAATCAGTTATTAATCAGCAAAGAACTATTGATTTCCCAGCACAGTCCTAGCCAGAAAGCAGTCTATCAGCTGTTACTATTAACGATGTGTTGGGAAGTTACCCACTAGCAACTCTGCCCTGGCTTCAGGAGGCAGATCATTAAAAGATGGGAGATCCTGAGGGCTGAAGGAGACTGAAGCATTTTGGACGGAACCCAAAACCAATTTGCATTTTGTAGTTCAAAATGGGGCTAGTCATTAATTCTCTTTACAGAAAAAGAATGTGAAAACTGCATATTGATGGCACGTGGGTTCTAATGCTTAACTAGAAATGAAATTATTAAGACCAAGAAAAAAAGAATCGATAATCAACAAATATTTATGACGTGTCTGCCTAGTACCAGGCACTCCTCTAGGGGGAATAAACATTAAAATCCTGCCCTTTTTATTAGCATTTAATACTCTGTGTCATGTGTCACAGACACAGGGTGCTACCGCACTTGGAACCAAAATTTCTTTCATTTTGTATAAATACACTTAAGAGTTCTACTAAAAGACCATCATGGTATGAGATGGGTTTCTTAAAAGAGAAACAATAACCTAACACATTCAGTTTAGCTGTTAGTTTTTCCTCCTACGTGGGTCTTTGATGAGATTATCCTTATTAAGAACAGTAAATGTTTGGCCCTTCAACAGAGTTTTCTCATGGCAATTGTCCTTTATAGCCAGTCTGGAAGCGATTTCAGATGAATGACTGACTACAAAGTCATCAAGGTTTTCGACAAAGTCTAGGTTTCTAAAATCTTGCTCCATGGGATCCACTGTCACAGAAAAAGATTTGGTACTGAGGGTCTGCCTAGCTGTCTCCTTAAGTGAGATTTCAAACTCTGTCCTTTGGGGGACAAGAGCAGTTGTCCGATCAACCAACCCTGCAAAGGGGTGACATCTGTGGAGAGTCTGGTAATTGAGGGAAAGCTAAAGAGTCCTCCTGCTAAAGAGGCAGGAAGAAACATTTTGGATAGGATTGTAAAAAGCCAGGTATATGATCAGGAGAAGTGGGTGACAGTCTATATTGGAGACACTGAGGAAATCAGGATGAGCTGAGAATAGGTCTGTGAGGTCATGCTGAGGTACCTGAGTGGAACATGTTGGCAGAAGTTGAGATACTATAAGATAAAGAGCAATTTCTGAAGGAAAACAGTTCATTCAATTTTGGAAAGATTAAATTTAAAACATTACAGGGGGGGAAAGAAAAAAAGAAAAAAACGAATGGGGTGGGGGCAGTGCCTGTGTTAAGCTTAATGAAACCAACGGATTGGTGCTGAGTTGATGCCTTTATTCGTGCTAGCTCTAGCTAGGTCTCCCACACTCACCAATGCACCGGCATATAGAGAAAGAGTGAGTTTCGAAAAGCGCTGCAGTTTTATAGGGGTCAGGGGCCAATGAGATTGTAACACACACAGAAAGTTACATTGTCATGTTAGGCCACACACAGGTGGCCAATTGAATTACAATTTACCCTATGGTAGCTGATTGAGCTAGCCTATCACTCTGGTCAGAATTGGCACACAAATTTGGCGGGCAGAAGGCGGGGTTTACATTCTTCGGGGGTTAGGGGTTCCGCATTCCTATTGGCTAACTCTAATTCAAGGGCGGGCTGGGCAATATAGCACAAAACGAGTTAGCCTTGCTCTGCTCTTTCATTTACCTTTGTTAAAAAGAAAACCGAAGGCCCAAGATGGTGTCACTTAGGCCAACTCACCAAACCGAGGCTAATGCCTAATCTAATTGTGGTTTCAACTGTCTCCAGAAATGTAATCTTCACTGGCCCATCAGTCATTTTCCAAGGAGCACGTGGGCCCTCTGCAGGCCCCTCCCCCAGCCCCTACAAGTAGTCCAGGGGTCTTCAGGATAAGAACCCCTACTATTCCCCCTCGGAGAGTGACCTCTTTGCCTGGAACAATCCTTCCTTTTCTTTTGCTAATAACTTCCTTACCCTGCTCTCCTTCCTACAAAAATCTTCCAGTCTGTACAATGGAGTGCATTCTATACTCCTCCAAGGAACGCTCCTCCACTTGTGAGGTGGGATGCCACCGGATTTGAGAGTAATTTGCCTTAATAAAGCCAATTAGGTCTTCAAATTTACTCAGTTGATTTTTCATTCTTTGATATATTCATCCTTTAAATATTAAGCCATAGAGAGATGGACTCCCATTTTTCTTTTTAACATAGCCAATTGAGACCAGGAGTTCACGTAATTAGGGCTACTTTTTTTTTTTTTTTTAAGATTTTTATTTATTTATTTTAGAGAGGGATAGAGAGCGTGAGCAGAGGTGGGGAAGAGGGAGAAGGGGAAAGAGAATCCCAAGCAAACTCTGTGCTGAGCACAGAGCCTAATGCGGGGCTCAATCCCAGGACCCCGAGATCATGACCTGAGCTGAAATAAAGAGTCAGTCGCTTAACCGTCTAAGCCACCCAGGCACCCCAGGGCTACTTAAAAAGAGAAAAATTCAATGCAGTACTCACATTCACACTACTTGTAATATGCTTAAAATATGATTGGAAAGATAAACCAAGGACACTTGAAATGATGAAGTGAGACTTTAAACGCGTATCAAGAGTGATTTAGATATGGGTAAGATTTTCCGTTGAAACTGGGAAGCTTCAACCTTCCCCTTCTCCTTTATTGCCTGCCTCTTCTCTCTGACATTCACCAATCAGCTATCTTTCCTCACTTGTTCATTCCCTTTGGCCTGTGGAAGTTCTGAGCAGAAAATACCATTGGGCTGTAAGTCAGCTAGTTCAGAGGCCTAGGAAATTTTAAAGGGCAGGGAGCAAGAAGTCAGGCTAATAAGAGGAGAGCTACTCAGTTCTAATGAAGCACGTGAATCACCCGGGATCTTGTTAAACTGCAGACTGTGTTCTCTGGGGCCTGAGATTCTGCATTTTCTAGCAAGCTCTCAAGCTATGCCTCCATGTGTCCATGGATACACTGAAAGCAAGGTATGAGGCACTGTCAGACTATCAGCTTTGGGGTCAGACTATCAGCTTTGGGGTTAAACTGACTGCCCCAGTCATTTCTTAGATGGTTGACCTTGGACAAGTGATTGAGCCTCAGTAAAGATTTCTTCTTCTCTAACAGTAATATCTTAACTTATGGGGTTGCTATTTTCTATGTGCATTGTGGTGTCCTTCGTGTCCTTGAATATGGCTCTTATGCACAGGGAAGATTTTTTTCAGGGACAGTTTCGGTCTTAAAAATTATTATTTAACTTAAGCTACAGATTCAGAAAATTAAGGGCCTGTGCTCAGGAAGCAGCTGCTATGTTTGAGACTCTGGGACCTCAGACCAGTGACTTACCCTTATACACATCAACTCTTTTACTCTTCACCATAACCCTGTATGGGGACCATTATCATCCCCAGCTGGGTCTTAGCTTCTATTTTTCTAAACGAGGAATACTAATAGGGCGCTTGTGAGAATTAATTGAGTTCCTCTGTGAAAATCATTTAGAAGAGGCCTGGCACATCCAAGACCTTGCATCACTCAGTTCTTAAGCCTTTAGGTGCAACATATAAATCTTAGCTTTCTGTTTATAAATCTAGCAAACTTTGACGATCATTTTGCAAAGTAGCATTTATAGTTAAAGCTGGTTCTGGCCACCGGTGAGGGTGCGTATGGGGGGTCGTTTTCTGTACACCACCAAGCAATTCTGGGACACCAGCTGGGTGTCCTGCAAATCATCTCAATGCTGCCACCATCTAACAGAAGCATCAGGTCCCACAGGGGAAGGGCTCAGCCCCGCAGCACTGCCCCCCAACCCCCTTTGGATGCTGGTTGCAAGCAATCTCCTGTGTTTCTCACTAATGTGCCTTAGAGGTTCCAACAACCTCCTCCTTGGGTTTGATTAACTTGCTAGAGCAGCTCGAAGAACTCAGAAACATTTTACTTACTAGATCAACAGCTTGTTAAAACAGGATATAACTTGGGAATAGCCAGCTGAAGAAATGCATAGGGTAAGGCAGGAACAGCAAGGAGCTCTGAGCTTCTGTGCCCTCTCCTGCTCTGCCACTCGCCTGGTACCTCCAAGCGTTCACCAACCTGGAAGCTTCCTGAACCCAGTACTTCTGGGTTTTTACAGAGGTTTCATTCTGATCACGATTGATTAAAATCACCGGCCTTTGGTGATGGAACTCATTCTCCCCTTTCCTTTTCCACGGAGGTCATTGTGAGTGGGACTGAAAATTCCAAGTCTCCAATCACTTGGTTGGTTCCATGGAACCACCTTTCTCCCTAGGACACTTTGGGGCATTTCAAAAGTCACCTCATTCACATAATACAAGACGCCTTTGAGGTGCTTCTCACTTAGGAAACTCCAAGGGTTTTCGGAGCTCAGTGCCAGAACCTATGTATTTCTTACTGTAAACCACAGTATCACAACAACTTAATTTGTCCTATGCACTTTCAATTGCATTTATAGGGCACCTGGGTGGCTCTGTCCGTTAAGTGTCCGCCTTCAGCTCAGGTCATGATCCCACGGTCCTAGGGTCGAGCCCCATGTCGGGGCTCCCTACTCAGGGCGGGGTTGCTTCTATCTCTTCCTCTGCCGCTCCCCCTACTGGTGCTTTCTCTCTGTCAAAATAAATATATATATTTTTAAGATTTTACTTATTTATTTGTCAGTGAGAGAGGGAACACAAGCAGGGAGAGTGGGAGAGGGGAGTGGGAGAGGGAGAAGCAGGCTTCCCGCCGATCAGCTGAGCAGGGAGCCAGACACAGGACTCATTCCAGGGTCCTGGGATCATGACCTGAGCCCAAGGCGGACGCTTAATGACTGAACCACCCAGGTGCCCCATAAATAAAAATCTTTTTTAAAAAATTAATTCCATTTGTAAATCCAGTGGTCTTCATTTTTAAGTAATTCATTTGTCTATAAGCTGCATGATATCAAGTACCTGAATAATTCTCATAAATCTAAAACTTTGAACTAATAATTATGGGATCTTAAGCAGTGGCATAGCAATGCTAATGGAGGTTAGTGGGAAGAGGGGCAGGCAGGGGCTAGGGGCTCCGTCCTAAGAGGGAAACTATCCTTGAAAGGAAAAAGATATCCCATCCTGTTATCCTACAGGTTAATCAAATTACAAGAGCCTGCCGACATTCTCATAAAAACCCCTAGATTTAGAAACTCTGGTGCAATCTTCTCGGATCCTCTCCCTCTTTGGGAGTTTTGTACTACCACTCAATAAACTTTGCTTTGCTGCCCACCACTCTTCTTCTGGTCTAACTCTTCATACTTCAAAGTCCTGTGACTGAGAACCGTGGGCATTAAAGGAAAAGAAATCCTGAAACAGTGGTAGTGATAAATGTGGTCTGGGGGCACAGACAATTCTACGTTTTCTGTAGAAAATTTAAAAACAATAATAAAACAGATTAAGTGCTTATTAGTTTGCTTTTTATTATCACTATTGACATGCTAGTATTATATTAGCTAAATATATCTGAGATAAAACAGTTCTCAACTCTGAGAGGGATCACACCTATGGTAGATCTACCCTGAACTTATGTTTTCTTGAATATTCCAAAACTACTTAAAGTCTTAGGCAAATTCTCCTGTACTTTTCAAATAAAAATAGCAAATCTAAGTTGTCACTAGACTTATCTGTTAATATATCATTAAACATTATAAATAATTAAAGTACCAAATTTTTTTTCCTTAAACATTGCTAAAAATATTAATTCCACAGGTTTGCTCTATATCACCACTTGCACATTTAATTGTAAATTTTGCCAGGGTTTTATAATGTTGACTCAATAATGAAACACTTGTCATAGAAATAGAACAGTGTAGTGGGTTAAGAGTACACGTGTTTGGAGTGGACGATCTGGCCCTGTCACTTGCCAACTGTGACCCTGGGCTGGTTATATAACCTCTCTGTGTCTCAGTTTACTAATGCATCAAATGGGATACTAAGAGCAAGTAGCTAACTTAAAGGTCACTAATTATTATATTAAACTGTTAGTATATGTTAAACGTTGATTGACTATATCAGCTTCAGTCTATTTCTGAATTCTCTATTTCACTTTATTGATCTATTTTTAGATCAGTACCACACTGTCTGGATTATTGTAGCTTTATGTTCATTCTTAAATCAGACACTGCAAGTTCACCAATGTTGTTCTTTTTCAAAGTGATTTTGGCTGTTCTTCACTTGTGAAGCTATCTAGGCCTGGAGTTTTCTTGGTGGGAAGGTTTTTAATTTTAAATTCAGTTTCTTTAACAGGTATAGGGCTAGTCATATTTTCAAAATTTTCTTATTGTGTCAGTTTTGGTAATTTGGGTCCTTTAAGGAAGGACCTTTATCCATTCATCAGTTGGTGGACATTTGGGCTCTTCCCATAATTTAGCTATTGTTGATAATGCTGCTGTCAACATCTGGGTGCACGGACCTTTTCGAATCTGTATTTTTGTATCCTTTGGGTAAATACCTAGTAGAGCAATTGCTGGAGCACAGGGTAGTTTTATTTTTAACTTTTTGAGGAATCGCCATACTGTTCTCCAGAGTGGCTGCACCAGTTTGCATTCCCACCAACAGTGCAAGAGTGGTCCCCTTTCTCCACATCCTCACCAGCATCTGTTGTTTTCTGTGTTGTTAATTTTAACCATTCTGATGGGTATGAATTGGTATCTCATCATGGTTTTGATTTGTATTTCCCTGATGATGAGTGATGTTGAGCATCTTTTCAAGTGTCTGTTAGCCATCTGGATGTCTTCTTTGGAAAAATGCCTATCCGTGTCTTCTGCCCATTGCCTAATTGCATTGTTTTTTGGGTATTGAGTTTGATAAGTTATAAAGAACTATAAAGAGATTTTGGATACTAACCCTTTATCAAATATATCATTTGCACATATCTTCTCCCATTCCATAGGAAGCCTTTAAGTTTTGTTGATTTTTTCCTTTGCTGTGCAAAAGACCTTTTTAATCTTGATAAAATCCCTAATAATTCATTTTTGCTTTTGTTTCCCTTGCCTCTGGCAATGTATCTAGTAAGAAGTTGCTACGACTGAGGTTAAAGAGGTTGCTGCTTGTGTTCTCCTCTATGATTTTGATGCTTTCCTATTTCACATTTAAATCTTTTATCCATTTTGAATTTATTTTTGTGTATGGTATAAGAAAGTGGTCCAGTTTCATTCTTTTGCACGTAGCTGTCTAGTTTTTCTAACACCATTTTTTGAAGAGACTGTCTTTTTCCCATTGGAGGTTCTTTCCTACTTTGTGGAAGCTTAGTTGACTATTTTTGTGGGTCCACTTCTGGGTTTTCTATTCTGTTCCATTGATCTATATGTCTGTTTTTGTGCCAGTGCCATACTGTCTTGATGAATACAGCTTTGTAATATAGCTTGAAGTCCAGAACTGTGATGCCTCCAGGTTTGCTTTTCTTTTTCAAGGTTGCTTTGGCTATTCAGGGTCTTCTGTGGTTCTATACAATTTCAGAATTGTTTGTTCTAGCTCTGTGAAAAATATTGTTGGTATTTTGATAGGAATTGCATTGAATGTGTAGATTGCTTTGGATAGTATAGACATTTTAACAATATTTATTCTTCCAATCCATGAGCATGGAATGTTTTTCCATTTCTTTGTGTCATCTTCAATTTCTTTCATCAGCATTTTTGAGTTTTCAGAGGAAAGACTTTTTTTTAACCCCTTTGGTTAGGTTTATTCCTAGGTATCTTATGGTATTTGGTGCAATAGTAAACGGGATCGATTCCTTGATTTTTCTTTCTGCTGCTTCATTATTGGTGAAATGCAACCGATTTCTGTACGTTGATTTTGTATCCTGCCACTTTGCTGAATTTGTGTATCAGTTCTACCAGTTCTTTGGTGGAGTCTCTTGGATCTTCTACATAGAGTTTCATGTCGTCTCAGTGTACTGCAAGTTTGTCTTCTTCCTTGCTAGTTTGAATGCCTTTTATTTCTTTTTGTTGTCTGATTGCTGAGGCTAGGATTCCCAGTACTATGTTAAATATAATGGTGAGAGTGGACATCCCTGTTTGTTTCTGACCATAGAGGAAAAGCTCTCAGTTTTTTCCCATCAAGGATGATATTAGCTGTGTTAACAGTTTGAGAAGAATAGGTATTAATTCTTCTTTAAATGCCTGGTAGAATTTCCCTGGGAAGCCCTCTGGCCCAGGACTTCTGTTGATTGGGAGATTTTTTGATGACTAATTCAATTTCTTTAATGGTTATGGATCTATTGAAATTTTCTGTTTCTTTCTGTTTCAGTTTTGGTAGTTTGTATGTTTCTGGGAATTTGCTCATTTCTTCCAGATTGTCCAATTTGTTGGCATATAATTTTTCATAATATTCTCTTATAATTATTTTATTTCTGTGGTGCTGGTTGTGATCTCTCCTCTTTTGTTTGTGTTTTTATTTCTTTAGGTCCTTTCTCTTTGCTTTTTATAAGTCTTACTAGGGTTTATCAATTTTATTAATTCTTTTGAAGAACCAGCTCCTACTTCCATTGAGCTGTTCCCCTGCGGTTTTGTTTGTTTCTTTATCATTTTTTTCTGTTGTAATCTTTATTATTTCCCTTCTTCTGCTGGCTTTAACTTATTTGCTGTTCCTTTTCTACCTCCTTTAGGTGTAATGTTAGGTTTTATATTTGAGACTTTTCTTGCTTCTTAAGATAGGTCTGTATTGCTATGTACTTCCCTCTTATGACTACTTTTGCTTCATCCCAAAGGTTTCAGACTGTCAAAATGAAAACATCATTTTCATTTGCTTCCATATACTTTTACATTTTTTCCTTAATTTCCTGGTTAAACCATCCATTCTTTAGTAGGATGTTCCCTAACCTCCATGTATTTGTGGTCTTTTCAAATTTTTTCTTGTGGTTGGCTTTAAGTTTCATAGCGTTGTGTTCTGAAAATACGCATGGTATGATGTCAATCATTTTGTATTTTTTAAGCGCTGATTATTTACCCTGTATGTGATCTTTTCTGGAGAATGTTCCATGGACACTTAAAAAGAATGTGTATTCTGCTGCTTTAGGATAAAATGTTCTGAGTATATCTGTTAAGTCCGTCTGGTCCAGTGTGTCATTCAAAGCCATTGTTTCCTTGTTGGTTTTCTGCTTAAATGATCTATCCATTGCTATAAGTGGTATATGAAAGGCTTCTACTATTATTGTATTGTTATCAATGAGGTGGTTTTTTTTTAGTTTTTTTTTTTTTAAGATTTTATTTATTTATTTGACACAGGGAGAGAGATCACAAGTGGGCAGAGAGGCAGGCAGAGAGAGGGGGGGAAGCAGGCTCCCTGTTGAGCAGAGAGCCCAATGTAGGACTCGATCCCAGGACCCTGAGATCATGACCTGAGCTGAAGGCAGAGGTTTTAACCCACTGAGCCACCCAGGTGCCCTGTATCAATGGGTTTTTTTAATGTCTGTTATTAATCGATTTATTTATATATTTGGGTGCTCCCAAGTTGGGGGCACAAATATTTTTTTTTATTAATTTTTATTAACATATAATGTATTATTTGCCCCAGGGTACATGTCTGTGAATCTTCGGGCTTACACATTTCACAGCACTTAACAGCACATACCCTCCCCAAAGTCCACAACCCAGCCATCCTATCCCTACCCACTCCCCCCCCCCCCCCCCCCCCCCCCCCCCCCCCCCCCCCCCCCCCCCCCCCCCCCCCCCCCCCCCCCCCCCCGGTCACCCTTAGTTCATTTCTTGAGTCTAGGAGTCTCTTATGGTTTATCTCCCTCCCCATCCCTTCCTGTTTCATTTCTCTCTGGGGGCACAAATATTGACAAATGTTAGATCTTGTTGTTGGATAGACCCCTTCATTGTGATATATATATAGTGCCCTATTTAATCTCTTGTTATAGTCTTTGATTTAAAATCTAGTTTGTCTGATATAAGTATGGCTACTCTGGCTTTCTTTTGATGTTCATTAGCATAATAAATTGTTCTCTGTCCCCTCAATTTCAATCTGCAGGTGTCTTTAGGTCTAAAATGAATCTCTTGTAGGCAGCATATAGATGGGTCTTTTTTTTTTTTTTTTAATCTATTCTGATACCCTATGGCTTTTGATTGGAGCATTTAGTCCATTTCCATTCAGAGTGATAATTGATAAATATGAATTTAGTGCCAATGTATTACCTGTAAAGTTGTTTCTGGA
This sequence comes from Procyon lotor, assembly GCA_028646535.1. Classification (NCBI taxonomy): domain Eukaryota; kingdom Metazoa; phylum Chordata; class Mammalia; order Carnivora; family Procyonidae; genus Procyon; species Procyon lotor. The sequence goes on along the minus strand of CM053608.1, from coordinate 74,392,048 downwards.
TATTTTTCTTTTCCTTTCTAGTTTTCTTTGTTTTTGATCTTTCTTTTCCAATCAAAGAGTCCCTTTAATATTTCTTGCAGGGCTACTTTAGTGGTCACATACTCCTTTAGTTTTTGTTTGTCTGGGAAACTCTATCTCTCCTCTATTCTGAATGACAGCCTTGCTGGATAAAGTATTCTTGGCTGCCTATTTTCCCCATTCAGGACATTGAGTATATCATACCACTCTCTTCTGGCCTGTCAAATTTCTGAAAAGAGATTTTCTGCTCCCCTTATTTGTTTTCCTTTGTAGGTTAGGGTTTTCTTTTTCCTTGCTGCTTTCATAATTCTTTCCTTATTTCTATTTTATGCAAATTTTACAATAATAGATCTTGGTGTTGACCTGCTTTTGTTGATTTTGATGGGAGTTCTCTGTGCCTCCTGGATTTGGATATCTGTTTCCTTCTGCAGATTAGGGAAATTTTCAGCTATAATTTGCTCAATCTTCCCCTTTTTTTCTTCTCTTCTTCTTCTGGGAATCCTATGATATGAATGTTTTTAGGCTTTATGGAGTTGCTAAGTTCCCTAAATCTACATTCATGATCCAATATTTTTCTTTTCCTCTTCTTTTCAGCTTCATTATTTTCCATAATTTTGTCTTCTGTATCACTGATTCATTCCTCTGCTTCATCCATCCTGTGGTCATTACCTTCAGTCAGTTTTGCATCTCGGTTATAGCATTTTTTATTTTGGCCTCATTTTCAGGTCTACTATTCCTGTGATAAGGGACTCCCTGGGGTCTTCTATGCTTTTCTCTAGCCCAGCTAGTACCTTTATGGCTCTTGTTTTAAAGTTTGGTTCAGGCATATTTCTCATATCTGTTTTGATTAGATCCCTGGTCATGACCTCGTCTTGTTCTTTCATTTGGGGTGAATTCCTCCATTTGGCATTTTGTCTAGGTCTTTGTCTTCTGTGTATTAGAAAGCCCATTATGTTTTCTGCTCCCAAGAGTAATGGCTATATTAAGAAAGGATCATATGTTGTCCAGGGTCTGGCACTTCAGGAAGTATCTCTGGTATATGCTGTGTGCACCCTGCTGTTGTGTTTTGGCAGCTCTGCCTTTTAGGTCAGTCCTCTGCAGAGTTTCTCCTTGCCTGCAGTGGGAAGTGTTTGGAACTTGTCCAGAGAGTGGTGAGTTTCAACTCGATGTGCTCTGGTTTGCTTGTTAAAAAAGGCCTGATGCTATCTCCACTAGCACTCTATGGTCAGTAGAATTGGTGGGTGTGTGGGGGGGTTTGTGCTGGTCTTCTGGGAGACAGGCCCACTGCTCTGGTTCTCAGGCCCACTGCTTTGGTTCCCTGGTAAAGCAGCACATGCAGAGCTCAGTGGGGAATGGAACTTAGTGGAAGTGGCTCAAGCTTCCACTGTGGGATGCTGTGCTGCTCACTGAAGTCCATCTGTGCTTCACGGTGTCACCTCTTTTCTCTCTCTAGTTGTGCAGTTTGTTCTCTCAGTCTTCAGATAGATTTCCTGCATATTCAGAATGATTTGATATTTATCTAGCTGTATTCAAGGGGCGAGGCAAACATAGGTCCTCCTACTATTCCACCATCTTAACTGTAAAAGGACTTTTAACAGTTTAACAAACATTTTAACAAACAGCTGGAATAACAGCTTATAATAATCATTAACAGTTATTGAGAACTTCCTATGCAGAGGCACTATACTAAGTCTTTCATATCTTACATTATTTAAATCACACAAACACCATAAGCTAAATACTATTGTTATCATCCCCTTTACCTTTGAGGAATTAAGTGATTTGCCTCAGGTTACTTGCAAGGACATTTTCTTCAGACATGTTTGTACCCAATACAGCTTTTTAAAAATGGAGAGACTTGCCTCCCCATCTTGGGCACCCAGTCACTTTCTAGAATAAAGCCAATTTTGTTTCTGGGGCAACTGGAAGTCAAATATATTTTAAAAGTTCTCAACAGAATAGGTGTCACAATGATTAAAACATTTTCTTCTGATTGTGTGGTCTCTCTACATGGCAAAACAAATGATGCAGAAAAACTCAAGACAATCTCGACAAGCTTCACATTGACAATGGGAGCAAGCACACTTCCAAACCCCATTTGTTTCTCCACCGCATACTAATCCCAGAGTTTATCAGTTTGAATTTATTCCCTGAAGAATAACTCCAGACTTAAGAATTCGTTCTTAATTCTTTAGGGGAAATTTTCATATCCTGCATTAATAATCATAAGAATTCAGTAGCAATGTCACCAAGAGCCCTCAGAAGATCATTCTGTTCTCTCACATAGAGACAGGTTGATAATGAACTGATAAATAAAACTTTGAAAAATCAAAATTTACAACATAATACTTGTCAGTCAAACATATTTTCAATACGATGGCTCTAATAATGTACCTCCTAAGCATTTATTATAATATTAAATAGACAAGCACAATATTGGCAAAAAAGATAGCTACACTTATTCAGAATTTCTCCGTAGTAGCAAACTCCTGGGTAGAGGGTTAGCTTTATGGTTGCAGGACCTGTGCAGTCACATAGGGCACAGGCTCACACGGGCCCTTTGCCTACTTTAATGCTCTGTTGTCTTCACTGCAAAATTCTTAATAATTTTATCTCCGAACTTGCCTTTTGTAAATTAAATCATATGGAACAATGGAGTACGCATGTAAGCAGAGATGTATACAATATGCATATCTATCATTTCTTGACATTCATCTCCATGCAGTGTTTGTAATGCTCTATGGGCATAGAATTCCAGGGGACCTATTATACGTGAGTTCAGGAGAGTCAAGAGAATACACATAAACATGTTACAAAAATGACTAAGTGGGAATGCAGACAGTCCCAAGAGGCTACATTTTCTATGTGAACCAGAACTTGCTTCAAGGGTAGAAAGAAGGCAATGGTATTCCAAGATATACGAATGACCAAGGAAAAGAAACATATCCTTTTTTACTCATGTCATTTCCCTTTTCACTTACAGAGAAATTGATGACATAGAGGAAGAGGGAGAAATAGGGGAACCCACAGTTCCTTTCCTTATTCATCAATAACCTGAAGGTAGAGATCGTTGATAGAAGGTGTAAGTATTAAAAGTGAAATAACACAGTTGAGTTAATTTTATGTAGCATTTTTACTCTTCTGGTAAGAACAAAATAAATATGCATGTATGAACCACAAAATATGAATTGCATAATTTCAGCAATTCTGCATATGAGTTAAATGCTTTTATATTTGCATTTAAACTGCCATCACACAATATAAAGATGAATAGTAAAATGTATACTAATAATTTAAACATTTAATTTTTTTCTTCACTTCCAAGGACATTACACAATAAATCCATAAAAAGCCAAGAGAGAGACTATAGAAGGAAAAAAACTTCATGTTTTAGTACCTTTAATGACACATCAAGGGGACCTACATTTCCATTTTGCACTGGGCCCCTCAGATTACATAACTGGCCTGCTTGAATGAACCATTTCTCTGAAGCCTGTTAGCAATGGCCAATTTCCTACTTCTTTACTTTGTGTTCTAGCTGACCATTCCTAGTTTTCCCCACTGGCTTTTCCCTGGCTATCTGTACACGGAGGCTTGCCTGATCCTGGAATCATATGAAAGCTTCCTTGATTAAGGCAAAGTGTTGGCTCAATATTGTTAGAAAAGAGACAATGGAGTTACTTGTGCTAATCCCCATGTCACCAAACTGAGACTTAATTAGTTTCAACTTCCCCCAAGGAATGGGATCTTAGATAAGTCAATCTTGAATTACCAGGTCAGCACTAGTGAGGTAATCTGCCTGGTTGACCTCTGCCATTCCCTAAAGAAAGGTGACCTTGACACAAACCATTAGTACTTAGCTAGGATAACTTCCTTGTCCCCCCCCCTTCTGCCTATAAAAGTCTTTTATTTTGTACAGCTCTTCAAAGCTACTTTCTCTCTGGTAAATGGGATGCTGCTTGATTTATGAATCATTGAATAAAGCTAATAAGATATTTAAAATTTACTCAGTTGATTTTCTTTTTCTTTTCTTTTCTTTTTTAACCATAAAAAGAACTTGCATGATGGTGGTGCCTACGGCCAAACCATATGGTGTTTGCCTTCCACCCCCAATGGAGTATGAATTCTTAATCCCTGTGGCCTTCTGCAACTGTAGACTTGCTGCTGGCACTGATATTTGCTATCTAGGGCTTCTCATGTTGTCTTACCGCCTGGGTCTGACCTTGAGAACCGTATATATTCCTATTCTACTGAAACCCAGCTTCCAGATTCCGTGGTCCACCATAACCAATGATGGCTCCATTTTTTAAAATTACTTTTTTTTTTTTTTTTAAAGATTTTATTTATTTATTTGACAGAGAGAGAGGGGGATTACAAGTAGGCAGAGAGGCAGGCAGAGAGAGAGGAGAAAGCAGACTCCCTGCCGAGCAGAGAGCCTGATGCAGGGCTTGATCCCAGGACTCTGAGATCATGACCTGAGCTGAAGACAGAGGCTTTAACCCACTGAGCCACCGAGGCACCCCTAAAATTACTTTTGAATAGGTCATATATACATGTGGCACAAAATTCAAAAGATACAAAAGAGTAAACAATGAGAAGTAAAACTCTCTAAACTTTGCCTCTGACTCACTTGTACTCATCCTCTGAAGTCAGTTACTCTAATCAGGTTTTCTGTATGTATTTCCAGGGATACTCTGTGTGTGTGTGTATGTGTGTGTGTGCTTGTGTGTTCACACAGACACACACACACATATATACACATATACATGAATATATGCATATAACACACATATACATACACATACATATACGTATATAAATATATGCACACACAAACATATATACATATATACATGTTTTTAAATACATAAGTGGAACATTCGTACTTTTTTTAAACTTAATAATATATCTTGGAGATTCTTCCATATCAGTACATATGGGGCTCAATTATTCTTTTTAAGGGCTGGATAGTAGAGCCATTGTCTCTAAAAGACACTGAGATTGGGGCGCCTGAGTGGCTCAGTGGGTTGAAGCCTCTGCCTTCAGCTCGGGTCATGATTTCAGGGTCCTGGGATCAAGCCCCGCATTGGGCTCTCTGCTCAGCAGGGAGCCTGCTTTCCCCTCTCTCTGCCTACCTCTCTGCCTACTTGTGATCTTTCTCTCTCTGTCAAATAAATAAATAAAATCTTAGAAAAAAAATAAAAGACACTGAGATTGTTTCTAATATTTTGTTTGTTTCTAGTATTTTGATATTTCAAACAATGCTTAAATGAATTTCCTTTTTACACATAATTTCACACATTTGTGAATATTAGATGTGGAATTATACGATCTAAGAGAATATAAAATGTTAATTTAGAAATACATTAGCGAATTGCTCTCCATATAGGTTGTGTTGACTTACACTGCCATCAGCAGTGTATGCAAGTTTTGTTACTCCATGCCTACGCAACTCCATGCCTACGCAAATATAGTGGATTGTTGAACTTACAGCTCTTTGCCCCTCTGACAGGGGAAAATAGTATCTTTAGTATCTTTACCTATAAGTAGATGTGTAGGATGATGGAGTGCAGATATATTTGAATCCACTAGGTAATGTCACTATAAGGGGTAGACTTCTATATCCTTGCCAATGCTTTGCACTGTCAGAGCTCTAACTTATTCCAATAGATGAGGGGGGAAATAATGTTTCATTATGGCTTCAATTTGATTTCCCTAGTTACTAATAAGGTCGAAAATTTTTCATGTACTCCTGGACCATTCTTGGTTCTTTATCAGTGAAAGGCCAAGTTGTGTCTTTTTCCAATTTTTATTGGGTTGCCTTTTTTCTGGTACTGATTTTTTTAATCTTCTGATATTACTCCTTTGTGAGTTATATGTGTTGCAAAAATTGTCCCTAACTTTGTAGTTTGCTTTCTACTCTCCTTATCATTCCATGAACAGAAATTCTTAATTTTAAATTTGTTTAACATAGCGATTCTCAATTTTATGATTTATGCCTTTTATGCTTATTTATGAAATCCTTTCCTGCCTTAATGTAATGTAAAAATGGTAAATTCTTACACTATCTTCTAAAAGTTTTACAGTTCTGCCTTTCGTTTTGATGTCTTCAATCTGCTTGGAATTGAATTTTTCTATAGTGAGGGGTAGGAATTCCATTTCATATTTACAATTTAGACAACTAATTGGCCCATTACTTTTTTTTTTTTGGCCCATTACTTTTTAATGTGCAAGTTATTGAATAGTTTCTCCTTTTCCCATTGGTCTGCAATTCTCTTGCTATCATGAATCAAGTTTTCATATATGTGTGGGTCTGCTATGAACTCTACGTTCCCTCTTGTTGACCAACTTGTCTATGTCTGCCCCAATAATTCACTCTCTTAATTACTATTGTTTCATGGTAAGTCTTCATATCATTCCTCTACTTCATTCTTTTAGTGCTTTATTCCTCCATATAAATTTGAGAGTTTATCAAGTCCTCAAAAACTCCTGTTAGGGTTTTGAATGGAATTGCAGTTAATCTATAAGTCAACTGGGGAAGAACTGGTATCTTTAAAAAGCTGAGTCTTCTTTTACAATTTTACGTATATATTTTTTCTTGAAGGCTTTAAAGTTTTATAACTTTTTTCATAATGAACTTTCACATATTTAGATCTTTCCTTAGATACTTTATATTTTATTGCCATTAAAAAAAAATGGTATCTTTAAAAACCATTTCTAACTAAATGTGGCCAGTGAATAGAAAAGCAACTCGCTTCTTAACATTGGTTTAATACCTAGTAAGGTTACTACATGATCCTGTGTTTTCTATTTATAAATATAGAGAATTGTATCATTTGCAAATAATGTAGAGAATTATACCATTTGCAAATAATGACAGATTTGTTTCTTCCTTTTTGGTCCTAATACCTATAGAAAATGTTGAATAAAAGTGGTGATAGTGTGTATCATTGTCATATGTTTTCAACATTCTAGGATAAAGTATATTTGCTATTTTTTTTACATACTCCTAATGAAATTAAGGGAAGTTCTCCTTTATTCATGGTTTACCAAGGAATTTGATTTAGTCTTCAGTTTTTATCATTGTGAGAAGTGATACACTTATTAAAAAATTACTATATTTCTAAAATCTCCATTCTTAGGGTGCCTGGATGACTCAATCCCTTAAACATCTGGTTTCTGCTTAGATCATGATCTCAGGGTCCTGAGATCAAGCCTTGCATTAGGATCCCTGCTCAGTGATGAGCCTGCTTCTCCTTCTCCCTGCCCCATCTCGTGCTCTCTTTTGCTATATTTCTCTCTCAAATAAATAAAAACTTAAAAAAATAAAACAAAATCTCCATTCTTTCCTCTTTTGCCTCCATTATCCCTTTTGTTGATGAAATAGGTTTATATTTACACTTATTTATTATACACTTACACCTTTTCTTTTTCTAATTTAATATCTTTAATTGATATTTTTTAATTTGTATCTATAAAAAGTGAGGAATTGAGTATATTACATTATTTCTTACCACTCATTTCTCTTTTCCTCCCAAGTTGTGTTAGCTATAGGATAGTAATATTGTCCATGTTAATAGAATTTAGATTCTGTTCTTCAACTATAATACTTATATTGGTTTTAGGTTTCTTCTTCATCTTTTTTTTTTTTTTTTTAATTTACTTATTTATTTTAGAGAGAGGGAGAGCCCTCACACGCACAAGACAGCCTCTGTGAGCTGGGGGGATGGGCAGAGGGAAAGAATCTCAAACTGATTCCCCCAGGAGCAGGCGGCCAGGGCTCCATCTCATGACCTTGAGATCAGGACCAGAGAGGAAACCCAGAGTCGGAAACTTAACTGACTAATGTTTTAGTTTTACTGTAGGCACTCCTTTAGTTTTTCTTTTGTAGTTAGAGTTAGTGATTATAGCCACTCTGTCCTTTGTAATTTTGTCATCTTCTGTTGGGCTAAAATGTGTCCTCTAATAATTTCTTAAAGAAGTACTCATGGCAGCTATATTCCCTCAAATTTTTTTTCTGGAAAATAGCTTGCTGAGTATAAATTCTTGGGCCATATGTTATTTCTTTAGTAACTTTTTGGGCTTTTGAGGTATTATACCATTTTCTAGGCTCTCAGGCCAAAATAGTTTTTTCCTTTAATAGATGAATTGAAGGTCCAATAATTCTTTTTATCTTCGAAGTCCAGTAACATTACCAAGATACGGTAGATGGTTTTGTGTCACTATTTATGTGTATGTGTATGTGTGTGTGTGTGTGTAACATGGCATGTGCTTTCAGATGCGGGTTCAAATCTAACTTTTATTTTTATAAAAAGTGTTCTTGAATTACCTTTAAGTATTATTCCTTTTCTTTTATTTCAGTTAATTTTTTTTAAAGATTTTATTTATTTATTTGACAGAGAGAGATCACAAGTAGGCAGAGAGGCAGGCAGAGAGAGAGGGGGAAGCAGGCTCCCCACTGAGCAGAGAGCCCGATGCGGGGCTCGATTCCAGGACCCTGAGATCATGACCTGAGCTGAAGACAGAGGCTTTAACCCACTGAGCCACCCAGGCGCCCCTCAGTTAATTTTTTTTTAATGTGGGCAGGAGAGAACTATGTTAGGTCTCCTTTTCCTGTCTTCTACATTTATTATTTTATTTGCAATTATTATTTATTCTTCATTTCCATTTCATTTGTTTCTATTTCTTAATCCTGTCCTCTATTACCTTTTTGGTGGCTTTCGTAGTGTCTCTCATCATTTGGGCTGCTCTCAGTGTGGCTCTCATTTTTGTAATGATTTTGCTTTGCTCATCTTTCTTGAATACTATTAGTCCTTTTGTTGCCTCGCCATGCTTCATCTCAGTTCTTTTATCTCTGTTTAAGCTCCCGCTCAATTGCTTCTCAATAAATTTGTGAATTCATGCTGATATGTTTGCCCACAATGCTATTTGTCTCAGGGCAACATTTTCATAATTCCATGTTTCAGGAATTCTCCTTATGTTATGAAATTCTGTGTATGAATTGCCTTGGCCTTGATTTCTCTTCTTCATAGATACTGGCAGCTGTAAGGCTCTTCCTGAAGTAAACTCTCTTCTCCATCCTGTTTTAATGACCCACTACTTTCTACACTTATAGCCCGTTGATATGATTCTTTCCTTATTCCTGCTCTAATTTTCCTTTGTGCCAACTCAAGTCTATGTAAGCTCCTGTCACTCTCTGAAACACACCCTTCCTTGTTATTCCATAAAAGAGGTGGTTGGCTTTGCCTCTCAGATGGTACCACTTACCTTAGGAATTGTGTTTTCTCCTTTGGTTTGAGCTCTGTAGCCTGGGCACTCTATCTTAGCATCTTTCAGTACCCATCGTGACCTTTAATGCATCCAACTGCTCTTTCTTTAATACTATAGCGTGGGGTTGTATATGCCTTTAGTTTTACCAAAGATAAAATTTGCATTTCTGTCTCTCAAACTCCTCATTACTTTTAGATGATATTTAAGAGAAGAAAATAAAATTTTAAATTGACTCAGCCATTTAAAAACTTTTTTATGGGTTTCTTACTTTGTTGTTGGAACGGTCTTCCTGGGCCTATCTTCTGCTCTGCTTTACCTCCCAAGCTTGTCTCCATCGTTCTGGTCCAGGAAAAAATTGCATTCCCAGGCTCTTGCCACCTGAGTTGCCATCACTAACTGCTGGATGGGGCTATGAAGAATTCCTTCGGGAATTAATCCGCGATGATGGATAAAACCTTGCCATTTAAAAGAAAAGAAAATGTGTCAGTACTTTTATCACTCTTGAGAAACTTAATTAGATATTGCAGTAGTCTTATGAGATCTGAAAGCTCTGTATTTTTATATCTAGCAGTAGAAGAGCTTGCAGCTTTCTTCTTGAGAAATGTCCAATCAGTTTTCAATGCCTAGTTCACTAGAGGCTCACACTCCAGTGATTTCCTGCACTCAAGGTATCACTTCCTACCTGCAAAAGTCATAATGGAATCTCTAGTAATTTTCTTACGTGAGTGCATAGCGATGGCTCCCTAAACTAGGACTAATACGATCAAGACCATACTTTTATTACTGTTGTATGTGATCACAGTCTAAATTTAAAAAAAAAGGAAAAGAAAAAGAAGGAGGAGGAGGAGGAAGAAGAGTTGCAGAGTTGTAGCTGTCAGCTCAGTACTGTGGGAAGAAACTGGCCGGTACTGGTACTGGCTGGCTGATAAGGGACTAGTTCATGTTTCTTTCTGTGCCTTGGTTGTCTACCTGCCATGGTTGTCTTTGTGTCTTAGAGAAAACTGGGGAAAGAAGGTGCACGGGATCCTTTTCTCACGCTAATGATTGGTATAATCTAATGCTGATAAGCCCAGGCTCTGGGGTCAGACGGCCTGGATTAAAGCCCTGGCATATCTTCCTACTCAAAGTGTGCTTTTAACAAGTTTGTCATTTCTCTGGGTCTAGTTTTTTTTCTTCTCTAAAAAGGGTTTATAAAGATGCCAGTAACACCACTTCATAAGGTTTTGATTAAAGGCAATAATGTACATAATGTGTCTGGCAGGTAGTTCTTAGTAAATACATGTTATTGTTATGATAAAGCTTCATGTTGTCTTTTTAATGAAATACTAACAAGGAGGGTCCAGTTCTTAATACTGAGACTCAAGAGGAGGATGCATGGGCGAGAGGAACTTGCAGGTACCGTCACACAGCTGTAAGCAGATCTGATCTCACAGATTTGCAGTGGCTCACTTGGCGGGCCTTCTCCGCCAGCTGGTGTCTGAAGGCTCCGAGAGCCACACCACCAAGCCTCCAGCATGCAGCTGCACCTGTGTGTGCTCTAACTCTTTTGTCAGTTACGTAGCACTTTCGTATATAGTTTTCTCTTTGCCCTTTTCAACGACCCTGCGATGAGGGCCTTGTCATTCCCATTTTACAAATGCGACTTACATGATTCACCCAAGGTTGTGCTACTGGTAAGAAGTTGAAGCTGTTTTCAACCCAAGTCTTTCCCTTTTTCTGTGCTCCCTTTACTAAGCTGGCTGTGATGTTTGGAACTGACTACAGTGGCCTCTAAAACGTACTCTCCAACAGGCTTCTCAGACTGCAGGGTTTGTAAGGATGATCTTTTAAAATGTAGCTCTTCACTGTGCAAAACCTTTTTCATTTGATCTAGTCCCATTTGTTTAGTTTTGCTTTTGTTGCCCTCGCCTGGGGAGACGGATCCGTAAATATGCTGCTAAGACTGATGTCGGAGCGCTTACTGCCTGTGTTTACTTCTCATAGTTTTATGGTTTCAAGTCTTGCATTTAAATTTTAATCCATTTTGAGCTAATTTTTGTGTGTGGTGTAAGAAAGCGGTCTACGTGCCTTCTTTGGCATGTAGTTCTTCACTTTTCCCAACATTTATTGAAGAGTCTATCTTTCCCTGTTGTATATTTTTGCCTCCTTTATCAAAGATTACTAAACCTACTGTCCTATTGTTTGTCAACTACATTTCAACTTAAAAAAACAAACCAAGAGAGATTCTTAGAAACCTCCACCAGACGGTCTGAGTTTTGGGAGGGGCCTGGGAATTCTGCCATCTTAATGGACCCAGATGTCTATCAGCATCTTCCAGCACCCCAGTCTGACCATCACTGCATTTGACTGCCCTTCCTTTAAGACTGTAGTCTGGGGTTATGTCCACATTTTAGTTTTACTAAACACAGAGTCAGGTGATTCTGTTCATAGGTAGCCTAGGAAACTATACTGGTCAGGGACTAAGGATAAACAAAACAGACACAACCCTCCTTGACTCTTCATGGAGTTCACAAACAAGTGTGAGAAATGGACAAGTAAACAATCCAATGTCACAGAGTGTGATGAGACTTAATGCCTCTGGGGAATATGCCCATTTGGATCCTGTCCCTTCTATGTTTTTGCTTGTATGTAGTTACGTATATATTCTTATATTTGTCATTAGCACAGTCTAGGAGAGGCTTATCTAATTATATGTTTATGAAGGTCTCATATTAGGCTGCTCTCTTTTATGACCCAATTTGTGCTTTAAATTACATAAAATTCTTATAAACCTAATGCAGACCTATACATGTTTACGTGTGAAATTTTCTTCTCCCTTGTGTATGGATATCATTTTTCGTTAGCTACTGTGAATGATGTGAACCATTTCCCCATAGTCACCTTGGATGATAAATACCGTGACCATTTGTGTCATCAGTGATATTGCTTATCAAGTGCTTTTGCTTATCTGTATTATCTAATGCTCATAACGAATTGAGGAGGTAGATAGAAGAATTATTATCTCTGTTTACAGAAAGGTTTAGGTTGGCTTTATCATTATTGCCCAGCTCATCAGTGTAGAGCTGGAAGCAAACCTCGTCCTTCTGGCTCCTAATGCATGGCTCTATTCATGGTACTGCATAGCAAAACCAATCCGGCAAGCTTTGAGCAGAGCTGCAGAGACTGGAAAATGCCTAATCTGGACAGGGCTTCTGTAACATAACCATAGGAATCCAGTAATCTCCATTTAGCTGTACTGATCAATGACCTGCTCTGCCCAGTCCTTAAAGCTGTGTTTTGAATATTGATGGTGGGAAGCTAAGCAAATTACAGGACAGAGAGCAGCAAATACACCAGGCCCATTAAGCATGAGTAAAATGACCACTTTTAAAAGTGGTTTATGGGTCTCACAGGGAAAACACACACATGGATAAAAGGAAACCAAAACTAACACCTTAGTACCTTAGAAGTCTGTCCAGAAAACTTACCTGGAGAAAAGACTATGGTCTCTATCAGAGAGAGACTAAATATCAGTGACTGTTTCTATCATTCTCTTCTCTTAGCAGTTTTGACCTTCCTTTAATAAAATAGTAGTTAATAATTATGTGTGTTCTTTGGAAAGTAAGCTAATTCTTTCCTTGCTTCATATGATCAATGTTATTTGGATACTTGGGACACACATAAAATACTAGATATAGTTGAAACAAGTTTGTGTGAATTGCTTAGCAACACACAGTTATTAATGGATAGACTCATTAGGGAATTTAAGATATAGTCCCAGAATAAATAGTGTTCAAAGCTGGCAATAAGTCCTATTTGAATATTTACATCACCACCCAAACAGCTGGAGGTAGAGAGTCCATGATTCACTGGCCTTAGGGGTGGCTTCATAGTGAATAAAGTAGTTTTATGAAAATCAATAGAGTGACGACAATTACCAAGTGCATTACTTCAAATATATTAAGAACCATAAATCAAACATGTCAGCTGAAGAATAATGATGATGTTATGTACGAACAAGAAAGCATGATATCAGCTGAGGAAGTGGCCAGAATCTTACCCCAGGGTTTCTGAGGAAAAGAAGTAGCTGCTTTTTGTTTGTTTGTTTGCATCACTCTCAAGGCAGCTTATTACAGTCTTATAAAGCAAAATATACAATTTTGTAATCAGTGACAGACAGTTGGAAGGGAGAAGAAATCCAATCATGCTGAAAGATTCGGCTGGAATTGTCTCTCCTCCACCAGCGGACATTGGCACGGCTGGGAGTGCGTTTGTCAATGCGTGTACCCCCACGCAGCACGGCAGGGCTGAGGGTGTTCCAGAACTGCTACGTGGCCAAGTGCCTGACACGCTGATTAAATTGAAACTTGGAATGCCAGGGTTGGAGGGTCTGCAGAAAACAGTTAGTGTGACCACTCCCGTGATGCTTTCAACTCTTCTACAACCCCCACTCCTGCATACTCAGGCCCATGAATCCCTCTCCAGCAAGGCAGCCCCTTCTATTCGTGACGGGCAGGAAGTTCTGACACAAAGTTCTGTTCCATTGCAGCCCCACCGCATCTCTGACGTATTGAAGACCGACTTCATGTAGGCAGCTCCTGAATCTTCCCTTCTCCACAACAAACACTGTTAGTTTCTCCAGCTGTTCCTCTGCTTTCATGACTTCCAACCCTTCACTTTTCTGTTTGAGCTCTGCTAGACACGCTCTGGTATTCACGCCCTTCTTGAAGGGTGGGGCCCCAACACGCCCTTCTTGAAGGGTGGTCAGCCTGACTGCCTCGGAGTCTAGTTGTATAACACCTTCCTCATTCCTAGTATTTCATTGTGGAGGAATAGTGAACAACTCTGGCTTCTAAACCCTATAGATTACTCATATTGATGAAATTGCACCAATTTATTCATCCAATATTTATTGAACTCTCACTATGTGTCAGGCACTGTGCAAGGTGATGGGAATACATACATCTGCCCGCAGGGACTTTATAGTATAAGAGGACAGATTATTATAAATATGGTCAATTACATAATGCCTGCACAGGACACCAAGTATTTAAGTGTTAATGGTGGGGAGTACTGAGAGATGAAAGAAGAAACTTCAAAGGAATAAAACATAGTCAGGCCAAGGGATTTGGATTTTAGTCTGAGTATAATGAAAAAGCCTCTAGGGGAGCAAAAATGGAAAACTCCCAGGCCTCTCTGCTAGCACAACAGAGGTCACAAGACCTAGAACACAGACAATGGGTCTGAATGAGATGTCTTCCTGCAGAGTTTCCTCAGACAGCTCTCTATGGTAGTATAAGTTGTTTTGGGTGCTGATCTCATTGGGCATATGAAAAGCAGTGAGCCCACAGTTCTTTGGTTCTCTAGCCCTGTGGTCTTTTCCTTCTACATAAGCTGCTGAGACCACAATACTTTTGTTATGCCTCCATGAAGTAAAAGGAAAGAAGTAGGAACTGTGTTTGCCCATATCCAGTGGGCATTGTCTGTATCTTTTGCACTGCTTTTGGGAATAAATCAAAGTAAAAATAACTTCAAACTCAATCCAAGTTTTCATTTTTGCCAGTTTACAATTCTGGACTTGACTGTATAGTATGGCCTAATTCAGAAGAGAAGTGACAAATCTGATTTCCTGGATTGGAGTCTGTAAATTTGTAGTGGCATCTACCACGAGAGTGTGTGTTATTGTTCAGCAGCATCAATGGCCCAGGTGGGGATGGCAAGAGGTTGATGCTTTTCTGGACAGCAGAGAAGGACCAGGTAGGCAAAGGAGTTGAGAATATTTTTTTTTTAAAGATTTTATTTATTTGACAGAGAGAAACACAGCAAGAGAGGGAACACAAGCAGAGGGAATGGTAGAGGGAGAAGCAGGCTTCCTGCTGAGCAGAGAGCCCGATGCGGGGCTTGATCCCAGGACTCTGGGATCACGACCTGAGCTGAAGGCAGATTCTTAACAACTGAGCCACCCAGGTGCCCCAGGAGTTGAGCATATTGATTAATGTAGTAGGCTGAAAAAAAAATTAGGTTCCTAAAAATATATTCACTTTCTAATCCCTGAAAGCTGTAAATATTATGTTATATGGCAAAAGATGTGAAGTGACTTGAAGTGAGATGCTTATCTTAAATTATCCAGGTGGGCCCTGGTGTAATCTCCTGTGTCCTTATAAGAGAGGGGCAGAAGAAACTCTGATATGCACACAGAAGAGAGGATTGTGTGAAGAGGGAGGCAGAGACTGGAGTTACATGGCTACAGGTCAAGGAAGGCCCGGAGCTCCAGAAACAAGGAGAGGAAATGAGCAGATGCTCTTCCAGAGTCTCTGGGGGAGTGTGGCCCTGCTGGGCCCTTGGTTTCAGACTTCCTCCCCCCCTCCTTCCCTCCCTCTTCTTCCTTCCTTCCTTCCTTCCTTCCTTCCTTCCTTCCTTCCTTCCTTCCTTCCTTCCTTCCTTCCTTCCTTTCTTCCTTCCTTCCTTCTTCCCTTCCTTCTTTCCTCTCTCTCTTTCTTTTTTGATTTTATTTATTTGTCAAAGAGAGAGAGAGAGACAGAGAGAGCACAAGCAGGGGGAGTGGCCAGCAGAGGGAGAAGCAGGCTCCCTGTTGAGCAGGAAACCTGACGTGGGACTCAGTCTCAAGATCCTGGGATCATGACGTGAACCGAAGGCAGATGCTTAACTGATTAAGCATACCAGGCTGGCATACCTGACTTCAGATTTCTGACTCCAAAACTGTGAGATAATAAATTTCTCTTCTTCTAAGGCTTTAAGTTTGTGGTATTTGTTAAAGCAACCACAGGAAGAGGGTACAGTGAGAGAGTAGCCTAAGCGGGGGACATGGAGCCTCGGTTAGATACTGAAGATGGCAGATGTAAGGTGACATTGCTCTAATGGGAGAAAATGGAGGTCTTTATGAGGTCCTGGGAATAAGGGAGCAAGAGAGAAATCTGGATGGAGAGATGGTTGTAGTCAGGAGGGGTTTACATTTCAGAGATGGAGTTGAGGAGAAGGAAGGGAGAGACTAGGGTTGTAGCTGGGTTATCTACATGAACTGCACTCTCCCAGGGTAATGGCAGGACTTGCACACAGAGGAAGACTGTGAATCAGACACTAGAGTCCTCAAGGGATCAAGAGGAAGTGAAGGGAGGTAATAGGTGGGGGTGGGAAGATGCAGATGGTTCAGGGTGGTAGAGCCGGAAGGCAGGTGCTTCAAAGGAATCTATCTGGAATTGTAATCAAGATAGATGAATCACAGTCTTGGAGAGACACTGGAGCAAAGAAAATGCCCACCCTGTTTTTTTGTGTCCAAGGTACATGGGATGTTGGAAAGTATGCAGCTTGTACTCAAGGGATCTCCTGGAGCAGGGGCACTGTGTCCACTGGAGAAATCCTGGAACCCACGAGGTCCAGGACATAAAAAGAACCTTTATGAAGTGATTGATGATGGACTTGTATTTGTTAACATGTAATGTGATATATCAGCTAATCCCAAATATAGCAGCACTTTAAAACTATGACTGGATCATGGGGCGCCTGGGTGGCTCAGTCGTTAAGCGTCTGCCTTCAGCCCAGGTCATGATCTCAGGGTCCTGGGATCGAGCCCCGCATCAGGCTCCCTGCTCAACAGGAAGCCTGCTTCTCCCACTACCATTCCCTCTGCTTGTGTTCCCTCTCTCGCTGTGTTTCTCGCTGTCAAATAAATAGAATCTTAAAAAAAAAAAAAACTATGACTGGGTCAGGATAAGCCTGATGATGTGGTAGTAAAGTCCAAGATTTCTGAAATATGTTCAGGTGATATGAACCCTTCAGTAGGCTCCATACTGTCCAGCTCTAGGCCTCCTGGAGAAGGATGAATGAGCTTCCCCAGTAATTTTAGTAATGGGCTAATTTTAGTTAGTTTGTGAATATCAAATTTTAGCAATCTTCAATAACTAGCAAGATACTCTAAGTATTAGAGTAGTATTTAGCAAGACACTCTAAGTAACACCTTTGAAAATACAAAAAGGAAGGTCTATGGAATTGTTTGTCATTTATTTGTCTCTGAGCATCAAAGCAAGGACTTGCAATTTGAGAACACTTTGAAGACTCTCAGGAGGTCTCTTGTAATTCACAGTAATTCTCCAGACTGAGTAACCTTGAATTAATTTGCATTCTTTTGCTTTGCCACTTAACCAGTTACAAGTCACAAAATTGTATTTATGCCTATTCCTCATTTCTCTGTCTTGTCCACAAATATGTCATTAGAGACTTTGTTAAAGCTTCTTCAAGCACCATCAGCTTGAGCTCATGTATTAATGTATAAATAATATCTAATATTATGTACTTTACATGGATAATTGTCATTTAATCCTCTGGATATCCCTATTAGGGAGGTATTTTAATATCGCTATCTTATGGATGGAGAGACTGTGAAGCTTAGGGGAGATGAGTAACTTACACAAGGTCAGCCTGTGAATGCAAAAGCAGGGATTCAATCCTAGCCAGGACTTCAGAAACCTTGTTCTTGCTCATTCTGCTGAAGAGCTTTACATTTCCTGGAGGATGTAGAAATGGGAATGTGTGTCTTCAGATAAGAAAGTGCTCTGTTCTTCCCTTAAGCCCATAGGCATTCTATTGGAGGCCAAGGAATTGCAGCGTTGATTGCTGCCTGTAGCCTGGCCAGCACCTGCATGGCTCTTTGGGCTGGGGAGGCTCCTGCCTTCTCTAACAGTGCCTCTCTTCTCCCTGCAGTGTGGTTGGCATCCTGAGTCATGGGCTCCAAGTCCAGGCAGCAGGACTGAACCTCCATTTGGTAAAACTCCTAGTATTAGGTCTCCTACCAGCTGAGAGAGAGTGGGCGGGGGGGGGGGGGTTCTTCCTGCTGCCATCTTGGTTCTGGGGCTGGGAAGGATCACAGTCTCCTCCTCTCCAGAAGGAGTTGTTCCTATGCCCCTTTTCCCTAGTGCTGAGGCTTCTCTCACCTTGCCCTCTACTTATTCCACTTCTACCAGTGTCCCTTCCCTGTCCCTGTCTTTCTCAGTCTCTTTCTTTCTCTTTGTCTCTCAATTCATGAATACCTTCCTCCCAATCTAGATTCAGCCCACTGTCCTCAGGGCCTCTTGTTACACAGAGACAAGATTTGCACTATATATTCTTTCCTCATCAGTCTAGTAACCCAATTTGCACAGGAAATGTGGTCAGCCAGGCAATAATTGTTCTTACTCTGAATCCATACAGGTTCCTTGTGATCCAAGCTTCCTTTCCTAAGCCTTCCCAAATCATCTTTTTGAGAATTAATCCTAGAATCCTAGGATTAATCTGCAGTTTTTAGGATTGATATCTACAGTTTAGAGAATTTCTAGTTTTTGACAAATATTAGAACAATGTTTGCCTTTCGTTAGAGTCCAGTCCAGGCGGTGAATCAGGGATCTTGTCTCAAAGTTCCTTCCATGTTCTGGGATGTAATTCATCAAGGCCTGAGACTTAAACCCATTGAGAGCAGACAGAAGCTCTCTGAAAATCTCTTCATCTACTTCAAGCCTCCAATCTCTCTTATAACATCTGTTCTAATCTTGTTGGGTCTGAAGATTATTCTCACTGACAGAGAAGCTTAAAGTAGACTGAGTGTTGAGGCCTGGCATTTGGTCATCTGGCAGCACTACATCATGCATCCCAAATAGATCATTTACATTTAATCCCAGAAGGCTGTCTAAATTAACCCTTTTAGTTTATAGTTGAGGTAACTGCTAAGAACCAGAACCAAAATCCAGGTTTCCTGACTCCCAATCTACACACTTTTTTTAAAAAAAATTAGGTTTTCCTAAGAGGTTCTCAAACTGTCTAAACAGATCAAACAGTTTAGATTCATTTAAGACTCTAGATCTTTAAAACATTTCCCAGTTCTTTCTCATTTAAAGAATTTTATTGGGCACCTGGGTGGCTCAGTTGTTTGAGCATCTGCCTTCAGCTCAGGTCATGATCCCAAGGTCCCTGCTCAGTAGGCAGCCCATTTCTCCCTCTCCCTCTGCTGCTCCCCCTGCTTGTGCTCTCTCTCTGTCAAATAAATAAATAAAATATTCTTAAAAAAAGAACTTTACTTAGAAAAACAAATGCAACACTCAAAGATTGAGAAAAATAGTAAAGATGATGTGTTGGCATAGATTTTGGCATAATTGGAGTCTTAGCTCTGTCAGGAGACAATGATACTATTCTTTGAACTTATGAAGTAAATTGTTAGGATAACCCTTGAAAAATCCATTCTTTGAAACTCAGCTTGAAATAAAAACACAGCTAAATGCAGATATAATAATTTGTTATTTCATCCTAAGATCACATACCTTAAAAAAATATGGTCTTCCATAAAAAACTCCTAGCAGATGGGAGTGCTAAGGACTTTCTCAGCGGACGTGCCCTGGGATTGATGTAAAACATGGACAAATAAAAATGATAGGGGTACTGGTTTCCCAACACAGACATTTTCTTGTTGTCTTTCACAAGAGGAACACTCAGGTTCATCTGAGGCTGATCCTTACAGAGGACCTAGAGGCATGTGCAGGAAAATCAAATTCTTTCAGGTGATGTACATATAAAGCTATGACTGTAGACCAGGAGGGAAAGGGTATCCCCACCACTCATGGGCTCAAATCTACCTTTTTCTTTGAAATCTACAGGTGATCGTGCCATTATAATTAAATGTTCCTCTTTAATGTTTACTGGCTCTTTAAGTAATGGAAGAGAATAATAGGGTAGATTAAGAAATAAGCTGTGATTGCTGTGGCAGGTAGAATGTCTGTGAGGGATGTTCTCCATTGCTGAGATGGAGGGGGCCATGTAGCAAGGACCTGAGAGTGGCCTGTAGGAGACTGTTCCTTGGTGGGCAGCCAGCAAGACACCAGGATCCTCAGTGCTACAACCACAGGGAACTGAATTCTGCCAATAACCTGAGGGAGCTTGGAAGAAACCATTCCAAGATTCTAGATAAGGACATTTTTTGCTGACATCTCGATTTCAGCCTCACAAGACCCTGAGCAGAGGACCTAACTAAAATGTGCCAGACTGCTGGTGAAATGGTGGTGAGAAATGATCCCATGGTGAGAAAATAAACTTGTGTTGTTGTAAGCTGCTAAGTTTGTAATTTGTTACACAGCAACAGAACATAAATTCAAGCATGTTCCAGGATAGTCCCTACAATTAATTAGATTTTACTTAGGTTCATTTAATATTACTCTGAGCCTACTAGATGGATGAGGCAGGCTTAAAACATAGCTGTTACAGTGGAAAGCCAACTTGGGATTTAAAGTTGGTGTGAAAAACCTAAAAGAGCTTTACTGTTCCTATTGGGCAAGCACAGTGCTTATGTGCATGGACATTGGGATCTGAATTCAGCACTCTGCTACTAATGGGGAGACTGGTCAAGTTACTTAAGCTTTTTTCTGAATTGAAAGACAAATACTTACCTTATAGACTTGATGTACAGTTTTAGTGAAATGCTGTGTTTTAGCACAGTGCCCAGCACAGAGCAAGTATCTGATAAATTGTCACTATTATTATTATTCTAATCAAAAGAGGAAGGACTGAGAGGATGGTAAAGGACCATGACAATAAGAGGAAGAAAAAAAGCAAAGCATGTACAGGCAAAACTGCATGTCTATGTCAGCTTTTGCTGTGGGTCACTGGCTCTCACAGGTACTCAGCAGCCAGATTTTATTCATGGGGAAAACTTCAGAGAGCCTGGAGATAGAGCGAGTGACTTTTTGTTTTTCTGCAGTGAAATAGATTGCATCCCTAGGTTATATGTCAGTCACCTAAGGCCTATTCAGATTCTGTTCCTGTTTTGAATTTAATGCTCTGCCTATCTCACTGAACCCGAGGCCACTCAAAAGTGAAGCTGAAACTACAGGTGATCAAAAAGTGGAGTACACAGATAAAAAGGGAAGTAAGTCACAAGATGTGTCTTTCAAACCTCACTCCATTGGTGGTCTCTGTTTGCCAGGGCTGAGGAGAAAGAATAGCTCCATTTTGCAAGGCTTTGGACATCATCACTAACAGTGAAAGCATCTCTATTTATAAGGGACTTGAGAACTGCAAAAAGAGAGAGAAGAAAGAAAAACTTGTTAATTATAGATTTTTTTCCTAAATTTAATGGGCTCAATGCATTGTGCCTTGCCATAGCAGAAAGGAAATAATATGGGAAGTTAAAGTGGTTAATATTTTATGTCCGTATATTTTTACATATAATGTGGTTATAAAATGGAAGACATTTGAATGAGATTTAGTGCATTTAGTGTTAGATTCCCAAATAGAATGTTCAGGGATTTTCTTTTTTTTTTTGACCTCTGAAAACTCTCTAAGATGTCAAATAATTATTTACTGGCCTTCAAACACCTTCATTTTGTTTCAACAGTATCTATATTATGGCTGTTATCTATAGAGATATTAAATGTCCATTTTCTCTAATAACAACAAACATAAGAAAGAAAAATATAACTTTAAAATTTTCATCTATCACAAAATATTTACTACTTAGTGTGTGTCTTTATATAATAAAAAAATTAAGAATTGAGTAACCCTCAAGGACTAGTTCTTATCTTAATTCTTTTTGTATCTTCACCACAGCCTTGTCTAGGTCTAGATACCCGCTAGCGGGCAGTAAGTACCCAAGGAAGGAATGAAATGTTTCAGACTCTCATCCCCAAGAAGCAGGCTGGCCTGGTGGAAAAAAAGAACTAGATTGAGATCCAAAGCCCAGCTGCCATCATAGCGTGGCCTTGGCAAAGTCACTTCCCCTCTGGGCTGTACTTTCCTTATGTGAGAAATAAGATGGTCGATCTGTTTCCTTTCAGCTCTGACATACGGGAACTTAATGAAGCAAAGAAAATTCCCTGAAGTAGGACAACAGTGTCTTGTATGAATATGCAAGAGATTAAACGACCATACAAGGAGGCAGACTTTTGGAGTACGTGTGTATGTGGAAGGGTGCTTTTAGGCTGACTCTCAATCTTTTTGACAAAATCTGCTTCAGAGATGTTGAAGAGCTATCGAAAACGCTCCATTTAAAGATGGAGTGTTTTCTTCTTCTTGAAAAGGTTATATCTTATCTACTGGCAATCATTTTAGAGGGTATTACTTACAGGGAACATGTATTTGTGGGAGTGTGTGTGTGTGTGTGTGTGTGCACGCGCGCACACGTACCATCAAATCTTCGTGTCGTTATAATTATGACCAAGGGAATCATTACCATCAAGCTCCTGTGGCAACAACTCACAGAGCTTTAACATTTTTTGTGTTTTATGTCTGAAAAGGAGGGATGTAGAAGAGTGGAAACAACTCATTTTCCAGCTGCTTTTGTCCTTAGGTATAAAGCATAACAATTTTCAAGAGCAAAGGAGGAATGTAAAGGGTGAGAATAAAAGGAATCGCTCTTTGAAAACTAATGGCAAGTGATAAAAATAAGTTACTAAAAGACAGAGGGCCTTTTGATACAGAGCAAGCTTTGATTCTGACAGCGCTGGCTCTTGCTGGAACAAGCACAGAGAAAGGAGAGCCTTGGCTATTTCAACCCTGAGACACTTATACCAGAAAATCCTGCTGGAACCAATTACCAAGCATTTTATAGATTTCTGCCATGAGCTCTGCCAAAGATGCCATCTGCTCAGACCCACCTAGCACTGACCTGTTGGTTTCCTAACCTGCACAGGTACTGGGAGGGTGCGGCTGCCTAACACAGTCTGCTTGCCCTGAGTTAGTCTTACGGAGAGACGGCTTCGATGGCTAATGGGTCAGACAGACTGCAGTGCATCCTAAAAATGAGGTCACACAAGCCGCCAGCCTTCCAGTCTCTCCTGGGTAATAAGCCGCTGGGAAATGCATTGAATGGGTCCAGCTTTAAAGAGACACCGACAAATATATCATTTATTTACCACCACAGCCTGCACCTGACCATGGAGAAAAGCTTTCAAGATGAAAAATTATAAAACATGATGCTGTGAAACAAACCTGTAATTCTCATGTTATTTGGAATCAGGTCACTGGAAAAAGAAGCAAAAATTGCTTCTTAGACAAATGGCTTAAACATAAAATGGAGTGAGAATCTGGGATGCTTCAACTCACATCTTTGCCCACATACATTGATTCTTTTAGAGCTTTTTGTTTGCTGAGGAAGATGAGAATGGCTCCTTTGAGACATTCTGAAGCAAGGAAGGGTGATGAAAAGCACTTTGGGGGCGGAAACAGCAGACTTGGGTGGGCCTGCTGGTCTACTTATTATTACCCCTGTCACTTGGAGCTAGGTTCTTAACTTCTGTGCTTCTCAGCATCCTGATCTAAAACGAAGGTGAGAATACCCTTCCTGGCCACCTCATGGGGTTTTGAAAATGGAAGAGATCATGTGTATAAAAGCCTGAACACACTTCCCTACAGTGCTGCAGAGTACAAGACAAGCATTGAACCTTACTAGTACTTCAAAGTCATTTGTGTATTATCACACTTGCATTGTTCAGTGAAAGATTCTTAAAATATAATATCCAGACTCTAAGATCAGCTCAAGAGAGACTGTGTTGACATTAATAAAAGCTTAGATTAAACAAAACCATTTCCTTGCCTTAATCCAAACTTCCAGGTGGCCAGGGTTCATGCACCCTTGAGTCCCTCTAGGGGGCATTCACTGTATCCAGTGTGCCCATGGGATATTTAAAGCTTCTTCTTCATGTGTCCATATTTAAGACATCGACTTTGGAGATTAAGCCGGTAGTTCTCTTCAACCCCAGCCAGTAACTTAATAGGAAAATACTCCAAGCTTTTTAGGACTTCTTAGGGTTGCAAAAATTGTCCTTTATCTATAATCTCTTTGTGGTCTCACAAAACATATTTTCATTTCAAAATTACCCACCAGATTTCCATGGCTTAATGTGGAGTGTCATAAAAATATGCATTTTTAAAGTAGGCTCTACACAAGGCTTGAATTTAGAACACTGAGATCAAGACCTGAGTTGAGATTAAGAGTCCGATGCTCAGCCACTCAACAGACTGAGCCACCCAGATGTCCCAGCAAATATGCATTTTAAATAGACATTTTTGGAGAGAGTAGTATGAAATATGTCATATTGTATCTTAACTCATTTTTGAGTCATGAAACATTTGCAAAATGCTTAGATCCCTGCGAAATAAATTGACAGGTCCTATGTGACTGCTTCAGGTACTAAGAGTGGAAATTCTGACTTGGAACCCTGTGTAAAATTAAAGTCCCAGTCATGTTTCTAAAACATTAAGGCTTGTGTGATAGAAAGCAAAACTACAGGTGTTTCAGAGGAAAATCACCATCTTTGAAGATCATTCTTTTGAAACAAGAATATAAATTTTTCTCACTAATAATTGAAAACAAGTCTATCCTATGAAAATAGAAAACAAGTAAATATAATTGCAAAGCCACAAGCTTGAAAATATATGCCAGAAAAAAAGTTGTTTCTATGTTATTACAGATTCTTAAGTTGGGTGTAATCAACATTTGTTTTATTGACACTTCTGGAATTTAATTGCTGCTGTAGTCACCCTCTAAAGAATAAGCAATTGGCCCTCTGTATTATTAAAATAGCTAATCTATATCCCAGCTTTGTCATTCTTTCTTGCCAATAAGCTTAATAACATTTCTCCCCAAAGAAGCATTTGCATACTCGTGGTATGTAAAATATGGGAATTGGTATATAGAACTATAATTGAGGAAAAATATTACTTTGCTCCCCATCTTTGGAAAGGTCCCATTTGAGTGAAACTTAGATTATTCTCTAGCATTATCCCCAATCACCCTCTGTGCCATCTGGAAAGTAGGAAGCCCTGCTTTCCAATATGTGCACTGATGAATGTAGGTTCTTGGAAATTATCAGTTTCAGATAATTAAAGGGAGCCCCTCTCAGCCCCTTTGCTCATCTAAAAAGCAGAGCTTAGTTGTAAATTCTAGGACCCAAGCGGCTCCTTATAACACTCACAGGCACATGCTACCTAGCCCCTATGTCCTACCAATGATGGGACAGAGTAGGCCACCTGGGTATAAAATGAGAAATCAGAGTTATGAGAGAATTCTGATCTTTTAGGTCTTGCATGAGTAATTAGGCCATCTACACATTTAAGGAGGCAAGAGATCTAGATTTAGAACTGCAGAATTGGATGGAGGCTTAAAGATTAAAGTCCAATTCATGTTAAACAAAGTAACTGAGGCTCCACGAAATTAGGTGGCCTGCTCAAAACCACAGAGAGAATATCTAGTGTTGGTGGCTTTTAGGTAATGATTAATTTTCCGATCTTGGAGACTTTACGGACAAGTTTCCATAAAGGAGGAAAAACACTCTATTAGAAACCCATCAAAACCAAGGAACCAGCCAACCAGCCAACCAACCAACCAACCAACCAACCAACCAATCTGCCAACCTGCCTAAAACTCTGTTTATATGTGTGTGAGAACATAATATACCCGCCTCCATAGTCTCAGAGTGGCCCTGTGGAGAGAGAAGGGGCTAAGAACTAAGAATTAATTAGACATAAGAAAATTCTCTTTCATGTGTATCATCAGCACTGTAGAGGATATTGAATTTTCTCAGGAGTAGTCATTATTCCTTAAGGATCCATGAATAATATGTAGGTATAGATAGCCAGTGAAGTAAGTTTTAAATGATTTTGAGGTTCTATTTTGCAACTTCTATTCACAGTTTTCTTTCATGTATGTGTTCTCAACATTGCTATAAAATTTTTCATTTCTATGGCTCAGCTGGGTCTTACGTTAAAACTTATTCGTTGGAAGTAGGAACATAGAATTTGTAACAGATTAGTACTTACAGTAACTATGATAATAGTTGAATAAAATCAGTAAGAAATTTTAATCTGCACCTTTTGAAGGTCAAAGTAACAGTTGGTGTTCAAATCACTTATAATACCATTATCATGTCACTAGTTTTCATTTTTGCATGTTTTGGGTTGTACTCAGAAACAAAGATTTGTTTCTTCTGGGTGTATTCTTTTTTCCCCTACACCATATACCTCTAATGATCACAAAATAACTGATCAACTTTTCTTATGGTGTAGCTTTTTAAAGATGTGTTAGTATCCCATAGAGGTATTATAGTGATAAAAACAATATATCCCCTTTTTACACCATTCTTCTCACAGCAACTGTGTAATGTTCTTTAAATTGGTTCAAATACTGGTGCTTACTTCTCAAGTACATCTGGTACTCCTAAGCTGACACCAGCCTATTTGTTCTGTTAGTCTGCTGGTGGACTTGAATGTCTATCTCATAGATGGCCATATGCTCTATGTAGCCCCCAAATGCTGCGGTCATTCTGAGCCTGTCTTATGTCCAAGTATTTTCTGGGACCTGGCATGGTTTTCTTCTTGCCTTTCATTTTTCCAACTCCTGTACCATCCATGAAGCCTTCTCAATCTATAGGCCCATCCATAATTTCCCTAACTCTAACGATAAGACTACTAATAAGTTGGAATAATAAAATGTTGTTGAGGAACCCAGACTGAAGAAAAAGTGACTGCTTAGTTACTAGCTCAAAATCATGCCCCTACTGTGAATAAATTATGAATAAAAAAATTGTATATATCTTAGCTTTCAAAAATCAGCCTCAATCAGTTGCTTTTTGGAAAACTATAATACTCTGACCATTTGTCTTTTTGGGTTAAGTTGACATACATGTTAAGTGTCTCAACTTAGAAGGCCTTGAAATAGAGGCTTTTATAATGCACTATGTATAGAAGGGCCAAAAGCCACCTTAGTAAAATCATTCTGGTAAAAACAACTACCATAAACACTTTTTTGAATACCATTGCTTAGGTATTTTCATTATCGAAATGTCTTGACTGATGCGTAATCATAAATAATTGGGAAGGAAACCCTAGGGAGAGGGAGGATGGTTCCTTCTTTCTCTCTTTCTTTGTGTGCGTAGTTTTTTTCCTATCAGAGGAGCCTATATGGATAGAATAATTTAATCTCATATATTCTTGTTTCAGAGTGATTGATTTATGAAGAAATCAATAAATCCAAAATGGTTTATCTTGAACAGCTGTCTGATCATATGGAGGAACACGAGAGAACATTGTGCTGGTGGTTGAGGGGCTGAAGGAAAGAAGAACAGGGAAGAGAGAGAGCACCACTCTGGAAGAAACTTCTATCTTGTTAATTCTAGTAAGAATTCTGTGATTCTTTCACCACCACCCTCTGTTTCCCCCAAACAACATTTTAAACTCTCTTTCCTCTCTTCTTGAATTGGTATATTTACTATGATAAAGCTATCTTTTTTTACACTGTAGGTGTAAAAGCACATCGCAATATAATTTAAAGCTATGTAAGAGATCATTATTTAAGACTTAGAATGAAGGTTTTGAATGCTGCTTGCTGATTGCGCCATTATTTTTGAAGTTTCTTTGTCTTAAAGAGGAAATGTTGATTCATGTTGTAGAGTAATGATGATACGCATCATGTGCTATTGTACATTTCCAGTTTCCTGGTGAGACTGAGTATGTTAGGGTTGAAGTTCTCAGGGTGCTTAGAATCATCCAATTCAGATTACAAGATGAAAACAAAAGTGGTTGCTGGGTAGGGAAGAAGTGAAGGTGAGTGATAAACCACATGTGGGGTCAAGAATCATGGTGGAAGATAAATTCACTTGTGAGGTTTAGGTTGATGTAAATTGCTTGAAAATATTGACTACAAGCTATTAGAAAGTATAATAGTGAGTCAGTTTTCTCCAACTTTGGATCTTAATCTTTCATTTGACACTATATTGGAATAAATGGAACTTGAGAGGATTGAGCTTCTATGTTTGGCTTATTGTATCTTCATTACATCTGAAATAACTGGTGAAATGCACTTCCACTCCTCAACTGAAACACACTAAATATTTTATATATTCTACATTTGAAATGGAAGGAGCCACATGAATTCCAAGAAAACAGATCCTGGATTGTTTCCAAAAAGTGATGATAACAACATTATATGATCATTATAGTCATTTGTAAATATAAGTATGATAAATGCAACAGCTGCTTGAATGAACTTAGGACTGTTACATTTTATTAATGAGGGAAATGGTTCATTGCAGCACTTGGAATAATGTAAGCTCTGCTTGGTTGTGACCTGTTAATTGATCAGAAAATCTAAGCAGAGTAAATCTAAATAGTATCTTCCTACACAGTAATTTAAAAACCACTTACTTGTTTCCCATACTGCCTCTGATTCTATTGATTTCAATATGTAACAGGATGTGGGACCATTTAAATGATTTTCCATTAGGTATCATTAGCCGCGTATAAGGTGCCAGGGTTCATCCACAGACATTATTCTCTGGAGAGTATCTTGATGCCATGGCTGTTAGAATGCACTTCCAAATGATATTCAGACTTTTTTTTTTCCAACTTCTGTTTGTAACTTTATTCAGATAAATGCATCGTTGTTCACAGTATTACTATAGCAATTTGGATATATTAGTTTAGCCGGACCTCTATTATAATTTGCATGTGATATATAATTTACAGAACATTATAACAGTAAAAATTGTACACATTAAAACTAGTGGAAAGTATGAGTCAAAATTTTGTGTGTTTTGAAAGGCTGAGGAGAAAATGGCCTTCCATATTGTCTTCCTAGTCAGTCAGTAAGCTATCTCAATGCTCAATCTGAACATTTGCACCTCTAGGGCTAACAACTACATACACTGCTGAGAACAAAGATTACAACCACACACTCACAGATGAGAAGGGACAGGCTAAGTGTCTCCTACTTGAGCAACTAGACCCTTTTCTTTCCAAAACGGGAAGTTGTCCTCAGCCTTGTTTTAGGTTCCCCAATTGGTGTCTGTGTCCTGAGGCAAGGAGATGAAAAGATGATGGGATTGGTCATTATTCTGAATCATTTCTCTTCTTGTACTTCCACTCTTCATTGAAAACATGAGCACTGATGACCTCAGATTGTTTTTATTTTAAATGGGACATTATGACCACATAGTGCATCTTTTTAAAAAAATATTAAGTGAACAAATGCTTTCATCACTGTGAAAACAAAGAGGGTGAATAGATACTTTAAAGAGAATCATAAATTCCTTTAGCATTGAGTTCCTTTTGTTCTGGTCCCTCTGGCTCTTGGCCCTGGGCTGGTCTTAAATCCTGTTGTGAACGGAAGTGCTTCCTGCGGCTTCCGGCCCTGGCTCTTCTCTGAGAGCTCTGCCTGCTCTACAGTTTAATCCTCACAGCAATCTCCTGAGGTATGTGGTATTGTGATCTTGTCAATATCTTAAATAAAAATTGATAGATCAATTTCAGTTGCTCATCTTTTCATATTAAGAGCTGTTTGTATTTCTTTTTGTGTAAATGGTCTGCTCAATTTCTCTCCGTTTTTTCTAATGGATTTTTTTCTTAGTCTGTGGGAGCTCTTTATATGTTAATGAGATGAGTTTGATATGTTATATTAGTGGCAAATATTTTCTCAATTTATTTGTCATTTGACTGGGCTTATTTTCTTTTGCTATGCACACATGTTTTTGTGGGCTATGTAATAAAATGTATCGATCTTTTATTCTGTGGCACTATGGGCTTCCTTTAATGTAAAGTTAAAACAGATGAAAAAACACCTGTGCAGGAGATGCATAAAAATCATAGGTTTTAACCTGCTCTAATGTGTATTATATTTTCCCCAAAGAAATTGATTTCTGCACAGTGTGTGACTTGAAACTGCCAAGAAGGTTAATGCCCTAGGCCTTGGCTACAAAGTAGGATTTAAGCCTGTAGAGTTATAAAGCCAAAAGATATTTATCATGGATTTTTGGAAGGTGCCCCCCCACTCCCTGGGAGCCATTCTGCATTATGGCTAAGCTTTCAGCCAAATGTTCATTTTGGGGAGCAAAAGATGTAGGAGGAAAAAAATAGGCAGTTTAGAGAGGAATCTGCCAGCAGAAATTGAATACTATTTTAACAAAAACCTTTGTGAGAGGTTTCAAGAAGACCGGTTTTATCGATGAAAAACCAAGATTCCTCTCCAGATTATAATAATGGTAACTATAAAAAGTGCTTTGCATACACTTAAAATTTAATCCTCACAACAACTTGAGTAGGTAACATTAGAATCTTTATTCTGCAGACAATATTAGGCTTAGAAATGTTCAGTAACTTACCCAAGGTTACGCAGCTAGTAGTGAGAGACAAAATGAGAATCTAACACAAATCTCACCTGATTCTGAAGACTAGGATCTGAGGTACAATCCTAGCTACCTCTTTGGTTATACAGAGGCTAGCTTAATTTTTCGAGGCTAAGTTGCCTTTAACCAGGTAATTGAGCTTTGAGGGGAAAGCGTGACAATTTCTGTATCTACTGGTGGTATCAAAATTCCCTGAAGTTTTTTTCCTTCATTGGTTTTCAAATAGTAATAAAAAAATGTGCCATTGCAGCATCATATTCAAGTCTGAGTTACTGCAAGCTGTGGAGACAGCCACTGTTTCATTCATCTTTGTGTTCCTAGAGTCCAGCACAATGCCTGGCATATACATAGTCAGTGGTGCCTGCTGAATGAATGTATGAATGAATGCATTCTCTCCTCATTATCCTCCTACTTATATAACTGATTATCTGGTTTTTAATTTATTTTTTGACTAGTTAATACATTTACATGGTTCAAAACCCCAAAGACACAGAAGAGTATGCGGTAACCCCTTCAGCCTCTCCAAAACTATGTTCCCATCTACTCAGTTCCCCTCTCCATAGGCAATCTTATTACTTGTTTCTTGCATATTCATGCATACATTTCAAGCATACTTAAGCAAAAATCAATATATATCCCTTTAACATAATCTGAGTCTTAAAAACACATATATTGGGGCGCCTGGGTGGCTCAGTCGTTAAGCGTCTGCCTTCGGCCCGGGTCAGATCCCAGGGTCCTGGGATCGAGCCCCACATCGGGCTCTCTGCTCTGTAGGAAGCCTGCTTCTCCCGCTACCATTCCCTCTGCTTGTGTTCCCTCTCTCGCTGTGTTTCTCTCTGTCAAATAAATAAAATCTTTAAAAAAAAAAAAACACATATATTTATTATCAAGATGAAAAGGCTTACTGAAAATTTGAAACATGTTAGAAAAGTAGAAGGAGAAAAAGGCCTAATATCTAGATAATCCATTAGAAACATTTGAGAGTATTTTTCTCCATCTGTGGGATCATTAGCTACCTTTAGTTACTCTGCTTCATGTGGCTTATCCCTGACTTTAAGTCTGTTAACAAGGTGTTAACAAGGAATGCCTAAACAGCACACTCTGATAAAGTTTCTGCTGGATTGCTCCTAACTCTGCCTGCTGCATAGATGGGGCATTTTAAAGTCACACGTATGAGGCCACCATAAAATGGTGACTTCTAGGGACTGACGGGTCTTGTTTTCTGACATAAACCATGGCAGGATAAGGACATGAAGGACCCATTTAAATATTTTGCTGCAGGCATCTTGAGGGGGAACTTCTGCAAAATCTATTCACATTTGCAGAGATTAAGTCAGGAAGGATGGAGATTGGAACGACTGTGTGTGGAGACCGAGAACACCGTACAGTTAGCCTGTCGGCTCTAGTGAATGAAAATTCTGAGTCTATGTGGGAGAGCTTGTATCATTGGGGGTATATGCTGGTGTGAAATGGAGAGATGTATCAGTGGTGAGCTTTGCACAATGACAGAAACAGAGAATACTGACCAAACCTGAATCTTCAGTTTGTGTTTTTAAGCTAAGGGTTGCCACAAGCTAGGGGCTTTAGTAGTGTTCTAATTGGATGGACTGGTAATTTACACTGTACCTCCTGTATACATATGTTGGGGTAGTTGATGCAGTTACTCTGTGTGTGTGTGTGTGTGTGTGTGTGTGTGTGTGTGTGTGTGTGTATGTGTGAACCCACACATACAGAATCTTAGTACATTTGACATTTTCCACGGGTTGAACCAATTTTCAACCCATCACTTTTTTTGTTTGGTTTGTTGTTTTCAAGATCATGATTAAAAATCCACTCACTCATGTGTGGCTCAGAAAGGACGGGATCATGGGAATTCAAACACAATTGTGGTCAACATGAGCCCAGAGTGGACAAACCAGGTAAGCTGCAGCCCTTAGAAATTGGTGTCTGAAGGCTGTAGAGCTCTGTCTGGAAATACCACAAGCCACACAGGCATTCTCCAAGGTTCTGTCTGGTAAAGCTTCTCTCTTAACTTTCAGCTTCAATGAATTGAGACTAATATGTTGAGTGAAAAGAGCTAAGACATGCTTACTGTAAGCCAGAGTGTGGAAAATACCCATGCAGTAAATTCACAACAGGAATGTTACAGAGTAATTGCTTCCACTCCCCTACCCGTTGCCCCAGCTCCTCTCAGTGCTCTGTGACCTATTAGCAACGTGGTGAAGGCTGGGACCCCAGGGCCTTAAAAAGCATCTGGTGCATGGTACCTGTTCACTAAATATTTGTTGAGTATATACTGAATACATTTGCATTTTAAAAAAAGAAACAGGACAGTGAAGATGAAGTATGAACATTGCTCTAGGGACTTCACATAAATGATAATCTTTCTAGTATCTCCTCACCCCTCTCCATTACCTATCCTTTGCTCTTTTGAAATGAGATTCTTCTAGAGCTTCTGGTTGACTGTCTTGAATTACTTTAACTTGTTCTAATAACCTTTGGCAGGTTAATATTGCTAAGGAACAGAGTTTTCCCCCTAAGAAACAGATTTAACCACATTACTATCCTGTTTAAAAACGTATCCTTCGCCTTGGCATTCGAGACTATCTGCAATATATCCCCCACTGTTTCTGTTTTCCTGCTCCCTGCGAAACTCAGATCTTGTGGTCCAACTAGGCTAAGGCTGTCTCCCCATTTTCCAGGCAAGCATCATACCTTCCTGCATGCATATATGTCCCTGTCTGCACGTGCCTAGTGAAATCCCATAGTGTCTGCCCTATGAGATGCATCAACCCCTTCGCAATGTCTTTCATCATCACTACCTCCTCCCCACCACATGGGATCTCTTCCTCCTCTGCTTTTTGTTGCAGGTTCTTACATACTTACCTCATTCTCCTTACTCATGAATTACTGGAATCGAGAGACTGAGCTTTGCTTATCTTTTTATTCCCTGTGACAGTGTTTCCCACATTCCAGGAGATAAGACTAATGTGGGGCTCTTGTTACCTGGAAAGTCTGATTCAGTAAGTTTGGATTGGGCTTCAAGGACTTAAAAAGAAGTGTTATGGATGAGTCTTAATATCAGGTAAGTTTGGGAAACTTCTCTAGAGCCCTGAGCAGAGCACCTTACACATGTGAGTGCTCAGTAAATATCTGTTAAGTAAATTCAACTATCTGTGGCAGAGATATATACATATATATACATATACACATATACACATACATATGTATACATACATATACATATATACATATATACAAGAAAATGGTATCAGGCTTACACTTGACTTTGAACATGCAATAGTATTCCAGTAGTTTAATGAGACTCTCATGGAAGATGATAGTTTGAATGTGGGAACAATAATTCAATTCTGGACAAACCTCCTTTCTACTGTATAGCATATGGGCTCAATCATAGAAAATGGAATAGGTACAAAGCATCTTATTTAAAATTTCATTCAGAAATGTTCAAATAAAGTTGTTTATTTCCTTGTAAGACCAACAGTCACAATGGAAATAATTAAACTGTTCTCGTTCTTTCTTTCTTAAAAATTTTATATATTTATTTGACAGAGAGAGACACAGCAGGAGAAGAAACAAAAGCAGGGGGAGTGGGAGAGGGAGAAGCAGGCTTCCCGCTGAGCAGGGAGCCCAATGCAGAACTCCATCCCAGGACCCTGGGATCATGACCTGGACTAAGGCAGATGCTTAACAACTGAGCCACCTAGGCACCCCTAAACTGTTCATTTTCTAAAGGGAGCCTCTGAGTTCTCATTTATTAGCCCACGGTATACCTCACCACTCCACTTCCTTAAAATATGTACCTTAAGAAGCGAAAGCAATTTACCTCCCAGAATATCACCTCATGATATGTGGAAAGAATTGAAGACACATTTAGAAAGAAGACATTTAGAAGATCACATTTCCATTTGTTTTTGATATATTGGATTTTACTCATCCTTCTTTTGTATATCCATCTGACATTTATTTATTTGTTTGTTTGTTTATTTATTTATTTATTTCCTGGTTAGACATCTTTTCTTTACAGCAGGAGTCTGCACAGTCTTCTGTTTTTGTGTCATTTCTATTTGCCCCTACCAATGACCCAACTTTCTCCCTATAACTAAATTCAAATTATGGTGAGAGGGACTCTGATAGGTCCATCTCCCCTCCATTTTCTTCTTGTTGTTGTTGATTTAGGAAGAAGTTTCACACTCGTCTTCTTTATAGGTGGTTGGGAGACTTATAGAATAGTTGCCCTTTCCTTAGTGTTTTTATGGTCCAAACATCTTGATGAAGGCGCCAAGTCCTATGGTTTAGAACATAGCCCTATCTGTATGTGAAGTGACCAAGGGCCATTGTCCTTAGCAAGATCCAGTGGATAGGAACAATTAGAAGGCATGGAGGGATTGGGGGTGGAGAATTCTGAGGCTTGCTTACTCTGGGATGTCTATCTACTATATTTCATTCCTTTAGTTATAAATAATAATTTAAAGGGCATTTTCTTGGCAAATATATTTCTCTATTATTGTAGTATTTATATACATATGAATTTTTCCCTAAAGACACATGCAAGTCCTTAAAGTGCTACCTGTATTATCTAAAAATGATATTAAGTAAATAATATTACCAACCCCACGGGTAACCTAGACATTAAAGTAGGACAGACATCCATGAAGTATTCTGGATTTTACTGTTGCCTTTCCTTTTCTTATTCCTTCTTGACCTTTCTCTATGACTGGGAGGACCCTCCTACATTAATGTTTGCAAGTCCAAGGCAGAAGAATTAGTGGAGTGTCAATAATTGAATTTGAGCTAAATGCTTCAAAGACTGAGGACACAGAGACGGTTATGAGATAGGGACGGGAGAAGCATGGAGCTAATGTTAGTTGACAACAGCAGCTGTGCCATGCTGGGAAGGGATCACGTCTACTGCCAGCCACCATCTTCTGGAAATCTGGTTGCACTTGGCACAAACCCAGTTCTGCAGACTTTGTGAGGCCCCCTCAGAGCTAGCCTACGGTTTTGGCTTAGTTCTTTTAATTCTCTCTATGCCTCTGCCCACCTACAGGGTCCACACATGCTGCCTCAGTCTTGGCCACATTAGCTTGGGTGCAAAGCCCTGTCTAGTTTCAGTTATTTGTTTTTTAAAATCCTCAGATTTCAAACACTGCCTGGATTTTTGTAACTCTCCAGAGAGTTTAGGAATTGCAAGGAGGGGTCTAATTCGGGAGTGCTGAGCCTCCCACTGTCTCCCTGGTTCTCCCTCTCCCTCCCCTCTTTGGTGCAACAGGAAAAAACAACAACAACAAGAAACCCTTTTTTCCTCTGTCTTGCATGTTCTTTGCACAGTCAGCCTCTCTTAAGGGATGTATCAATATGTCTCTTTGTGAGGTAGGGATGGTTTTACCTTAGAAGTGGGATTTGAAATCAGCTTCAACCTTCAGAGATTAGTCAAAGCATTCCCTTCCTACTGAGGCATCTTTAATTGATATTAAATGATGGTATGAGCCAATATTTAATAGGGATGAGGAAGCAGCACAGGGATGAGACACCATAAAAGGATACTGAAGTTAGAGTAAAGTGAGCAATGAAAAAGGTTAAGAACCAGAGACTCAAACTATTAAATAACATATATAGCTATAAAAGTGATTGATACCACTTTTATATGGATATGGGGAGGAAGGGTTTATATGAAGGATATGGGGAGGAAGGGGTGTGTTTTTCACTTTATTAGTCTCTCAGTTAATTCCACAGACCAACTTTGCTCCCCTCTCATCTTTTCAACTTTCTCCAAACCTTTCCCCTCACCTCATTTTTAAAACTAGGCTATTTGCTCAGATAACAATCTAAATTTGAGAAATCAAATATTTTTCCATATTGGAATATAGGTAAACTTTTAATATTTTTAAGATAATGGTGAGTGAATATGAACTTTGAAATGGTACACAATTCAAGTATTAAAGGAGATTTGTTCTAGAAATGTAAATTGAACAGAACCAGTAACAGATGGCTCAGCATCAGTGGATGGTATTAAATGCATCTTTAATTGGTATTAAATACCTCCCTCTTCTGCAGGGAGCAGCGGAGAAAGGAGATTCACAAACACTGAAATGACTTGATTGTCTGAACACAGCCATGGTGCCTTTTCGTTTATCAAGATGGCATATGTTTTTCTCATCATTAAACGTCCACTAAATTGTGTTGAAACCTGAAAGAAGATTATAAACCATCCTGGAATGTATAGGAAATACACATAGGTGGGGAAACCAGCTTGGATTCTAGTCCTAGCTCTGTCACAGATGGTGAGGCCTTTGGTAAAACAGTAAACTAGTTTCTGGTACTCTAGGTTTTTCATCTATAAGTTGGTAAAAATCCCTGCCTCCCTCTCTCAGGGGTCCAATGAGCACTGAGGGTGGTCAAATACTGTGAGCTCTTTAGTTTACAAAACATTTCCCTTAAAATATGGCCATCATGGATAATCAGAATTCTGAAAAGCTGTGATACAAATGGCAAATTCAGTAACCCCAACAGCTCAACTCTGCAAGTTTATGTAAAATGATACACATTTAGAGTTTTAGTCATAAATGTTCAGAATGACTTTATGGCCATGTATTTAAGAGCAAACAGAAAAGTTTTAGAAATAAAATGAGCTGCATTTTTTAATGGTCTGTGAATGTTACAGTTTTTCTCTTTGTTTAATTTTTCAATTATTCCTTACTTAACTTTTCCTTTTCAGTATTTTGTTCTCCTAGGCAGCCAGCCGTCAAGGTCTTTTTACCTTTTGAAAAGAAGTAGAGATAATTGACACTAAAGGCTATAGATCCAATGATTAGAAAGGAACTAGGATTTGTGTCTTCTTGCTTTGGTAAAATCACAATCTCAGATTAAATATATTAAGTCATTGTTATAATCATACAGTGTTGGTTTTTTTTTTTTTTTTATCTAGCTCTCTGATGATCCAAATAAAACCAGAAAAAAATCTGATAGGTAAGATATTTTTAGGGAAGAAATTCTCAGCAGAGATATTTTCATTTGAGTATAATTAACATTAATCTGTAGTAAAGTAAATGGCAAAGATGATTAATTTATTTTCATTGTATTTCAGTTTTTCTAAGACAAGTACTGAGCAAGAGCTGTGGAATTTGCTTTTATTTAAAAAAATGGACATACTCCACCTTTTATCATTTAAAACTGCACTTGATAGTGTATCTGGAAATGAACAGTATGTCATGGACCAGATGCTGCAGCAAAACAGCATTTCTACAAGTCTGCAAATATTAAACCACAGATTAGAAAATGATCTTAAAAATTCTAGGGTTATTATTTTTCATGAAAATTATGAGAAGGAATTAAATTAGCATCTTTTTAAAATGCAAACCAAAAATTTTTAGTAACACCTGCCAAGACAGAGGATTATTAAAGGGAAGCATTGTCACTTAAGGGCTTATTATTTTGTTGTGTAGATCCAGTTTTTGGTCACCATTCACCACAATTCTTTTGGAGACAATCTTTCAACAAATCAAGCAAAACAGGAGGTTCACAAGATAGTCTATAAGAACTGCTCAAAAACACTTAAATAATAATACTTTATTAGGTCCTACCAGAAGATAATGGGATGTTCTCACCAAAATAGAAACACTTGGGCTCTGACCCAAGTTCGGTCCTTCATTATCTAACGCTTTGTAATAAGGGTAATAATGCATGCTCTCAGAGCCCTTCAGTTCCTATAGAAGTATACACAAAGAATAAACTGTCAAATTACGGAGCAGTAGCTGATGCAGGGTATAGAAATATCTGAACACCATCATTAAGCAAAAAATGCTATATATTTAAGTGAATATACCGTGTATTTATTAGGCATATATTATGTTTAGCTTCCAGTTTTTAAAGAGCTGGAAGGGCTTAAGTAAGGCTTAATATAGCAATGGTTAAACATGGAAGTTAGGATATTTAGGGCCACTATTATTTTTTTGATGATGGTTTTCATTGAAGTTTAATATATATACTTAAATACAAGTAAGACTCCTCAAGAGCAAAATACACCAGGGACACACTATCTCTTATGGAAGATAAAAATTTTACATGCCACGCTCTTTACTACATCTTCAAGAAATATGAGGAAAATTCTTTGCTATTTCCTCAGCTCATTTGTAAGGAATTCATGGACCTTAGTTAGGTGAGGTTCCACCTGATATAGTATCTATTTAAAATATGTGTTTCTATGATAGTTGCTTGAGAAGTTATAGGTGAAATGTGCTTTAGAGCTTACAGGTGAAATTTTCAGAATCATTGATAATGGATAATAACAATACAAAAGCTTGAAGAAGCTTTAGGTACTATCTAGGGCAACAGATTTCTCCCCTCTTTCTCTTCTTCACACACACTTTTTTTATACTTTTTTTTCTCCAGATGAGCACACTGCAATTAAAGGAATTAAGTGATTGTCTGAAGATTACGGAGGTTATCAGAAGCAGAGCTGAAACTAGGACCACGGTCTTCTCATTTGGAGGCCAGGCCCTTTTCCTTACAGCTCTCTGCTCTAGTAATCAAGTTCATGGCACGCACAGCAGTACTTCCCGGCAGGGTTTTGGCATGAACCGTCCATGCTCATTTATACTCTTCCCCAGTGTGCAAAGGCATTTCCAGAGAAGTTGCACTTCCTTTTTTCACGGAGTGTAGTTCAGATGTTAGATGTCATGTTGGATCATACTAGGAATTACTGAGCTGTGCGGTCTTCCAGAACTTTACTTTTCTTCCTTCCTTGATGAGTGCTTCTCAAGCTCTCTGGTTATCATCTGGTTATTATTGTTGTTATTATTTTTAAAATTGCCAGTGTTCTTGCCACGTTTGAGTTCTAGGACATGGAATTTGTTTATATCCCCATGAAGGAGTCAAGGCTACTGATCATGCCCTTGGCTATGCAGCAGCGTCAACGAGCTGTAAAAGTCTCTGAATGTTTGTCCTCAACTTCTGCATTTGATAAGTTGGGGAAAGGAAGCAAATAGTTTGCAAACCATGGTCCAGGACCACACTTTGATTACCACAGGTCTAAGAGGTGCACTTATAAATTAAGCATTTGCCTTCGGCTCGGGTCATGATCCTGGGGCCTGGGATTGAGCCCGGCATCAGGCTCCCTGCTCGGCAGAGAGCCTTCTTCTCCCTCTCCTTTTGCCTGCCGCTCTGCCTACTTGTGCTCTCTGTCAAATAAACAAACAAACAAATTAATAAATAAAATCTTTAAAAAAGAAGGGACCTTCTTCTTCATGCTCCTTAACCCCAGATTATTTTTCTAGATAACTAAACTTCTAGATAAATATCCTCCCTCAGCTTTAAAGAGGGCGATGTCCTTTCTTAAATCTAGCTTGGTAGGGTGATTGAGAACATTTTTTCTGGAGCCAGGCTGCCAAGATTTAGGCCCCAACGTTTTCTCTACAAGCTGTGCAATATTCAGCTGTGGGACCTTATACTTGCATTTCTTTATCTGTAAAGAACTTAAAATAGCATCCGGTGTGTGGTAAGTACTTGGTAAGTGTCAGCTATTTTAATATCCAAGACTAACCCTGCCTTCTAAGTCTGGATCTGCTCCCCTACCTGTTCCTCATGGACCTGATGCTATCAATAACAGCCTTTTCCCCTGGTAACTTCAGTCTGCCATGCCTGTGACCTTACATGTTTTGTAACCACGTTTAATGCCTCCTCCAACCTTTTACAGTTACTCTTTTAGAAAAGAAAATCTAGACTTAGTCCTTCTGCTTCCTTACTTCTCATTTGTTCTTTTTTCCCTCTCATTCATTAAAAAAATTTCAGTGTATTAAAGGAGGTAAAGTGTGTGTTTTGTTTTGAGAGAGAAAGAGAGAGCAAGCACGTGCGAGGGCACAGGCGTGCAAGAGGGTGGAGGAGGGGCAAGGAGAAAGAGAAAGAATCCCAAGCCCACTCCATGCTAACCAGGAAGCCCAAAGTGGGGCCCAGTCTCAGGACTCTGAGATCATGACCTGAGCTGAAAGCAAGAGTCAGAGGTTTAACCCACTGTGCCACCCAG
Organism: Procyon lotor; assembly: GCA_028646535.1. Taxonomy (NCBI): domain Eukaryota; kingdom Metazoa; phylum Chordata; class Mammalia; order Carnivora; family Procyonidae; genus Procyon; species Procyon lotor. Next base: position 74,351,590 of record CM053608.1, on the reverse strand, counting down.
GTGCCCCAGAAGGAATATGGGAAATTTAAATCATAACAGCTAGAAGTGGATGCTGGGCTCAGAGTGAAGAAAATCAGCTGCATTGGGCAAAGATCTAGCTGGACATGCTTGAGAAAATCAACCCCTTTGATGAAGTGCTTAGCATCTGGCACGATTGTCTCTTGGGCATCATTAGTAGCTTCAGGTTGAGTCTCCTCCCAGTGCTCCAGTTAGCTGGAATGAAATTAACATGCTTGGGGGCAGAAAATTTTGTTGTTCATGACTTGCCCAATAAAATGGGGCTCAAATTTCAGAGGTATTGACTTGTTCCTTGGCAAAAAAATCACTCTTTTTGGAGTTTTTGACATAGAACTGTCTTGAACCATTCTAGAGACTCAAAGTTTTTCTTGGACACCCATTTGACTGTGATGGAGGCTTTTCTGACGGTCCACAGCAGCACAAAGCAGAGTTTGAGAAAGGTGAGCTTAGTCATTATCTGCCCAACACAACTATGAGGACAGAGGCATGATTGATACCCAAGAAAGAGGCAGGTCCTATCCCCAAAGACCGCTGTTGAAGGCATTTGTTCCTTCTCATTGCTACTGATAACTCTGATCTTTCATTGGGTACATTTTTATTCTGCCTGAAGGACTTTTAGTATTTCATTTGCTGATAACAAATTTTCTAGTCTCATTTCTCTGAAAATATTTTCATTTTACATTTACTTGTGAAAGGTATTTTTATAGTATATAGAATTATAGGTTCACAGTTTCTTTCTTTTAGCACTTAAATACATCATTTTATTTTCTTCTGGCTTCTTTGCTAATTCTTATATTAAGAACTAAACTGTCAGTCTAATTGTGGCTTTTTAAAAGATGATCAGTCATTTCTCTTTAGCTGGTTTTAGGGTTTTTCTCTTTGTCTTTGGCAGTTTTATTTTGGTGTGTTTTGAAAAAAAAACTTTGAATTTATTCTATTTGGGATTTGTAATTTTTCAGTTTTTGGCTTGACGTTTTTAATCAGTTTTAAAACATTCTCTTTGTCAACACCTCTTCAAATACTTGTTTTTAACTCACTCCCGGTCTTCTCTCCTAATAGAACTCATTTACAACTTCCCACTAGGTCTTCTATGTCTCTTCCCTCTCTTCCAGATTTTTTCATCCTTCTTGAGTTTCTATAGTTTATCTGAATAATTTCCTATTTTCCAGTTCACTAATTCTTTTTGCAACTGTGCTCAATTTTCTACTAAATCCATTCACTAAATTCTTCATTTTAGTGTTTGTAGTTTGAAGGCTAGACTTCTCATTTCTTTCTTTTTTGTATAGTTTCCAGAATTCCATAAAAATTCTCAGTTTTATCTTTCATTTCCCCTCTCTCACCATACTTCGAATTCGTGGCACATTTCTTTCAATGTAAAACCTTAGTTATTTTAAAGTCTATGTCTGATAACAAAAATATTTGATTGGAGCCTCTGTGGGTGCAAATATTGTCCCCTCCTTTTTTTCTTACAGATTTCAATCATGTTGCTTTATCTACTTGTGGACCTTGTTATTTAAAAAAATTATATTGAAGTATCATATTGAAGCAGAAAAGTGTACACATATACGTACAGCATGTTAAATTGCTACAAATGAAACATATCTATGTAACTTGCACCTAAACATTAAATTATAGCATTACCAACACCCAGAAGCCCTCTTTGAACCTTCCAGAAACTATTTCTTCATTCTTTCCTCCTCTACCCACCCAAGAATAATTACTATTCTGTTGTCTCATGGCATGGATAAGTTTTTGCCTGATTTTGGACTCTATCTGAATGAAATAATGAAGTATGTATTTTTTTTGTGGGTTTTGATTTTTTTTTTTTTTTACTTAACATGTTTGTGAGCTTCATCAGTATTATTTTATGTAGTAGCTGTCCTCTGTTCATTTCCACTGCTGTTCTGTGTTCTGTTGTGTGAATTTGTCATAATTTATTTAGCATTCAGTTGTTTATAGTTTTCAGTTTGGGTCTTTAACAAGCAATGTGGCTAAGAATATTCTCATATATGTATTTTGATAAATATATGTACTGCCTAGTTACATTTGATTACTAGGTACTGTGTTAGCAAAATTTTTTGGTAGGAATTGTAGAAAACTTTGACACTTAGGATGTTACCTTTCTCTAGAGAAAATTTACATTTGCTTCTGCTCAGAACAACCTTAACCTAAAAATTGGAATGATTCTAGGCTGAGTTGCTGTCCCTGTAAGGGCCTGTCCATAGCTGGGTCACTCTGGTGTTTAGCGTGCTAGACTCTGGGTTCTAACTCCAAGTTAGCACCCCACACCAGATCCCACAGAACTATCCTTTCTAAAACTCCTTCTCTTTCTTGCTTTTTATTCCTCAACTGGCTCATTTCTAGTTGCCTGATACTTCTCTGGTCACCATGTCTCAACTTTCTTAATCTCATACATTTTCTGTGGGTGAGCCATATTCATTACTTCAGTGGCCACCAATATGCTCATGTCTTCAAGATCCTTTCTCTTGAACTCCAGAGCAGTATTCAATATTTTCTCCTGCTTCTTGTATGTTTCCAGTAGATGTACTATGGAGTTTCAAACTCAGTGTGTCCAAACAGAACTCATTTTAGGAAATGGCCCTATTATCTCCTTAACTGTCCAAATCAGGGAGTCATCTTAAACTCCTCTTTCTTTCTCATTTCCCTCACTCCATCCGTCTCCAATTCTATAGATTTTGGCTTTAAATACATATGCAGCTTCATGTTTTAAAAAATATTTTGAGCTCAAATAATATGTGTTCGGCTATGAGAGTCACAAAGCAATAAAATAAATGAGAAGATACTTGGGAGGTATTCAGATGGCGACGATGGGACTTTGTGAGCTTTCCGTAGGCATGGAATGGCTCACCCTATATTAAACCTCTCAGAATGCTGTTCTTTAGTATCTAGTCAAAAAGCCAGACACCTTCTGTATCCTCCTGCCCACATACTCTATTAAAATACATACCCATCTCGTAGGCATACATTATTCTTACTGTCCACCCCATCTGAGTCACCCACTCCACACAACGTATATTTCAAAGCCTGAACATAACAATTTATGCATAACTTGTAGATCCATGTGCAGAAGGTAGCCTGCATGTTGATGAAGTCTTTCTCTATTTCTCCTTTGCCTTCCCTAAATTCTTTTTTTAATTGAAGTATAGTTAATGCATAATGTTATCTCAGCTTCAGGTGTACAACATAGTCATCTGACAAGTCTATACATTAAGCTATGCTCGCCATGGTTAAGTGTAGTTACCATCTGCCACGATACAAACTATTATAATTGACTATATTCCCTATGCCGTACTTTTCATCCTCATAGCTTATTTATTTTATAACTGGAATTTTGTATCTCATTATCCCCATCAACTGTTTACCTATTCTCCCAATCCCCTACCCTCTGGCAACCAGCAGGTTGTTCTTTGTATTTATGATTCTATTTTTATTGATGTATTTTTTTTTTTAGATTTCACATATAAGTGAAATCTTATGATATTTGTCATTCCCTGACTTATTTCACTTACATAATAGCTTCTACGTCAATCCATGTGTCACAAATGGCAAGATCTCATCTTTTTAGTGGGTAAGTAATATTCCACTTTATATTTAGCACCTCTTCTTTATCTATCCATCTACCGATGGACACTTAGGTTGCTTTCATATCTTGGCTACTGTAAATAATGGAGTAAACATAGGAATGTATATATATTTTTTTGAATTAGCATTTTAATTTTCTTTGAGTAAATACCCAGTAGTGGAATTATTGGATTGTATGGTATTTCTTTTTTTAATTTTTTGAGAAACCTCTATACTGTTTTCCATAGTGGCTACACCAATTTACATTCCCATTAATAATATAGCAGTGTTCCCCTTTCTCCACATCCTTGTCAACATTTGTTATTTCTTGTCTTTTTTATTTTGCCATTTTGACAGATGTAAGGTAATATCTCATTATGGTTTTGATTTTCATTTTCCTGATTAGTGATGTTCAGCATCTTTTTATGTGCCTTTGACCATCTGTATGTCTTCTTTGGAAAATTATCTATTCAGGTATTCTGCTCTGTCTTTATTTGGATTCTTTATTCTTTTGATGTTGAGTTATGTCAGTTCTTTATATATTTTGGACATTAATGCCTTATCACATATAGCATTTGAAAATATGTTGCTGTATAGTAGGTTACCTTTTTGTTTTACTGATGGTTTCTTCCACTATACAAAAGCTTTCTTTTTTGATGTAGTTCTGGTAGCTTATTTTTGCTTTTGTTTCCCTTATCTGATGAATCATATCCATAAATATGTTGCTGAGGCTGATGTCCAAGAGATTATTGGCTATGTTTAAGGTCTTTTATGGTTTAGGTCTTATATCTAGTCTTTTAATCCATTTTGAGTTTATTTTTGTTTATGAGGTAAGAAAGTGTCGAGTTTAATTCTTTTGCATGTAGCTGTCGAGTTGTCCCAACACCATTTATTGAAGAGACTGTGTTTTCCCTATTATTTCTGCCTCCTTTGTTGTGGATTAATAGACCATGTAATTGTGGGTTTATCCCTAGGCTCTCTATCCTGTTCCATTGATCTATGTGTCTATTTTTGTGCCAGTAGTATATTGTTTTTATTATTTTAGCTTTGTAATATATCTTAAAATCTGGGATTATGA
>CM053608.1:74306214-74346412 GCA_028646535.1 Procyon lotor | reverse complement strand
AATGGTCAAGTTTCATTCTTCTACATAGAGCTGTCCAATTTTCCCAGCACCATTTATTGAAGAGACTGTCTTTTTTCCACTGGATATTTTTTCCTGTTTTGTCAAAGATTATTTGACCATAGAGTTGCAGGTCCATGTTTGGATTCTCTATTCTGTTCTACTGGTCTATGTGATTGTTTTTGTGCCAGACCATGCAGTCTTGGTGATCACAGCTTTGTAGTAAAGCTTGAAATCAGGCAATGTGATGTCCCCAGCTTTGCTTTTCTTTTTCAACACTTCCTTAGCAATCCAGGGTCTTTTCTGGTTCTATACAAATTTTAGGATTGTTTGTTCCAACCCTTTGAAAAAAGCTGGTGGAATTTAATAGCCTTTCTATGTCTATACGTTGACCAGAGAATGAAATAAAAAAATACAGTGATATTCTCTGTATCCTGATTTTGACAATTTTCTATCCAGTTCTGAAGATCCTCTGGACATGACCAAATGATGGAACATAAGACATAACTCCACATCCAGAAGACTATTCAGGCACATGTTGAAATGTACCTGCACCCTATGGTAAGTGAAAGCACAGGAGCTATATGGGTTACATGATGGGTGGTAGATGTTTTTTGTCCTATGTTATACAAAGACTTGTAGAAGTCTTATTCTTTCAACTTTACAAAAGTTGGTGCAATAGCCTGAACTGAGTATGTGTTTATCATTTTTATTTCTCAAAAGTAGCAATTTAAACTGTATTATTCTTAGGTGATATTTACATTGGTTAAAGCATGCATCTTAAACCAGACAATTTTCTTTTAGTGAAAGTTGGATTGAAAGTTTTAAAAATAGATAAGCCTATTGTGCATGTCAAGCTATAAAAATAGAAGCCAGGTCTATGCTTGACAGATTCCAAAGATAGTCTTCTGTATGATTAGCTAACACTCACGGTACTGCAGGTCTCTTTAATATTAATGAACCACTAATGTCAATGTGAGAAAGTGAGCAAAGAGCATGGAAGCTTTTTAATATAATCACCCAGGCAGGCAGCAGTAAGATTTACATTTGGGATTTTGCAGTAATTAGAGAAATACTCATGAATAAGCATATGCTAAAATACATCCATTTTATGGAATATAGTGTTATATGTTTGCTACAAGAAGAAAGGTGACTGTTACAAATCAAGAGTTGTTACTTTCATTGAACTTGCTTCTTGGTCAATAGATTGAAAACATTTATTGGAGCGCCTGGGTGGCTCAGTCATTAAGCATCTGCCTTCAGCTTGGGTCATTATCCCAGGGTCCTGAGATTGAGCCCCACATAGGGCTCCCTGATCAGCGGAGAGCCTGCTTCCCCCTCTCCCACTCCCTTTGCTTGTATTCCCTTTCTTGCTGTTTCACTCTCTGTCAAATAAGTAAATAAAATCTTTAAAAAGAAAACATATTTATCTATACTGTAAAAGCATCCAATAATTTCTGTATATCAACTGCTCAGATGTGTTGAAAATTCTACACTCTCTACATTGCACCCAGTGAAGTCCCTCTAAACCATGACACAGGATAAGTTATTCATATTTTAATGTGTATTCACTGCTGATGAAGACTCAGAAAAAATGAAAGTTTACTTGGGTTTGATGGTCTCTTCGTTTCTCTCTTACTCCCTCTCTTAGACATCAGGGTTGTTTCCAGTTCTACATCAGAAGTTGCTTAAAGACATTCTCTGCCTTCATTCTGAGGAAGCCTAAACTATTTGAGTTTCTATTGGGAGTCCCTAAGGAGGAAGGGAAAGGGCAAGCCACAACCCTAGGTAAGTCACCTCCTGAAAAGCCATACCGTGTATGCCATCACAACATCATTCAGTATTACCATGTCATATTTGCTTCTTTCTCTCCTGCACTGGATTATATACCTGTTTAATTGTTGAATAGATGAATGGATATTAATATTACTCTTCCTTCAAGACTTTTTAGTTTTTTAGAACTTTTTAATTACCTTTGTTATGACAACATATAAAAAGGAAAATTGTATAAGCTCCTCAATATACCTAAATCGTAGGTAGGTATATTGAGAACTTCCAAGAAAAAAGAAATAATATTTATCTAAAAATATATACACAGTAGCACTGTTGGTGTTCCCATGATAAATGAAATCCTAAAATTTGGTTGAGAATTTATTTTGGCTCATGTGTAGCCAGGTCTGAACTTATTAGACTATTTCCAAAGTTTTACTTATTTTTTTCATGATTGTAAATATAACATTTGTTAATCTTAAGAAAATTGTAATACATGGGAAAGTATTAAAAATGACCATAATCTCACCAAGAAATACCTATGCCTATTTTCTGTGTTCCTTTAGGCTTTTTCAGTGTTATGTGTGAGCATATGTGTGTATTACACACATGTATTTTTATAAAAATACCATCTTACTTCATATATTGCTTTCAGACCCAGTTTCTATTCTTAACCAACTATGGTCATCTTTCCTTGTGAATAAATATGTTTATTTCTACATAATAACTGAAATGATTAAATAGTATTCCATTATGTACATGTATATTTATTATTGTAAATGTATTTATGAATTGACACATATATATCTTTGCATATTTGTCTAATTATCTTAAAATAATTATAAAGAAAATATAAATAATTAAAATAATTTAAAGATTAAAGTAAAGGGGCACCTGGGTGGCTCAGTGGGTGAAACCCTACCTTCGGCTCAGGTAATGATCTCAGGGCCCTGGGATCGAGCCCTACATCGGGCTCTCTGCTCAGCAGGGAGCCTGCTTCCCTCTCTCTCTCTGCCTGCCTCTCTGCCTAGTTGTGATCTCTCTCTCTCTGTCAAATAAATAAATTAAAAACAAATCTTTAAAAAAATAAAGATTAAAATAAGAAAATTATTATCTTGAAATAGTTTTTTATTTATAGTTGTGGTCTTTTGTTCATAAAAATACATGTTCTAAATGCTGATATGTAGTACCAAAAGTTCGTCCAAAACACCTGTACCAGTGTATACTCATCTCCCAAATGGAATGTATAAACTTACCCATTTATTTGCATCATTAGCCTTAATTGACTTAAAAGAAAATAATTTTTCTTTTACAGCTTTTTCAAATTGGTAAGTAAAAAATGGTACTTCTTGGTTTGATTTGCATTTCTTTGTTTACCACTGAGGTTGAACTTCTTTCATCAAATTTTTCGGCCATATGCAGGCTAAATTTTTGGTTTAACCAAAGATTTCATTAAGTAGTGCCAATGTCTGTTAAAGAAACAGAACTCTGTCAGTCTCCCTGTACCTCTCCTAATTGCAGTGCCCCCTATTGTAACTTTATAGTAATTAGCATCTTGCTCTTTTTGTAGTCGGGCCACTTCGTGGACATTCCTAAACAGCAGACGCTTGTTTGCCTGTATTTGAACTGTATATGAATAAGATACAACTGCATGGTTTCTTTGGTTTCTTTGGTTGGTTTGTTTTGCTCAGTATCGTGTGTGTTGGTTCATTGGTAGAACCGCCTATGAAAGAGAAAATGGAGACTCCTTTCTTGGTTGTAAGGATTCTCCACTAGCTTAGCATAAACTTTCTTGGAACCGCACTGCAGTTTGTGACTCTTCCTACCCAAATCTTTCTTCATCTTCTTCTTCGTACGGTCCAACCTGCATCATGATCTGCAGGCTCTCCCCACTTGTACTAGTTTCCTAGGGCTGCTGTAACAAATTATCACAAAGTTGGTGACCTGAAACAACAGAAATTTACTTTCTGAAGTTCTGGAGGCCAGAAGTCTCAAATTAAGATTTATTTTTCTACCCAGGTTTGGGACTAGAACTTCCATAACTCCAGTGGGAGTTCCTGAGGAGGAACTTACTGGGGCAGGTTAAGTTAATCTTTAGGACAAACTAAGCCCCTGTCACTATAGTTGGTCTCAAGGACCATATCTGGTACTCATCCTCCCTCTCCTCCTCCAACCATTCTAAATTTCCATCACCTGTAGCTGTCACCTCAGCCGGTCTTGGTGGCTCAGCTTTGGAAGATGGGATTCCTTGGTAATTCCTTGGTAATTACACCTTCCTCAGACCAGGGTTGCTGTACATGTGCATCCTGGATCCATGTGTTCTTCCTGTGGACACAGAGTACCATACTGAGGTCTCCAATTTAATGCATATGCTGCATCATGAACGATGGCACCCCAGCTGTCAAGTGTTGCATCTGAGCTGGTATTTTGGGCTTGCTCTTAGAAAGTCATTCTTGTGGTCTATGAGGCCGATTGCTTCCAGATAGCCTGGTATGTGCTATAACCAGTGGTCCTGGGCATATGATCCTATGTTCTTGTCAAGAAGGTAAGGGAGTGTGGTAGGCTCCATTTACCCCTCTGTCCAGATCCATTTTGTTCTGCCATGCCTTGCTCTGTGTCCCAGGTTTATCCTTTGGGATGGCATTGCCAGACTGGATCCAGGCAATGGGAATAGGGTGAGTAAGGAAAAAAAAGCATGAAATTGAAAGGGATGTGGAGAAAACATTTAAGACATTTTTTTTTCTGCCAGACTTTCCTGCTTTGGTACAATTATGCATCACTACATCTCTTTCTGTGCTTCCACAGCTCACTCTCTCATCGGACTCCCCAGTTTCAGCATTTCTTAGGGGTGGCAACCCCTCCTTCCCATATTTTCCTTAACCTAGCCTCAAGTTGGATACTGTGTTGTGTAGGTTCCAAGCCTGGATGAGGCATCACATGAGCCTCCAGATGATAGTGGTGCTGGCTATGGTTTTGAGGACAGAAAGGACAAACCATACATGGAATAGGACTCTATCACTGTGAAGGTAAACCACTAGCTTTTCCAGGATGGAAGGGGTCCAAAGTCTTTAATTTGTCACAAGAAGCCTACTGGTCTCTTTGAGAGATAAAATATACTGGGGATTCAAATTGGTTTCCGTTGCTAGCTGGAGGGTATTCAGAGGCAGCAATAACTAGTTTGGCTCTGGTAAATGGAAATCTACACTGTTGGGTCCATGTACATCTTGTACTCCATTCATGGAGCCATCAGGGCCAGCTCTAAGGTGGCTCATGACAGGCCATTGTTAACTGGCTGGGCTATTTTGTCCTCTTAGTTACTTACTGCCTCTTTTGTGGTAGATGCTCTCTGGTAGTGTTAACATATGACACAAAAATCTCCACAGTTTGTGTCCATTGCCATATGGCAATCCCCATGCCTCTTCCCCAGGCTGCCTTGCCTGAGAAGTGTATTAAATATGGTTCTTATGGATGAACAAATGTAACAAAGGATATTCTAGTTTTATACAAAGTTGAATAGTTCAAGAGACTATTACAAATATAATATCATAGGTTGGTAAGTTTAAAGTTGTGATTACTTAAAATTTAGAAAAATCATATTTTTTTTTTATTGTTAGAAAACACCGTGAGCCTTCTGTCAATGGGAGAATGAGGCCGAGAGAGAGGAGACTGAGAACTGTTTCCTGGGTGGTCACCGGGCCTGAGTCCTCAGTCCAGCTCAACACTGCCAACACAGGCACAGGAATGAACAAGACAAAACCAGGGTACAAAGCCATATTGGTGTATAAAGCTAGAGAGGATATGACCTGAATTTGAGGCAAAGAACTCTATGTAGTAGCTGTCAAACAAAAGCAAGAAGGATGAGCCCACCCTTTTAAACTCTCTTCCCATTAGCTAGAATAGAAGCCTTCTGGGCCTTTGGAGTAAGAAAGCTTCTGGTTTGAGGACTATGCCATAAGGGACCCTGCTAAGGGCCTTATGAAAAGGCACAGTTGGAGCAAACAGCCTGCTGACAGTTGAGATTTGAATTTCAAATGCAGGAACTTCTGAAAGAAAAACAGTCTTAGTGCAACATAAATTGCTTCCAAACACTCAAAGACACAGCAGAAAGGGCAACAGAAAACCACATGAGGCAAAACAATTTTGATAAACTGTTATGGAATCTGTTCTCTTCTTTTGCATCCCTCAGTGCCCCGCCCCCTTCCTGCTCCAAGTAACCAAAAGAAGCAGTGAAATTAATTGAAACTGTGCAGGAAGTTCCAAGAAACTCTGAGGAAGCAGGTATATTTGAAAACTAGATGTTAGGACTGAATCAACAGTCTCTGTTGGGGAAATATCCCCGAGAGAGAGAAAAATTCGTGATTGAGTGTGATGTCAGGCAGGCAATTGGTATATATTTAACAGTAAAGATGGAAGCTGTGTCCCGTTAACCAGCTTCTAAGCTCTTCCTAAAGGCCCAATAAGGTGCATGCGTAGCAGTTAATCACCACATATTTTGTCATGTTCTGTCAATGTGTCTGCAATAGATTTCAGACACCTCAACTGAAAGAACCTTCTTTTTATGCCTGGAAAAAGAACCCATTGGAGTATCCACCATTGTGTGGCTGGGGTACGAGAAGTGCCAACTGTAGATGTGCCACATGCCCAGAAACCACCAGAAGGTTAATTCTTTTCATAGAGAGGAAAATACAATTTTGTGAGCCACATCTGAGGAACTGGGAAAAATGAGTTGGAGGGTGGGCTTTCGAATAAATTTGAAATGCACAGGCAGAGTGCTGTTTTACCATGCTTGTTTTCTTTGCGTTTATGTATCCCTACTGGTGACCCAGTCAAAGTGCAAATGTTGGATTCCTACATTTCAGGCTGCAGACCTATTATTCTGCCAGTGGGAAATAAGATTCTCACAGTCCTATTATAGGGAGCCAAATTGCTTCATCCCCAGAAGCCAGAGGATTTCACTAGCTAGCAGTGGGGAGCCCATACAAAGCTGTAATTTGCAATCTGAATCTAATTTCAAACCTCATCTAAAAAACTGAAAATTAATATATTGAAGAAACTCCCTGTATTACTAGCCAGCTTCCCCCTAAACTCCCTAATATTTATGGATAATCAATTTTTTTAAGAAAATTAGCTGGAGTTTAATCACTGTTTCCCAGATTCTTTTATTTTTAGTAGACTAGTTATGGTAAGTATGGGTTAAGGTTCATTGTGCATATTAAGAAACAATTCATCACATTACCCAAAGAAATGAGTACCTTTCAGATTTTACCAGCTTAGGAAAACAATTTTGCCTATTAATAAAAGTGAAAAATTTATGTGAATTCAGCCTTAAAACAGACTGGTTGGAGAGCACTATACCAAAGTGAGACTGAATATAGGGGCTGTCACTCCCATAGATGGGGAGAACAATGTTTATGAGAAAGGCCACACAGATCTAAGCTTTGGCTCTGCTCACCCACACCAACCTCTTTCTAAAACTGAATTAATGAGCTGGCTACTGTCTCCAGCTTCCCAACCACAACAAGTTCACAGTGGAGTGAAGGAAAAGAGCAAGGGAAATTCACAACTGAGAAATGTCCTCTCATAACTTGAAAGGTTCTCTACAGGCAAGACAAGGTAAGGATATTATTAGATACATCTCCCTTCAGTGGTGGAACTTAGAAATGAAGGTATAGGGCTAGCCTCAAACAGAAAGTGGCAAACAAGACCAAAACCCCTTCTTTTCAACTTTCACACTTCCTCTTTGATTTTTGGAGCTCTTAACAAATCGTGAGAATTGGCCAAGTTGTGTTTTTCCTTCCTTTACTTCGTCCCAGTCTCTGCCAAATGCAAAAGCTAAAAAGCTGAGAAATGATCACAAGTTGGACAGAAGGCAAGGAATTGAGTCTGAATAATTTACCAGCTGTTATTCAGTTCTGGATAAGTAGAGCCTGAAGGACACATACATGCTAGAGGTCTTGTGGGGCCTGAGGCTTATATAATTGTGGGGAGGGGGGTTGGGAGGACAGCATTTTTTTTTTTTTAAAGAAAAAGAAGACCCATGTATGAAATCAATAATAGGTACAAAAGTATAGTTATTCAGAATGAGAAATCACAAGGCATGACAATTTTTTTAAAAGTTGAGAAATTCTTCCACATCTAGGATGTGTTATTTCTTATTTCAATTATGGCAAAAATTCTTTTCTCTCCTTACCACCACTGGGCAGCCTGGTATTGGGACCTGGTACATAATTTGTATGGTACAATGCAAAATGAAACTCCATGGGTGCTTGGTCAAAAATTAAGAATATCAAGATGGAGACAGCAGAGCATTTTTTTTTAAAAGATTTCATTCATTCATTCATTCATTCATTCATTCATTCATTCATTTATTTGAGAAAGAGAGAGAGAGGGTGTAAGCAGTGGGAGGCAAAGGGGCAAAGGGAGAGGGAGAAACAGACACCCCACTGAGCAGGGAACCTGACTCAGGGCTCAACCCCAGGAGCCTCTAAAGGGAGATACTTAACTCACTGAGCCACCCAGGGCTCCTGACAGCAGAGCATTAAACCAAGCCCTAGGCCCAACTAAGTGTGAGGTCCTATGTGACTGCATGATTATACGTCCATGAAGTAGGCCCTATCAGCATTGCAAAATACAGAAAAATAATACAAATAATGCAGTATTTTTATTAATTATGGACTCATGACTCTATGATATGATGGACTCTATGATAGTTTTCTTTTTTTTTTGGCTGCATATGCTTGATTGACACCTTGTAGGTTGAGGTTCTGTAATATTTTTCAATTAGGGAGACTTGAAAGATAATTCTGTTTTTCCTTTAGCATGTTTGATTGGAATTTGTCTTTTTTTCCTTGGCAGCTTAGAAAAGCTTCTCCTAGCATCATAACTCATTATTTTTCATGTTTTTAGGATTGTTGTCAATTTGGGGGAAACTATTGTTAAGTTTCTTTTTCGTAGGAGCTTTGAGATTTGTTTCCACAGCTAGACTGTGCCACCCATATGCTTCTGATACAAGGCTCATTAGGACATGTTCACCTTACAGTACGACCCCTGAGGAAGTTGGCACAGGAGTGGGTGGTGGAAGTACTCCTTGAAGCCATTCCTTCATTAGAACTGCTAGCAATAACACGGAAGTGATATCTCAAACTAATTGATTCCCAACTTTAAGTTCCTCTTGGCTCATTCCAAAGACACACATGGCCCCAACACTAACAGAGAGGAGGAAAAATGTGACTGAGTTTGGGAGAGGGTGGAAGTCAAGGTGGAAAGAGAGAGTACCCATAGCTGATTATCACTAAAATATCTCACTTTTGCAGATTTTATAATAATATATTACATGGAAAGGGCCCATGCAAGTGGGAACCCATTAGTCTCTTAGTAAATCTACTGATAGTAAAGCATACCACACTGGCATTGGCGAGCTATCAAGTTAGGGTAAAATATTATGCTAGCCACACAGCAGAGCTATGGAGCTGGCTGTCATACAAACTGGGAAAATGGTGATCATTATCTCTGTTAGAGTACAGGTGACTTTTATATTTCATATGGCAAGGGCTGCTGGCTGACCTTCCACGTTTTTTTTAGGAGCATGTTACCACTTAGATATTAAAGCAGACGGCAATGGCCTGATGGGCAATGATACTGTAGAGTAAGATGGATGCAAAGAGCTTATGCACTTGTATGAAGTAAATGGCCACTTTTGAACAGATCATTTGGCATTGACTCCTCGAAAAGTGCTTGCAGATTTATTACAAAAAGTGTTTCCCAGAAAAATTAAAGTTTTATTCTGAAAAGAAATACTTTACTCACTTCTCTAAAGGACTGGAATGATAATAACCAAGGATTGTACCTTGGAAAAAGACTTAATTTGGCAATGCCCCTTAATGTCATTTAGACATCAGGTACCCAAGATTTCTTAGAGCTTAATAGTGGGTATGCTTCTCAAATATTAGTTTTACGATCCAGGTTCAAGAGACAAAGGCATAGGCTATAAACAGAGAAAAGAGACTATAATGATAGGCCACCACATTGAAAGTGTCATTAGAGTCAACTTTCAATTCTTTCTGCCAGAGAGAGGAGCAGTGACACAGACAGCTGAACATTGGGCCACTTGATCAGCCAGTTAGGGCCATGGACTCACCCTCTGGGATGAATTCCATGGCCTCCCTTTCAACCTCATCCTTTTTGACTTCCCAGCCACCTTTGAGACTAAGGAACTCTTCTTCTTGAACTCCTTTCTTTCTTTGACTTTGCCTTCTCCACACACTCACTTTAACTCCTCTTATGGTGAGTTTTCTGTTCCTTCCACTTCCCTCTGTGCTCTGCACTTTCCCTGTGGCTCTTTCACCTTCTCTCCACCTCATGGATGCTCTCTGTGGATTCTGTCACTCCAGCCTTCATTCCTTACTCTTCTACCCTCACCTGATAGATGCGCTGGCTTGTATAGCTTCAGCATGCCCAAAATCATCCTTCTCCTACTGTCTCCCCAGTCCTCCTGGTCACTCTTGTCAAGGCCTCGAGTCATCTCTACTCTTCCAGCCTCTACTTCTGAAATCTCCCTCTCACCTGTCCTTTTCTCTCCATCTCCAATAGCATTATTTTAGTTTAGAACCTCATCACTGCTTCTCCGATTAAAATAACCTCCTAATTATTTTCTCTGCTTCAACCTCTATCCTTTTAATCTATTGTAATAGAATAAGATTACATTATTATAATTTTGAAGAAATTAATTAGAAGAAATTAGTTAGAATTAATTAGAATTAGAATTAAATTAATTAGAATTAGAATTAAAATTAATTAGAATAAACTAGAAGAATATTAACTATATATTAGTTAATTAATATTATTATTATATATATTATTATTATATATATTAATATATATTAGTTAATTAACTATAAATTAATATTTCTTCTAGTTACAACTAGAATATTACACTTCACTCTCACACACCTTCCAAAGATTCCCTCTGCCATCCTTCATAAAGCACAAAAATTCCTTGGTACAACCTTTGGGATTTTTCATAATTTGACTTTAACACGTCTTTCCAGCATTATATCATACAACTCTTCCTTATTCATCCTTTGATTTAGTGGAGGGGGAATAAAAAGACAACATACAACAGAGAGTCTCCATGTGGATAACTGAGACCTGACCAAATTTTGTATTTTCTTGAAAGCACCAACAAATGTTTTGATGAGAGATTTAATGAGAAAAGACATGTAGCTGGGTTAATGGCTAAGGAAATGAACAGAGGGACTGGGCCAATAATGAGCACAGATGCTCTTAAATGGAACAAGTTGGATACATAGGCTGGCCTCAGCCATGGAGTGGGTAAAGCCCTTGGAAAAAGCAACTCTTCCATTAGTGAGGCAGGCTTTGCAAATGTCCCTCGGCACCGTTCCTGGAACACTGAAATCTTATAAAAATTATTATTAGTGAACTGACAATTTCTGTCTTTTTTTCCTGAAAGACAGGGAAATGCTCCAGAATACCTAACCTGACATGCTTTCCTTAGATCTATTATCTCTTTCTTTGCACTGATATTTTATGTCATCTTTTGTGAAAAGCTAATTTTAAGGCAGTTTTCTCCACATTACTTTTTCTCAGAAGAAGGTCTGATTATGTGGGGACATAAAAGGAAGTGAGGAAAATGCATTAGGCAAAACTAAGGCTAGGATATTACAGGAAAAAAGTGGCATGGTGATAAAAGAGAGACAAAAATCACTTCCCTCAATTTTTTTTTTTTTGTTAACTTAATGGAAGAAGAGATACGATAAGACAATATATATTCTTATTCTTAAATATCCAAGTCCTATTTTGCTTTACCTAATCTATTTACAACAGTTGCACATTTGTAATAAAGTTTACTTCTAACAAACTTATGTTGAGATCATACTGTATCCCTCCACCTGGTCTCACACACACACACACACACACACACACACACACACATTCACAACATAGTTGAAGAAATAAGATGAGTGAAGTCAGCATTTAAAGTTCATTTAAAATCCATTGTTACACATTTTTTAACTAATGATTTTATTTTTTGTTTTTAAAATTTTATTAAGTTTATTTTAATTGCAGTATAGTATAGTTAACACATAGTTATATTAGTTTTAGGTGTATAATATATTGATATATATTTTTAATTCATAGTGAATCCTCTTAGTTTAATCATATTGGCTTACAAGTAGGAAATGAATTGTACCAAGAGGTACATGTAGGAAATGAAGTGTCAAGAGTTTTACCTTTAGGAGAGGTTATTTTGGTGTAGTTTGTACTTAATTAAACAGAATAAATTTATTGCTTTGAAAAGCCACATATATGCCTTAAAAATTAAAATACACAAATTTCCAGTTATAAAATAAGTAAGTCGTGGGAATATAATGTACAGCATAGGGAATGTAGTCAATAATATTGTAACAACTTGTATAGAGACATACAGTAACTAGATCTATTGAGGTGATCATTTTGTAATGAATAAAAACATTAAATCACCATGTCATACACCTGAAACTAATATAACATTGTATGTCAATTATAGCTTAATAAAAAAGGAGAAAAAAGGACAAAAATTAAAATGTTGTGATTATTTGCATAAAGGTCATGAAAATTTCACAGATTTAATCATTTAAACATCTTAAAACAATTTCAAAATTAAGAACACTAAAGTAATGTGTAATTATCTAACCTGTTTAACCAAAGAAAATTAGTTTAACAACATTAATTAAGTGTCTTACTGCCATTAGAAATAAATTAAGAATATCATTAAATAGGTTTTTACAAATAGGTAAATTGAGACAGACAAATATCCAGTGAGTTTCCCAGGGTTATACTCAAGTCAGTGGAAATTGGAACCTGTGAATTTTAGTTAATTTTTTTTTAAAAGAATTTATCTATTTATTTGAGAGAGAAAGAAAGCAAGTGAGCACAAGCTGGGGGAGTAGGAGAGGGAGAGGGAGAAACAGACTCCCTGCTGAGCAGGGAGCCCACCGCCCCACACGGGACTTGATCCCAGAACCCTGGGATCCTGACCTGAGCTGAAGGCAGACTTCACCGACTGAGCCACCCAGGTGCTCCTCAGATGTGATTTGTCTTTTTATTCTCTTGACAGTATCTTTTGCAGAGCAGAAGTCTTTAATTTAATGAAGTCCAGTTTATCAATTATTTCTTTCATGGATCATGTCTTTTGTGTTGTACACAAAAAGGTATCACTATACCCAAGGTCATCTATGTTTTCTTCTATGTTGTCTTCTAGGAATTTTATAGTTTTGCATCGTACATTTAGTTCTATGATCCATTTGAGTTATTTTTGTGAGAGTGTAAAGGCCATGTATAGATTCATTTTTTTTGGCATGTGGATGTCCAGTTGCTCCAGCACCATTTGTTGAAAAGATTATCTCTGCCCCACTGTATTGCCTTTGCTGCTTGTCAAAGATCAGTGGACTCTATTTATAGGGGTCTATGTCTTGGCTCTCTGTTGTGTTCCATTGCGCTATTTGTTAAGTCTTTCATCAATACCACACCACCTTGATTATTGTAGCTTTATGTTAAGTCCTAAAGTCAGGCTGCATTAATCTTCCATCTTTGTTCTTCAATATTGTGTTGGCTATCTTGTGTCTTTTACCTTTCCAAATAAACTTTAGAATATGTTTGTCGATGTCCAGAATGTAAATTGCTGGGATTTAAAATGGGAATGCATTGATAATATAGATCAAATTAAGAAGAACTGACATCCTGACAATATTAAGTCTTCATACCCATGAAAATGGAATATATTTTTATTTATTTGTCTGATTTCATTCATTGATACTATTTTTTTAAATTTATTTTTAAAAATTCATTTGAAAGAGAGAGAGAGAGAGAGAGAGCACAAGCAGGGGTAAGAGTCAGAGCTGGAGGGAGAAGCAGACTCTCCACTGATCTGGGAGCCTAAGGTGGGACTCAATCCCAGAACTCTGGGATCATGATCCTAACTGAAGGCAGATGCTTAACCAGTTGAGCCACCCAGGTGCTCAAAAATATTATTTTTAAATTATTTATTTATTTATTTACTTCAGAGGGAGAGAGAAAGAGATTGTGCATGTGTGCATGAGTGAGGGAGGGGCAGTGCACAAGAATCTCAAGCAGACTCTCCCCACTGAGTGTGGAGCAGGAGGTAGGGCTTCATCTCACAATCTATCAGATCATGAGCTGAGCCAAAATCAAGAGTTGGCTGCTTAACTGCTGAGCCACGTAGACACCCCTATCATAATAGTTCCTTATATAAAACAAAGGGTGATTTTACATCTACTTTCCTTATTCTGTTTAACCTTGTTTTATAATGTGGTGAGCATTTAGCAAAATATAAATTTGGTATAGGAGAAGAGTCTCAAGAAAGAGATCTGTATCATCGTGTTTTACGTAAAGGCTTAACTTTGCATAGAGGTCAAGGGAGCACCAAGATATTTTTTTATTTAATTTTATTTTTTCAGTGTTTTAAGATTCATTGTTCATGTACCACACCCAGTGCTCCATGCAATACATGCCCTCCTCAATACCCACCACCAGGCTTACCCAACCTCCTACCCCCTCTCCTCCAAAATACTCAGTTTGTTTCTCAGAGTCCACAGTCTCTCATGGTTCATCTCCCTCTCCAATTTCCCCTAATTCACCCTTCCTTTCCTTTGTCCAATGTTCTCTATGTTTTTCCTTATGCTCCACATGTAAGTGAAACCATATGATAATTGACTTTCTCTGCGTGACTTATTTCACTCAGCATAATCTCTTCCAGTCTCATCCATGTTGATACAAAAGTTGGGTATTCATCCTTTCTGATGGGAGGTATAATATTCCACTGTATATACGAACCACATCTTCTTTATCCATTCGTCTGTTGAAAGGCATCTTGGCTCTTTCCATGGTTTGGTGATTGTGGCCATTGCTGCAATGAACATTGTGGCCCTTCTTTGTACTGCATCTGCTTCTTTGGGGTGAATACCCAGTAGTGCAATTGCAGGGTCATAGGGTAGCTCTATTTTTAATTTCTTGAGGAATCTCCACACTGTTTTCCAAAGTGGCTGTACCAACTTGCATTCCCACGAACAGTGGAAGAGGGTGCCCCTTTCTTCACACCCTCTCCAACATTTGTTGTTTACTCTCTTGTTGATTTTGGCCATTGTAACTGGTTGTAAGGTGGTATCTCAGTGTGGTTTTGATTTGAATCTCCCTGATGGCTAAAGATGATGAACATTTTTTCATGTGTCTGTTAGCCATTTGTATGTCTTCTTTGGAGACGTGTCTGTTCATGTCTTCTGCCCATTTTTTGATGAGATTATCTGTTTTGTTTTTTTTTTTTTTTTGAGTGTTGAGTTTGAGGAGTTCTTTATAGATCTTAGATATCAGACCTTTGTCTGTAGTGTCATTTGTGAATATGGAATTTTTTCCTGCTTTGTCTAACATTATTTGACCATAGAGTTGTGGGTCCATATCTGGGCTCTCTATGCTGTTCCACTGGTCTATGTGTCTGTTTTTGAGAGCACCAAGATTTTTAAAATATTTTTCTTTTCCCAGGGTATAAGATAATATTAAACTGAACAAATCTAATCCACCAGGCTATTAGGCCATTAAGAAACAAATAAAACAAACTAAGCCACTAGGACTTTATTTGCATTCCTCAGTATTATTTCCCCGGAAACCCAGAAGACAAACAGCTTTTGTTTACCCTCTCACTTCAGATCATGTCCCATTGGGTACCCATTTTCACAACACTCTGAACCTTTGCCTCTTGGCCCTTAAGTACAGTTGCAATGATATACTTACGAAATTAATGTCTAACTGCACCTCTAGATACAGTAGTCTATTTTGCCTTCAGTAGTATCACTAGCTCAGTGCCAGGCTCTTAGTAGATACATAGTAAATATTTTTTTGAATGAATATATTACACAATTATGGACAGGCTGTACTATACCATGTTATAATTCTTATAATGGAAAGAAACTTCTGATAATCTTTAGGACTGGCACAAATGTAAGAAGTACAGTAAATTTCAAGATAAAAAATTGTTGACTATCACACAAACTTTGCAGTTGATTTGAGATTCCTTCTGGGAACCAATTTGGCAAAGGAAATGATTATCTTCTTTTTATTTCCTCTTACGATTAATTTTATTCTATGTTGTATCTTTATTTTCTTTCCTCTGTCTTCTTTGGAAGATTGTCTTCCAAAATCTATTGTTTATCATCTTTAAATTACTAAAATTTTGGTGAACATAGAAACAAAACTCCAGGGAAAATCTATTGTACATACTTTTTTATCTGTGTATGAAACTTTTTATTCTTTTAACATCTAAAATATTATAGGGGCTATTGATAATTGCGTGTTTAACAATTCTACTGCTACAAACTAATTTTCTTTAAGTCACATTTATAATTGTTCCCTTTCAATAAAATGATGACATTTAGTTGACAGAAATCTATTTGATGAATCATAGCTTAATTTAGTACCTGTCCCTAGTATTTAGTTTGAACCTTAGATTTACTTTGGCATTGAGGTATCCTTATTACTATCAATAAGAATGAATACAATTTTGTTTTAAAATGTTTTCAAATGAGTTTCAAAATCTGGTCACATTTATAGAGAAATATGGGAACTTTAATGAAAGAAACACACTGTTTATAACATGCTGGGCAGATGAAAACAACATCCATTTCAACTGTTAAGTTAAAAAAACTTAATTAACATGGGAGTGATTTTGGTCAAAGGATTTAACCAAGATGATTTCATAATGTGAGGAAGAAACAATAAAAAAGACTAGAAAACACAAGGTATTTTGAAAACTGATATCTCAACCTCTAATACAGGCTTATATGTCTCTGAGACAAGTCAATATCATTCTCCTCTGGTTCTCAGAAATGTCATAGCATGAGGAAAGATGCAAGGACATTAATTTGCCCCAAGGTAAATTTTAAAAAATTATTTATGTGGGGCAGCCTGGGTGGCTCAATCTGTAACCTATTTATCCAGGTCCCAGAGACCATCTCTATCCCGTCCAACTTTAACAATGAAATCAGAGTAAATTTTGGGTTTATGCAAACTTCAGATCTTCCAAACAGATCAAGCAAATGCTCAAGGTGATCAATCATAAGAGAAAGTATCCAGGAAGGGCAGACTGTTTTAACTCCAGCTGATGATCTAGTCCTATCCTTGATAGTTCTAGTCCTTGAAAGGCTGGCAACTACAAAGGCCTTCAGAAAAAAAGAGCTCAACCCTAGCGCTGCTAAAGTGATTTGGCTAGTGTTGCTAGAAACATGGAAAAAATAGCAACCAGGAATAACGTCACTACTTTAATAAAATCATTTCATTAGAGAAATTATATTGTGTGGCATGCCTGGGTGGCTCAATCAGCTGAGCATCCGACATTTGGTCTCAGCTCAGGTCTTGATCTTGGGCTCATGAGTTTAAGCCTCATATTGGGCTCCATGCTGTATGCAGACCCTACTTTAAAAAAAAAAATATATATATATATACACACACACACACACACACACACACACACACACATATATACATACTGTATGTGTGTGTATGTATATATATATATATAGAGAGAGAGTGTGTGTGGTGAGTGTGTGTGGTGTGTGTGTGTGTGTGCGTGTGTGCGTGTGTGTGTGTGTAGTGCTTCCCCTATGTAACAGGAGTAAATAATTTTTACAAAAGATTTTATTTATTTCAGAGAGAGAGAGAGAAAGCGTGAGTTGGGGGAGGAACAGAGGGAGAGAGAAAATCTTAAGTAGGCTCCACACCCAACACAAGCCTGAGGTGGGGCTTGATCTCACAACACTGAGATCATGACCTGAGCCAAAATTAAGAGTTGGACACTTAGGGGCGCCTGGGTGGCTCAGTGGGTTAAAGCCTCTGCCTTCGGCTCAGGTCATGATCTCAGGGTCCTGGGATCGAGCCCCGCATCGGGGTCTCTGCTCAGCAGGGTGCCTGCTTCCTCCTCTCTCTCTGCCTGCCTCTGCCTACTTGTGAGCTCTGTCAAATAAATAAAATCTTTAAAAAAAAAAAAAAAAAAAAGAGTTGGACACTTAACCAACTGAGCCACCCAGGTGCCCCTAAAATATTTTAAACAGAGACCTTTGGCTTTGCAAATGATCAGAAAAATAGTGAAAATATGATTCTGAAAAAAAAATGGATTTTATGCAAAAGAAAAATTAGTGGAGACATGAATAGCAGCACAGAACTTCCATGTTGCATCCACAAGACCCCTTTGTTCTATGCAGACAGCTGGACTTTCTTTCATTGGCCAATCTTGGACTAGAGAGGTGTTTACTATGCAGTTCATTAAGGATGACAAGCTTTCTAAAAATTCCACTGAGGCATCTTAGATTTCACTAATTAAGGCAAACATTTACTGAATCACGTGTTGGCAATTTGTTAGCTGCTGAGGACTTCAGACAAATATGATGTCTTTGCCGTGGAGCAGTAATCCACTGACTAAAAGCTCATAAGCTCATAAAAAGAACATGTGGTGCCTGCTACATACTTACACAGCATTAAATGAAATTTTTGGTTTTTCTATAATAAGCATTACATTTTAAATTCTAAAAGAAATCAATACTTCTTTACAAAAAATACTATTTTTCCTCTATAGACAAAACATTCCTATTCTGGAATTATAATAGGTCTAGATGTTTTGGGCGACAGAGACCTAGAAACTTCAAAACCTGAAGTTATGAGTCAGCTCGGTGGAATAAAGGTGTTTTCAAGTTGCCAACAACGGTGCTGGCTCTCTCCTTAACCCAGGAATTCACGCAGAAGCTGAATACACGTGTTTCAGGGCAGAAATATAGATGGGCTTCCAAATAAGGAAGAAGTTGCATTTGGTGAGCTCTTAGATCCCTTCCTCCTCTAATAATCTGTTGTTCTAAATCCTTGCATTAGGATGAGTGCTGTGTGTTGTGAAGCTGCAGTGCTATTGGGAGCCAAGTGAGTGTGGGAGAAGTTAGTTAGCTGTCAAATATATATGGCAGTAAGTCTTGTTAATTCAGTTTTTATGGACACTCTGTTACCCTGGGTACCTTAAAAAATTAATCAAAGCAATGAAATAATGATAATATTTGTCAAAAGAAACCTTTAAAAATAAAAAAAAAGGAAACCTTTAAAATACCTTTATCACAGACCAAAAGGTGTTAACCTTCACACCTGGTTTTTAAGAGTAGAAAGAGGGCTTCTTAGAAAATGGGGATGACTAAGTAGTAGTACACACTCTTATAAATGAAAATCAAGTCACCACAGTGGTCAGCTCATAAACATTTAGGATACCCTAGGGAGGTTTGATGAAATGAATTATTATGGTCTACTTGATATTACATAAGGAAACAATATAAAATTTTTTAAAAATAGAGGTTGTAAAATATTTAAAATTATTTTAGCTGTAAAATGAATTTTTGAATCTAGATGTCAGGATGGTGTATATTTTGTGTAAGACTAAATTTTCATGTTTGTGGTTTTAAGAAGCCCCTAACCGAGGTGTGAGCTCAGCAATCCTGTACCCTTAGTAAATGTAACTAACAACACAGAAGAATGAGAACAGTCCTAAATGAAATATTTCCCCCTCAGATATAGTATAATCAGATTTTCTCTTGTGTGTGTCATTGCCTGTGCCAGCCCACTGCACAGCCCACAGTGAGTTCTTAGAAAAGGGAGTTAATATTAAATGAAAACATTTGCTCTCTCTCTTTCTACTTAAGACTTTCATTTAGTCTCTTGGGAAAGTATACATTTTTTCTAGATCCTGTGATATGCTTATTTACTAATCTATGCTCAGCCCCCTTCAATTCTTTTAATCATTTGATTCGGAGGTGCATTGTTGACACAAAGGCAGATGGTTTATGCCAACTGCTCTTTCTTCCCCTACCAAATAATAAAATTAACAATGCCTGGTAAGTGAGTCTATTTGAAAACCAAAGAGCCCTGGTATTTCTGTGGCTTGTGCAAATCAAACACCTAATTTGATGGATGGGCATCTCAGTCCCTTGCTCTCAGTGACTCAAGGTCACTCTGGGATTTTAGAGCTGGAGGAAATCATAAAGATCATAGAGAGCAGTGGTTCCTCAAACTGGCTCTGTTTTAGAGTCACCAGAGGAGCTTGTTAAGAATTCATATCAGAACTCACTCCAGATCTAGCAAAGCAGAATCTCAAGCTTCGGACTGGCAATTTCCCCTGGTGATTCTGGTTTGGGGACTGGTGGTCTGGTCTTGAATTTAATGACTTGTCCAGGGGGTTGGTAGTAACAGAATTAGGATGAGAACCCATGTGTGCTTCATTCCAGTTTTCTTTTCATACCACTAACCATTGCTATGACCAGCATCATTAGAGAGCACATAATTTATAACCATTTGTGAATAAGATAGTGTCTGGCAGTGCCCATGCTCAGGTGGGAACACACCCCTAAGACACTTTGAGATTTCTAACTGCCTTTGAGACACCTTTCTCCAATTCTTTCCCTCCACATTTTAATCACCTCCTTGACAGAGTTCCCGGAACTCCATCTTCTCTTTGACTATTTAATTCATTCTCCTCTTAAGGCTTCCAAAGGCCATTAATCTGTTTTCACTCTTTTTCTATCGAGACTGTTAATCCCAGTAGGGCCGCTTATTATGTTGTCTCACTACCTTCTGTTCTGTTCCTGTCTTCTAGTCTGGTGACTAGATATTCAGGTTTAGATCCCCTGGGTTTATTTTCAAGTGGTCTATCTTTTTCCTTATTATTTCCATGCTTTGATATGTTTACATTGACCTCTGAGATATTTCTTCCACTTCATTTTATATTTCACTAATTTGGTTCTCCATAGGGACCTTCTTGTCCTTCAAATCACCTACTGAATGTTTTAGTCCTTAAATGTTTAGCCTTAAACATCTATATGTCTCTCTATAATAATTAATTATATATCTGACATATAGATTTACTAGTAGGAATTGGTTCATGTGATTATGGAGGCTGAGAAGTCCAAGATTTGCACTTGGCAAGATGAAGACCCTGGACAGCTGATGGTAAAGTTTTGGTCCGAGTCTGAAGTCTGATCACCAGGAGAGCTGATGTGTAAGCTCCAGTCAGAGTCTGAAGGCAGAAGAAGACTGATGTCCCAGCTTGAAGACAGTAAGGCAGAAAGAGAATGCTTCCTTACTTATTCAGCCTTTCATTCTCTTCAGGCCTTCAAAGCATTGGAAGAGGCCCACTCACACCAAGGAAGGCAATCTGCTTTACTTAGTCTATGATTTAAATATTAATCACCTCGAGAAACACCCTCACAGAGACATCCAGAAACAATATCTAGGTACTCTATTGCCCAGTCAAATTGATAAATACAATTAGCTGTCACAAGTGTCATCAACTGAGTGCCAATTCCCATCTTCTTAACATACACTCGGCCTCCAAGTAAAGACAGTAACAAGGCCATAATTCTGCCTAACATGATACAATTATACAGCATACAACTGGAAACACACTAGTCCCTTCCTCAGAAGAGGCCACTCCCTAGACCTACCTCACTTTACTAAGGATGAAAATAGGGAATGCCTACAGCTGTTTTTAAGCACAGAATTTGATTTTCACTACAGTATAGGGCCGGTAATAGACATGCTGTTACTGTTTGCTGCAAACATAGTGTCCTCTATCTCAAACATGGGACATCACTGTTCACCTGTTTTTCAACAAGTACTTCTCTAATGAAACCCAGTTAATCACCAACCTCATGATCACCTGACCCAATTATGATTCCTTCTCTGGCTGTGCAAAGCCTCCACCGACTGAGAGTGAGAGCAGTTCAGAGTGTCTATGTAACGGGAGGGGGACCTCTGTATTATGCAGCATGGCGGTAGGTGTGAACAGCATCCGTGGTGGGTGCTATAGAGTCAATGGGACTATGGGCTTCCAGGCCTTCAGACTCAGCAAGAGGGTGACAAGGACTGGGTCCCTGCTCCCTGACAGTGCTAATTCAGAGAGTGAGGAGTTCAGCATTTGGGCACCAACCTCTATCTCATTTTGCTCCTTTAGTTTCTCCAAACATATTTGCAACCAATTCTCTGTTTCAATTCTGTTTTAACATTGTTGTTACTAATCACTCCATTTGAAATAACCAGAAAGCTTTCTCTTTCTGTGGCTGGAAACTGATCGACATATTCAGGTAATGAAACTTGTAGAAAGGAGTCTTGCTTATAATGAAGTTGACTGTGTTAAGGTAGGAAAAATAGAAGATGCCTCATAAGTTCATCAAACAGAGCTGTGGGTCTTTAAAACCACGCTTGATAGAAAATTCGCCATGAGCTGATTGTTTTATTCTGTGGCCCACTTTAAGGTAAACTCACTGTCTGATTTCTTCATGTTGCATATCTTCTTTCTGTCCCCCTTCCTCACTTGATAACCACCCTGTCCCTCGTGGAGGCCATTCAGCATGAGACAGCTTGAATCTCAACAAAATAGTGAAATTACAGAAAACACTGCATCAGTCATTTATACTCATACTATGACTGACTAGTATAGCAATTACTCTCAGTGCATGGTCATCTCCACTAAGTATTTTCTTTTTAAGCATTTAAAATCTAATTTGGGATTAAAACCTTTTCCCATTAAAGGCATTTTAGGCATCAGTAGGATATTTTGTGCCCACATACACCCAGAGGATGCTGCGGTACTATAATTTAGCAGAGCCAGCTCTGAGGTTAACTTTGAAGACTTATCAGCAATGGAACTCCTCTTGTGAGAGTGCCCCCTGAGGCCCCAGGGAAGACTGGAAAAGGGCTAATAGTGCCCTTCTTCATTCATGCATGGGAAACCAATATTTATTGGTCATTGTATGTAGTGGGTACTGTGCTAGGCACTTTGGAGACAACTGTGATTTAAAAAAAATAAAAAGAATGACATATTAGTTAACATGTTAGTTAAGAGTGCAGCTGATCAGCCGCACTGGAGCTTTGAAAGTTTGAGTGGGTGATCTTGAGTCTCAGTTTCCCCATTTACAGTGTAGGGAAAACTAGGGTGTGTCCTGCAGTGAGCTGTGCCTGGTTTTCAATCCCCCTCCTTCTGCCAGACTGCTGGGAGAGCATTTTATATCCCTTTATCCCCTACCTTGCCTCAATATAGAACTGCCTAGTAAGCCCTGAGTTGAACACAATTCCTTTCTTTCTCTCTCTTGGATTCAGAGTGTCTAGATGCATCTTTGTATTGTTCCAACACAGAGATTTCTGAGTTTCCAGATGTATTTTGTACAATATATATATGGTACTATATATATATGTGTGTGTATATATGTGTGTGTGTGTGTGTGTATACATATATATATATAGACATGCAGTCCTATTTGATGATATTTTTCTAACAAAGAATCTTGTCCTTCTGTCACAGACTTTTTCCTGTGCCTTCTGTATTATTTCTACCCCTGATAGTGAAGTTTCTCACAAAGCTGTGTTGAACACTTTCTTACTAATAAAGATACTCCTGAAAGACAGATACCATATGATTTCACTTATATGCAGAATCTAAAAAACAAAACAAACAAAACAAAACAGAGACAGACTCATAGATACAGAGAACACAGTGCTGGTTGCCAGAGGGGAGGAGGGTAAGGAGATGCACAAAATAGCTGAAGGGGATGAGGAGGTACAAACTTCCAGATATAAAATAATTAAGTCACAGGGATGTAAAGTACAGCAGAGGGAATAGAGTCAATAATATTGTAATAACTTTGTATGGCGACAGACGGTACTAGGCCTTTTGTGGTGATCATTTTGTAATGTATAAATATATTGAATTACTATCTTGTACACCTGAACCTAATATAATACTGTATGTCAATTATAATTCAATAAAAAAGATATTCTTGTATAGAAATCAGTTTGCCAAGATAATAAGGTACTGCTTAATAATCATGGAATTCTCATAAAAAAGTCATCTTCAACATGTCCCAATATAAAACAAAGGCTAAAACAGCCATTATATCTGACATACACTCAACTTTCTGTCTTATCACCCAATTTAGCATATTCTTGGGTTTAATATGGGATTTCCAGGTAGGATCTGGGGAAATGTTGGTGGCAGCTGTATGTTCAAAGTTTCCCAAATTAGCCTTTAAAATATAAAATAATGAAGTCAAGTCAAATTGCTGCTGGGAATATCTGTGTAACACTATACTCATTTTTGAAGTTAAAATAAATGTCTCTTCTAGCCTAAAGACCTTAGTTAGGGATTTTTATAACTATTTGAGATCACTTTAATTTATACAAAACAGACTCTATTTCCCTGTATTTGGATCTGTGCTTTTAGGCTGTTACGGTCATCAACCCCCTAGAGCAGAGTCTGAGAAAAAGGCTGGTTTAGGTGGTTTATGTGGAAAGTGAGCTTGCACGTGAAATGGGGAAGCCCAGGTGAGAATGCTCCTCTGGGTCAGCACTGCTGGAGGTGGCTGAGGCTTGATGCCCTTGGGTCCTTTTGGCATCAGGTAGGATACTTATCAGAATTGCTCACCTGGAGAAAGTATGGGAGAGGCATTTGTGCATCCCAGCCCCCAATGGTTGAGGGTGGCCCATAGGGTATTAAAACACCTGCAGGTTCCTAGTGCACATGTGTGGGACTGAGTGGGCACCAAAGCCAGACATGGCAGGCATCCTGGAGGAGAGGTTCAGTTTAAGTGGCAGTGGGCAGAGCCCCTGAGGAATTGTCCCTGGGGCTGTGACTGCACTCAGAGGAGGTCAGGGAGGCTGTGGGGCCAGATACCAGAGTGTTCAAGATGAGCTGCCAGTATTTGGCTGAAGAAAAAAAATTTAAATCTAGAGGACAAAAATTATTCACAAGGAAAATAATCCCACTTGAAGATGGTACGCTTTTCTTGACTGCTAATATCTGTATTTCTATACTTGGTATAAAGACAACTTATCAGAATTGGAGAGATCATTGAGTCGCTTAATTAAATATAATAAATCTGATGTTTTAACATTAGGTAAGGTTATTAATTCTGCATTCCCGAATCTAGCCTCATTTGGAACACCCCCCTGGGGCACTTTATTCTTACATTTATAAATTATGAACTCAATGAACCTAATATTTTGCTGATAATGGGTATATAATACATTAAGACTTGCTTGCTTTAAACAGATACTCTTTTTAATAGCAATTAGGATGGGGAAAAAATGTCCTTTGTTATGGTCCATCCTTATTTTCAGCTTTCTTATAGTTCAGCTTAGTAATTATAGGGTCATTAATACAATATGAATGCAAAACCCTCACAAATCTGAACAAAACAATTATAAAAATGAAGAGAGGAGAGCTGGAATGAAAAGATATGGTAAATGAGGAAAATGAGCATTTTCTCAGATACCTATAAAAAGTGGATTTAGAGAAAATGATACAGCAAGAAACCCTTGCATCGACACATCAGGAAAGATATTCTGCTGCTTTGACTTTTGTGCCAAAGCCCTCAGTTGCTTCCTGTCATTTTTAAGAACAAGCTCAAAGCAAGTCATTCAAGGACCTCCACAAGTCAAGCCCAGTCCACCTTCTCAAAGCCGATTCCCAGAGCTCACTTGCAGGAACGTTCTACTCCACCCCACCTAATCTGAGCATTCTACAAATATTAACTCATTTAATCTGCATACATGTCTATGAGGTACTGAGGTGCACATAAGTAAGTGACCTGCCCCAGTCACCAGCTAGTTGGTGGTGGAACCAGGACTCAAATCCAGTCTGGCTCCTGAATCTGGACTCTCCCCCATCACATCCCTGGCTGGCTGCCTGCCCTCCCAACTTGCCCTGAAATCTCTCTACTGCAGCTTTGCTTTCTCTCATGGAGAATGTGCTCTTTCCTCCTTTCTACCCCTTATTTATTATTTTTTTAAGACTTTATTTATTTGACAGAGAGAAAGAGAGAGAGATCACAAGCAGGCAGAGAGGCAGGCAGAGAAAGTGGGGGGAAGTAGGCTCCCTGTTGAGCAGAGAGCCCAATGCGGGGCTCGATCCCAGGACCCTGGGATCATGACCTGAGCCTAAGGCAGAGACTTTAACCCACTGAGCCACCCAGGTGCCCCTCCTTTCTACCCTTTAAATCCTACTCACCCTTTAAGGCCAAAACCAAGTTCTACCCTCCTCCAAAAGCCTCCCACAGCTACACTGGTCCCAGTCATCTCTTTGATTCATAGAGTTCCTCTAATTGGCAGAATTCATTTGGCACCTGTCATCTATAGTCTTCACTGAATGTTATCTGCATGCATATGCACATTTTCCCCTAATCCAGGCATATCTTCATTGAAGATAGATTGCCCATGCCAGAACCTTCTTTTTCCTCTTAAAAATAAGAAGCTTTTACTTTGTTGTAGAATCGAAGGTCATGAGGCCAGTACTCCAGAGGAGGACCCCAGAGGTGTGGTGTGGTCACCACAAAGGTGTGGTCACCTTTTTGGGTTTCCTTGTAGCACCTGCTACTACTTATGCCCTGTGCATAGTCAGTGCTCTGTATTCACTGACTTGAATTAAAGTTGAGAAGTGTGATGATTTGAACTGCCATGATTTCATTTCTATTATTTATTCAAATGAAAGCTTAATGTATATTCCATATTCCAAATAAATGTAGACTGGCAATTTTTACACTACGTATGACAGGTAATTTTAAAAGTGCTCACAACTGCAACGTGGCACTGGAAAGGTTTCCCTATTTTCCTTTTATATGTAGGAATTGAACATTTCCAGTGGCCACCATAACAACATTAATTGCAAATATGTGGGCATAAATATTTAAAGAAAGCACATATACATTCTCATACACAAACTTCCAGTGGTTTTTCAAAGGGATTTGAAAATAGAGACATAGTTGAAATCAACAAAAATGGCATCTCTTGCCCATTTCTTGCCTGACTCACTTGGTCCAAAAGCCAAAAATGTGTCTGTCTAAAGCCTGGCACATTGGCGAATCTAGTTTGCTTCTTTGTGCTCTTGAAATCAGCAATTCCCAGGGTCAGGAAAGGCAGGTGACCTTCAGAAGCTGACAGTGGATTTGGGAGGGCAGTTTTCTCACATCCAATTAATGGTCTGAATCTTAGCTCCTTCTTATCTTTATAAAGCTTAACCGTATTTATTGAGGCCCGTCTGTTGAAAATAACAATGGAATTAAAAGCTTTAGGTTCTTCCCTGCTTGGGAGAGACCACAGTATGTGATCCATACCCTTTGTCTCTTTCTCCTTCACTAGAAAGTCCTTTGGGCAGAGACCTGCTCAGACCCTCAGTCAGGCCCAACCAATCCCCAAGACCCTGTGTAACAGCCACAGTCAACTACCCTTTTGCCAAGAAGTGGTTCTTTCTAGGGTAGTTTCCCAATCCCACAGATAAATAAAGTTTTTTTTTCTTTGATGTTTGATCATATCCTTATTCTAAGAGGGTGTAACAAGAAAGATGTTTTTCACTGGCTACTAGGAATGTGTGTGTGTGTAGTGGGGGTAGGCTGTGCTGGTAAGGGTGGGAACTTAATTATTTTCCTTGACTGTTTATAATTATTTTTATCTAAAATTTAACTTTACATTAAGAAAATTTCTTGGTAGCAATAGGCATACCTATTAAAAAAAGGAAGACTAATTGTATCATCCAGGCTTTTCAAACTATTTTCAAACTATTTACTATTGATGTGACTCACCTAGGATCTTTTTATTATTTTTTAATTAAAAATTTTTTTTAAAGATTTTATTTATTTATTTGAGAGAAAGAGACAGAGATAGAGAGAGAGCACAAGCAGGGAGGAGTGGGAGAAGCAGGCTCCCCACTGAACAAGGAGCCCTAAGGAGGGCTTGATCTCAAGACCCTGGGATCATGACCTGAGCTGTGGGCAGAGGCTTAACTGACTGAGCCACCCCAGGGCACTCCTCCCCTGGGATCCTGATACAAAGCAGATCTGGAGTCAGTGGATCCAGTAAGGAGCCTGTGATTCTGGATTCCTCCCTCCCTCCCTCCCTCCCTCCCTCCCTCCCTCCCTCCCTCCCTTCCTTCCTTCCTTCCTTTCTCTGTCTCTCTCTCTCTTCCTTCCTTTCCTTTTTCTTTCTTTCTCTGTCTCTTTTAAAGATTTGATTTCATTTATTATTTACATATGTATACATACATACATACAGAGCGAGCGAGCAGGGAGAATCCCAAGCAGATTCTGTGCTGGGCATGGAGCCCTACGTGTGGCTCAACCCCACAGCCCTGAAATCACAACCTGAGCCAAAATCAAGAGTTGGTTGCTCTACCAGTTGAGTTACCCTGGTGCCCCTGTTCTGCATGTCTAACAAGCCCAGGTGAGGTTGATGCTGCTGCCCCTGCCTCTATACCTTGAGAAATAAGAAGCCCCACAAGGCAGCCTAAGTCTTCACTTTTTAAAAATGCTTTATTGTTATGGCAGCATTTGTACTTTTTCTGAGCCCAGCTAGGGTGGGCTTTGCAGAGGCAATAATAGTCTATCTTCTTAGGGTTAGTGTGAGGGGATCCAATGATATCAGCCCTTGCTACTCAAAAGTGTGGTCTGTAGCCAGTAGTAGCAGAGCTACCTGGGATCTTACTAGAATTGCGGAAACTCTGGCCCTACCCCAGACTGTTCTGAGTCAGCTGCATTTTATTTTATTTTTAAAGATCTTATTTATTTGAGAGAGAGAGAAAGAGAGAGAGAGAGAGAGAGAGAGAACACAAGTAGTGGGAGGAGAGAGGCAGAGGGAAGAGCAGAAGGAGAGGGAGAAGATGACTCCCCTCGGAGCAGGGAGCCCAATGGGAGGCTCAGCTCCCCAGGTTCAATCCCAGGGCCCCAAGGATCATGACCTGAGCTGAAGGCAGACGCTTAACTGACTGAGCCACCCAGGCACACTTCATCTGTATTTTAACAAGATCCTAGATGATTGTGTGCACATTAAAGTTTGAGAAGCACGGATGTAGTTCAGATGGAGTAATCTGTGCATAGTTGGTGCTCAGTAGATGGAAGCCATTACCCTTTGAGTTCTTAAAACCATATGAGCTACTTATATTTTTCTTCCCATTTTACAAGTGAGGAGACTGAAATATAGTAATAGGGCTAGGATTCTAACCTAGGTCTTCCGATTCTAAAGCCTGTGCCCTTCATACTACAAACCTTTTCCCAAAAAGAAAGTGAATTTCTTGAGTAGTAAAGGCCTTCATGCCTCTCACCTCCCCTTCAGCTCTCCTTTATCCATCAGCTGCTCAGGCACTTCCCTGTTGGAAGTTTAATGTGCTTTTCTCCAGAGTACCCCCTGTTCCTTGTCACACACACTTATATTCCAGGAAGGTTCAACTGAAGGTTATGTGCTATGTTAATCTCCCCAGAGGTATTTGCTTTAATCAGCATTTTGTGAATGTAATGTACTCCTGTGGGGAGAATTCTAGACTGTGTAGGATTAGTGAGGATGTATTTTAGTACACGTCTGTGCGTGTGTGTGCGGGGGGAGGGGGCTGTGGCCTGTGGAGATCCCTCCCGGCATCCCTTAATCCCAACTCTTGGCAGACACTGGCTCCATTCATATGTAAGACCTGGGTGAGACTCACAATAGTCCAGATTTGGGAGAGATGTTTCTGTCAGGAAAAATCAAATCCCAAATGAAAGTGGGAGGACAAGAAGAAAGATATATCTGGACTGTGGCTCTGAAGTTTGACCAGAAATGTCCAGGACATGGAAGGAACGTGATTTTTGGGGCCAGGGGTACTGGTGAAGAGTTATGTCATGGAGACTAGTTATATCACTTTGATCATGCCATTTTTTAATTTAAATCAGATATATGTTTCCAATTTTGCTTTCAAGTTTTTAGAAACAGGCTAACAGACTATAGGCTTACTAGATAGATTTAGATATGTGTCTTGATCTTAATTGCTTTACATCTAAACTTGAGATCCTTTTCGGTTTGCTCCTATTTTTCACCTCATGGGCACTGATTGATTTAATGTCTTTCTGCATTTTTGCTAATAGGATTTGAATGGACTTGCCGATTCTTTTTAGGCCTATTTGGACTTGATAGCTTCATTTAAAATTGGGGCTTTTATGGGGTGCCTGAGTGGCTCAGTCAATTAAGTGTCTGACCCTTGATTTAGGCCCAGGTCATGATCTCAGGGTCCTGGCATCAAGCCTCTCAAAGGGCTCTGTGCTCAGCTGAGTCTGCTTGTCCCTCTCCCTCCCCCATTGTCCCTTCCTCCCTTGCTCACTCGCACTCTCTCATTCTGGTCCCAATGATTTTTTTTGAACAGAGATTTTCTAGGCCATCATAGCGAAGAAATGGAGAGAACTAGTTCTCCTTTGGAGTGTGTTCGGATTCTGAATTAAAGGGGCTCAAAGGGTGACATTTCTTCCACTAACATCTCTCCTCCTTCAGCTCCCATGGGGACCTCTTCCCTTACGTGTATATACATGCATTTGTATGTACACACATGCTGCCTTATCATGAATACCAATTATTTTATAGACAGTTCAGATTTGGACATCTACGGCCATTAAAGGAATGACACAGCACATTGCACCTATCACATGATGAAATATGAAAAGCAAGGGTCTGTTATGTTGCACCAATATTATACAATATACATGTATACATTTGTATACATGTATACAATATACAGTATACATGTATACATTTGTAGTGGGGTGAATCTCAGTTCATAAACACAGGCAGGCAAGAAATGTAACGTTATAGTCTATAACTGCACTTAGTTTTTGGATTTTGAGCTTTAGATCTGCTGGGAGTGGGCAGAAAAGTCCTGACATTAGCTTTTCCTGGAGTTCCCCCTCCCCCACACAACCTCCCTGATATTGCTCCTTAATTCCAAGATGCTGCCCAGTTTTAAAATGTTGAGGTGGTGAACAGGGAATGGTTACTGGTATGGTTACTGGTGTCCATATTGCTGCTGACGTCCTAGTGCCCATGGCCTCTTCAGAACCAACCTTCTGTTATCTGGGGCTATTCTTTGGTCATGGAAATCCTTCCCTGGCCCGTCTATGGTCCTGTCTTCCTACACATATGCCACAGCTGATATCTCTGGCATCTGGCCATTTCTTTTTGTTCTTGGGCATCGTGCTGTCTTTTTTTCTTTTTTCCTCCTTCAAACCTTGAGGAAGGTTCTCCTAGTCTTAGGGAAATCCATCTTTCTTCATATTTATGCCTGTTCCATCCTCTCCTCTTAAGACTTTTGGGAACGAAAGCTGGATTTCTGCTGGGGAGCCCATTCATGCCCTTCCCTAAGGCACCAAACATGGACCTGAGTGGGAGGGGAAGGGAATGGGTGAAAAAGAGACTGACACAGAGAGCTATCTTGAATATAGGAATAACACTTCAAAGTATCATTTCTGTACAATTCTGGGATTTAATTATGCATATTTCATTTTGTAAGAACTCTTCCCAATCTCTGTACTGATGGCCTTTCCTTCAGGTTGCAGAGTTTGCAAACAGTGAGGAACCAATAAGTGTTTATCCATTCTCTGTCACTTATCAAATAGGCTCTTTGGTAGAAGAGACACAAATTGTAAGCTGTGCAGTGAAATTACCTTTCTGTGATAAGTTTCTAAGGACAATTAATTTTAGGTGGCTGGCAAATATACTGTGCAAAGAAGTGGATTGTTAAGTAGCTATGTAGGGCCAAGTTTTTTTTTCCCCTCCTAATAAAGCACTGAATATCTTACCTTTTAAATATACTCTTGAATTAATGGAAATTATTATCTGCAGCATGACAAATATTTTCCAAAAACAAAGAATTTTCATGGAGGGAAATCAAATCAGAAGTAAATGGATGGGTGTGAAATCCTTTCATTGCTACAATAATAAGATAATTTATGTAACACCTCAAGCATCCAAATCCTTTAATGGCTTTTTTGAAATATAAAAGACTGAAAAAATCAGTTATGCCCATTCCCTCCTTCACTGAGTGTTTACTTGAAAAACTCCTTGTTCAGTTAATGTTCTCTTGAAACATAATAGCAGCTCTGTCTGCGATGGAGAGACAAATTGTTTAGTGGTTTTCTTAGTGGTTTTCTTCTCAGAAATTTCTATCGTAGTTATGGGGGAAATGTTTTCTCAGCGATAAAGTTAATCCTCTTTTTTCCCAGTATTATGATAATAGCTTATGATGTTATATTGTACTTCCAATTTTTAGTGCTACTCCAAATCTGCTGCTCAAACTTTCATCAGACTTCATTTTTTTTCCCTTTTAAATTGACCACTTCCCAAACACACCTCACTTCACCTCTGGCTATCCATGGTAACCTTGTAAAGCAGAACTTCTCAACCTGTGGTGAAGGATAAGATTCTAAATCTGAGCTCTCTATTCCTCATAGACTAGAAACAAGGAGCTGGAAGACTGGCACTGGTGTATGGGCCACATTTGGGGTGTTCTGGGGTCCTGTTCTAGAGTCCACGATCTCTGCCCATCCCCCCATGCCATCCTGGATATCTTCCTAAAATACTACTTTCTGAACGGAAATCCCTACTCATCGTTCTGGAGCTCAAGATTCTGCAACATCTGACAGCATTCAGCTTGTGTCCTAACCACACAACTCAGCCTCCTCTGTGGTTCTTTCTCTTTGCTGGAAAGTAATTCCTCAGCACCCAGCTAGAGTGCAACCTTTGCTTACAACACTTGGCTGCATTGATATCCAGCTTGTCTATAACATACCGAGCCACAGACACTGCTCTCTAATTGACTTATTTTTTCAAATGGATTGCTTATTTTAATTGAGTAACTAATGAATTTGGTGGGCAAGAAGCATGGAATGTTTTTAGTCAAGGGATGAGGGGGGCAGGGAGCAAGCCATCATGTGTACAAGGGATGGGGTAGTGGTATAAAGAGAGACAGGAGGGACAAGAATTCTTGACCTTGGCTCTTTAGGACTACAAAAGTGATAGTCTTAGGGGAGAGTTTACCCCTGATTTGAAGAGGGGTCTGTGTGTGTGTGTGTGTGTGTGTGTGTGTGTGTACTCGTGCACAAAGAAGAGCATTTATGGAGAAGAGGAGATTTATGGAGAATTATATGAAGATCATACAATTGTGTATAATCTTTTCTTAACTGTATTTTCTTTCTTTTTTTTTTTTAAAAGATTTTATTTATTTATTTGATAGAGAAAGAGCACAAGCTGGGGGAGCAGCAGAGGGAGAGGGGGAAGCAGACTCTCCGCTGAGCAGGAAACCCATGGGGGGCTTGATCCCAGACCTGAGCCGAACACAGATACTTAACTAACTGAACTGCTCAGGTGCCCCCTCTTAATTGAATTTTTTATAGAGAAAATTGTAGATTCACATCTGGATGTAAGCAATAATACAGAGAGATCCCATATACCCTTTATCCAGCTTCCCTCATTGGTCATCTCTTGCAGAGCTATATTCCAGTATCACAACCAAGATATTGGCATTGATTCAAACCACTAATCTTCTTCAGATTTCCCTGGTCTAACGTGTCCTTATTTTTGTGTATGTGTCCATGCAAGTTTATTGAATGTGTAGGTTTGTGTACCCCATAGCCACAGTCAGGACAGAACAGTTCCATCAGCACCAGGACCTGCCCTGTTACCGTTTGGGAGCCACCCTCTCTCCATTCCTCCAGCCTTACCCTGGTAGCCACTCATCTTCCATTCCTAGATTTTGTCATTGCAGAAAAGTCACATAAATAGGAACATACAGCATGCATCCTTTCAGGATTCCTTTTCTTCACTTAGCTTAAGTCTCTAGAGATTTATCCCCGTTGTACACGCCAGTGGTTCCTTTTTCTTGCTAAGTAGTATCCATGTTATGGGTACATCAGTTTGTTTAACCATTCACCTATTGAAGGACATCTGGGCAGATCCCCTTTAGGGGGTGTTACAAATAAAGCTGCTATGAGAATTCAGATACAGGTGTTTGTGTGAATGTAAGTTGTATTTCTCTGGGATAAACGCCCAGGAGTGCAAAGGCTAGGTCATTTGGTAGCTGCATGTTTTGTTTAACCCTTTAAACTCATTATTTACAATTGTTTTCCTATTCCACATTTTTGTATTATGATGCAAAGTGCAGTTGCCTGTTCAGTTACGGCTGTGATATTAATACCCGAATAAAACCATCTTTTCTTAGTTTTTTTTGCCTTGTTTAAGATAATCTTAAAACTCACATCTCATTTTATACCTACAGCACATCTATAAGCTCAGTGGAATTTTATAGGAAACTGAGATACAGAGACGTTAAGTAACTTGGGCCATATAGAGAATTAATAGCATGGTCTGAAGCAAATCCCAAGGCCCCTGAAGTAGAATTTTTTAAACTATATGTGGTGACACATTAATGGGTCATGAAATCAACTCAGTCAGTCACAACCGGAATGTTTTTATAAAGAAAGAGACTAGACTAGAATACAAAATATCACAGTGCATCGCTCATAGTAAGAATATATACTGTGCAATTTATATAAATAAATGTATTGTGTAACTTAGGTATAAATTGGATGATAATTAAAAATACTTTCCTTACAGCTTAATTGTTTCCATTAAAACCCCCATATAATTCCTTTATATTTTCCGTGTGCCAACAAGGACGTACAAAAATCTATTAGTCTAGAAGTTTAACTAATAATTCTTGGTTAATATTGGTATGAAGGAATGTTTGAAAGGAAATCTCTTGTCTATAGGAATTTGTCAATGTTTTTGTCACTTTATGGAACTTTATTTTCTTTATCACTTGAGGCAAACCTCATATACAAACCTTTCCAGACTATAGGAAAAAAGGGAACACTACCCAACTCATTTGATAAAATTAACTGATAACAAAACCTTACAAAAGCAGTGCAAGAAGTTAGAAATGAGAAGAGTACCCTAAAGCCACATATTTAGAAACAGCTGGAGCCAAGGCCCAACTCCAAATTTTCTGATGCTTAATAATACGCTTTCCCTGAAATCTTACCCTGATTCTCTGTAGGGTATTTTCAAAGCAGCCTATGGTGTCTAGGTTGATTTTGTTATGGACAGTCTGTATATGTCAGGGCTTTTATACAGAAACCATTGAAGCGCCAACAAAAAGAACCAGGAAGGAAGGAAACTGTCTGCAGATACTGGAAGGGCCATCATGTAGGAAAGGGAGAAAATGTTTCCATCGTATAACACAAGGCAGAATTAGGATCAGATTTTGGCATTTAGAACAAGGGAAACTTGTTAATCCCAAGGAAAATATTTCTAGGTAAGCTGCTCAGGAATAAAATAACTGCCTACAGTGGTCTTAAACTATCCAAATAAAGAAGTACTCAATAACTCACCGGAAAACTATCTATTTGAGCTACTGGAGACAAATTCTTCAATTGGACCAAATGTTCTTTAAGGTCTTTTTCCAAATCCAAGTTCCTAGGAATCTACAGCTAAATGACTTTCTCCCCTGTTAGTCATTTATCTCTGCAAATTCTACCCACGCACCTTATTTCCTTACAATCTGTTTAGAATTAAAGAAATGATTTCTAATTGAAACATTAACTACCATGATTTTATTTCAAGTAGACATAATTTGTCAAAAAACTAAGCTTAAGGAATATGCATTTTTTCCTCACAGTTTTTTTTGAATTGGATCATAAATCAAATAACTCACACTGCAGAGTAGAACAGAACAGGATAAAATGTGAAATTCCATGTTATCAATGTGAAATGGAGACTTGCCATTTCATAACCCTCAAGAAGGAGGTAGGAGCAGATATTACTCAATTGGAAATTCTGACAGAGAGAGGAAAGTGCTTTGCTCAAGGTCATGGAGCTAACAGGTGATCACACGGCTAAGACAAGGTCACACTAACAAGGTCTGCACTTGCTAATGGTCTTTGGTGACTCCTTGAATAAATATTAAACTTTCCATAGGGGAATATGCATGAAGAGAAACTTCTGGCTTCTAACAAGAGCATTTTCAAGGCGTTATAAGTCCAGTTGTGAGTTATTATTTACACAATAAAACTCACTATCCCTTACTTTGCTTACTAATATGTTATTTAAAAAAAAAAAGATTCTGCCTCTTTTCATGGGGTATCTTTTCTTCAGGAACAAAAAGGAGGTTCCTTTATAGACACACAATTCTTTCTGAAAGCAAAACATTCTAAATCATAAGGCTTTACCTGTTGGTCTTACATTTCAAACCCATCTACAAAAGATATTGAAGCTCATGTCAAGTACTGCCAGGAAAAAAATGTGAGTATAACTAAGATGTTAAAGTAGTAATTCAACACGTCCCTTTTTACACTGTAGTGTCAGCTAGGCATTACTCATATTTCTTGTGCTCTCACATGATTTCCACTTTACCTCACTGTACTTGAGATCAAGGTCCTGTCCAATGCACCAGGGAGGAGTGGATATTAGCTCCGATGTCTCACACATGTTGTTCATAACACCTCTGGGCCTACAGTAACGAGAAGAGGTTTGGTTAGAACAGGCATGGATAGAGATGGAGAAGCCAGTAATGCGAGTGGCTGCTGTACCTAAGGGAATGATCTAATAGAGAACGGGCTGGCCAAGTTATAGTGAGAACTGTATTTTCTTCTTTTGGATGAACTTATCATTTTGCTGCTTGGTGAATGGCCCCACAGACATTTTAACGTGGGCACAAATGAAGAGGAAGATGGTAAGAAGGAAGAGCCAACTTGAACATCAAGCCTCTGCTACTGCTGCTATGTGAACCCGCCTCCCTAGTAAACTAACTGCTGCATTGCAGGGCTGGGCCTCTGCATATTCCTTGTAACTCTACAGAGCATACTGAGCAATTTTCAGAAATTGTTCTTTGGGGCTTAAGTTTGTGAGAGGTTTAAGAAATCCCACAGGTTGCCAGCAATCCCATGAAGCTACCAAGACAGATTCTAATTGGCATAGTTTACTGAAAGCTAAATTGAAGAGATCATTGCTGAGGGGGACTTTTAAGTTTGCAGCAAGTGTTTATGCTACAACCATAAGAAGAAGGGTGGTTTTACTTCTTGGGGTGGAGGGGTAGCTTAGCTCTTCTGCTCTGCCTCTGCCCCTCCAGGAGAAGTTCTAGCAGCAATTTCCTGGTATCACTCTTTACAAGAGGAATTTTGGTGTTTGAAGGAGTCAAAGTAGATGCTTATATTAAATTCTTTGTCTTTACCCAGAAATTTTATGAAATTTCTAAAAGTTCCACTTAATTTTTAATCATTCTTGATCATTTTTATCATCTGTTTTATTCTGTTATTATTTTTTAATTGCAATTTAAAATTGTAGATACAGTTGTAAGAAATAATACAGGGGACTGCCAGTTTCCTCCAATGATAATATCTTGCAGAATTATAACACATTATCATAACAGGATATTGACATTGATACTATCAAAATACAGAACACCTCTATCACCACAAAAGACCACTCATGTTGCCCTTTTAATAGCCATACCCACTTCCTTACCATCTCATCTCCTCCTTGTCCCCTGGAAAACACTACTCTGTTCTCAATTTCTGTCATTTTCTCATTTTCAAGAATTTTACATAAATGGAATCATGTGTTATGTAACCTTGTGGATTGGCTTTTTCATTCTATAATTCTCTGAGAATTCATCCAGGTTGTTGCATGTATCAGCAGTTCATTTGTTTTTACTGCTGAGTAGTATTCCAAAACATGGATATACCGCAGTTTGTTTACCCATTCACCTGTTTCAGGAAGACATCTGGACTTACTCTAGGTCTTGGCTTTCATGAATAAATCTGCTATGAGCATTTATGGGCAAGCTTTTATATGAGCATAAGTCGTATCTTCTATTATTTTTGTCAGTTTTTCTATAAGTTTGTCAATTTTATTGATCTTTTCAAGCTCTTTGATACATTTACTTTCTTTATTACTTTCCGTTTTCAATTTCAGTGATTTCTGCTCTACCTTTAATTTTTCCTTTCTTCTCCTTCTCCTTGCTTTCCTTTTTTTTTTCTAGTTTCTTGAGGTGAGAGTTTAAAGGATTGATTTGATACTTTTGTTCTTTTTAATATCTTCACTTAGTGTATAAATTTCCTTTTATTAACTGCTCTAGCTATGTCATACATATTCTGATATGGTGTATTTTCATTTTCCTACAATGTAATTTTAAAAAATATTCCCTTGAGACTTCCTCTTTTGCCCATGAATTATTTAGAAATATGTCGATTACTTTCTAAGTTCTTGGAGGTTTTCTTATCATTTTGTTATTGATTTCTAGATTGACTCCATTGTGTTTGGAGAACACACTCTATATGATTTCAATCATTTTAAGTTTGTTGGTGATTTTTGTGGCTCCAGGATATGGTCTATATTATATACATACATACATACATATATATATATATATATATATATATATATATATATATATATATGGTCTATATTAACCTATGTTCTTGAGCACTGGAAAATACATATTCTGTTGTTGTTGACTGTAGTGTTCTATAAATGTTATGTTCTCCAAATCACATTCAACAATACATTAAAGGGATAATTTACCACTATCAAATGCAATTTATTCCAGGGATGCAAGACTAGTTCAATATCTGCAAATAAATCAGTGTGATACAACTTATCAACAAAAGGA
This sequence comes from Procyon lotor, assembly GCA_028646535.1. Taxonomy (NCBI): domain Eukaryota; kingdom Metazoa; phylum Chordata; class Mammalia; order Carnivora; family Procyonidae; genus Procyon; species Procyon lotor. The sequence continues at coordinate 74,308,113 of CM053608.1, read as the reverse complement.
AAGATAAAAGCCATGTCCATAGATACAGGAAAACCATTTGACCAAATTTGACAACCATTCATGACAAAAACTCTCAATAAAGTGGGTTTAGATGGGATATACCTCAACATTCTACAGGCCATGTATTACAAATCCATGGATAACATCATCCTTGATGGGCCAAAACCATGAGATTTTTTTCTTTTAAGATTTTATTTATTTATTTGAGAGGGAGGGGGAGAGCATGAGTGGGTAGTGGGGAGAGGGAGATGCAGGTTCCCCACTGAGCAAGGAGCCCCATGTGGGGTTCCATCTCAAGACCCCAGGATCATGACCTGAGCCAATGGCAGACACTTAAACAACTCAGCCACCCAGGTGCACGAACCATGAGATTTTTTTGTTAAGATGAGGAAAAAGACAAGGATATCCACTATTACCACTTCTTTCAGCATAGTTTTGGAGGTTTTAGCTATAGCAATCAGACAAGAAGACTAAGTAAAAGGCATCCAAATTGGCTGTTACTATTTGCAGATGACATGATACTATACATAGAAAACTTTAAAGGCTCTACCAAAAAACGATCAGAACTAATAAATTCAATAAAGTTTTAGGATACAAAATTAATATACAAAAATCTGTTACATTTCTATAGACTAATAATGAAGTTGCAGAAAGAGGAATTAAGAAAACAATTCTATTTATAATTGTACCAAAAAGAATAAAACATGTAGGAATAAATTAAAACAAGGAGATGGAAGATCTATAGTCTAAAAGCTGTAAGACAATGATGAAAGAAACTGAAAGTGACAACAGCAAATGGGGAGATATGCCATGAACACGGATTGGAAGAATTAATATTGTTAAAATGTTCACACTGCGCAGAGCAATCTATGGATTCAATGCAATCCTCATCAAAATTCCAATGGCATTTTTCACAGAACAAGAACAAATAATCCTAAAATTTGTATGGAACCACAAAAGACCCCGAATAGCCAAAGCAATCTTGAGAATAAACAAAGTTTGAGGTATCATAATCAGATTTCAAGATATATTACAAAGCCATAACGATCAAAACACCATGGTACGGGTACAAAAATATACACAGATAGTAGAACAGAATAGAGAGCCCAGACATAAACCCAGTAATAAGTATTCAGACAATTTACATTTATTGTAATTATTAATTACATTTATTGTAATTATTATAGGTAGATAATTTTTACAACTGGTATATAAATATGTAAGATTTTTATGTCTTGTTGGTGGACTGAACTCTTTCATCATACCATGTTTCTCTTCATCTCTAGTAATTTTCTTTGCTCTGATGTCTGCTTTATCTGATCTAATAAAGCTACTTCTGCTTTCCTTGATTAATGTTTGTGTAATATACATCCTCCTGCCTTTAGTTTCAACCTGACTATATCGTTATATTTGAAATTTCATGTAGACAACACGTAACTGAGTCATTTTTAAATCCACTCTGCTAATTTCTTTTAATTGGTGTATTTAGATAATTTATATTTTATGTAATTATTGTTACATTAGGATTTATCATTTTAATATTTTTTTCTCTTTCTTTAATTTCTCTGTTTCATTCCCCCCTCCTTCTTGTGGGTTATTTAAACATAATTTAGAGTTTTATTTTGGTTTATCTATAGTGTTTGGGCTTTTTGTTTTGTTTTGTTTTCTACTGACACCACAGGTGGGGGAGTTGTTACTGAATAATTGAGATAAAAGTCCTGGATCTCTACTTAGCTTTCTCTGACACTATCCTAGTAGAGGTGTTTGGATGTCTCATAATTGTAGAAATGTAGAAGGCTAGGCACCTAACTTGGCTTTTGTTGGCATGGTGGGAGTGAGGCCATATTTTCTCTTGTTGTGTTTGAAAGGAATAGCACAGTAATTTTCAAAAAGTTTTCT
>CM053608.1:74259488-74299896 GCA_028646535.1 Procyon lotor | reverse complement strand
GCTTTACTATTATTTGTATACATTGTTGTCTCCCACACATCATTACATGAGTTTGTTTTTCCTCTGCCCACTGCCTCATGGGAGAAGTACTTAAAAAATGTTGGATAATGGCAACTCCAGATTTTCTACCTAGACAGGGCTTTGGGAGATAGTCCCGCTGGAGAGAGAGCTGGAAGCTAGGAGACGTGTCTTAAAGCTGCGTCGGTAGGGCAAACATATGACATTTACTTAGTTTGCTTATTTGGGAGTGGCTCTGGATGACTCGATAGAGGTCATGGGGTTACAAACCTCTGTGCACCCCTTGGTGTTGGAAGCAATCAGGGAGGAAGGAAATGAGGACAGTCAGGCTCAGAATGGTGAAATGACTTGCAGAAGTCACCCTGTGATTGACTGGATTAAAAACCGTGGGCTTGTGTTTTTCACTCATGGGTTTTTCCCATGATTCATCCTTCTGTGTGGCTTGGATGTTTTTCTTAATGCGTAATTCCTATCTCAGAATGACATTGGACAGAGCAGATGACATTTTTCTACCCTCATGCAGCCTGTTTGAAAGATAGAATTCTCTTCTCCCATCTTGAGCCCATATTAATCAGCATCTAGTCAGAAAAACAGAAATCACTCCAGGTTTTTTCAAACAGAGGGAACTTTATACAAGGCATTAGTTTCAACAGTGGAAGAAAGCCTGATGGAGCAACAGGCAGAAGATGGGGTAACGAAGAGTTAGTTAGTGACTACAAGAAGTCACCACCAACCCTGGCTGGAGGAACACAGGAAAGAGATAGTGTTGCCAGACCCAGGGTGATGCTCACCGTGGACATTCCCGGAGACCAGAAACCACACCGCTGACAAATCCATTGTCATTGCTGCTGCAGCTGCTGAAGGCCAATGGAGGGCACAGCCAGCTGGCTTCCTGGCTGCTCTTTTGCTGTTTTAACTGTGGAAGGTGCTGGAACTGTAGCCATCAACCCCAGTTCATAAGGCCAAAAGGCCACTGAACCCTGAGACCTCTCCCTGCTGTCAAAAACAGAATTTGTTAAAAATAAGATAAATTTTTCCATTTAATTCATCTCTCTAATCTTCTGCTAGTGCCTCTTTTTGGAAGAACTTAACCCAGAAGTCATCCTGCTGAGAAATCAGGGAAATTTAATTTCCAGTGTTTTAGGCCTAGAATGTGACAAGGTAAAAAAGAAACTAAGAGAAAAATGGGCAAATGAGTGTGACACACCCCTAATTCCACCAAATCTCTGGCATAATTCCAATGTGCTACTCTTTCCACCCATGAAATAATAGCAGCTTAAGTTTAAATGTCAATACAACTAACTTTATAACTGGGTAAAAGAAGTTTGGCGTGTGTGAAATTTCCAGTTATTTCTTTAGATCAGTGCTTCCTACAATATGTCTTACAGAATATGTTCTGAAGAGAGATCTGTCAGTCCCATGAGTGTGGGAAACTGTCTGCACTTTATACCCACCCCTGGGATTGCACACTTCATCTTAGTACTTGAAAGTACTGAGAAGAACTGAGAAGTTCATTAGTCCCAATCAAAGTTGACATTTTTGACTTTGTAATTGGTATGCATGAGTGACAACAATGGTCACAGTCCCTGCCACCTGTAATTTAGGAGGGAGATGTAGGAAATAAAGTGAGCAGAGAAATGTGTGTGTGTGTGTGTGTGTGTGTGTGTGTGTGTGTGTTTATGCATGTGTGTATAATTTAGGTAAGGGTTTCGAATGAAACAAATAGGGTATAGTGATAGAAAATATTATAAAGGGAGATGGACCTTATTGGATAGCAAGTTTGGTGCAAACTCTTTGAGGGAGTGACATTTCAACTGAGACCTTAAAGAGTAGATGGAATCAGTCACAACAGAGAGTACACCAACACAGAGCCACTAAGTAGCCCACGGATCATACCTGTCAGCAAACAGCTTTGGAACCCCAGTGAGATCTGTCCGGAAATTGAGAATAAGCATTTGAAATATTTATAGTAATTTGACAGACTATCTTTATGGAATTAATTCTAAAAATAAAACATATTTCTTTTGATTTTTTTTTCGGAGTAGTTGATTTTTATTCTATTTTAGAAAGTATCATTCCGGGGCGCCTGGGTGGCTCAGCAGGTTAAAGCCTCTGCCTTGGGCTCAGGTCATGATCTCAGGGTCCTGGGATCGAGCCCCACATCGGACTCTCTGCTCAGAAGGAGCCTGCTTCTCTCTCTCTCTGCCTGTCTCTTTGCCTACTTGTGATCTCTCTCTCTCTGTGTCAAATAAATAAAATATTAAAAAAAAAGAATTAGAAAGTATCATTCCATGATATATTGAAGAAGAAAATAGCTGATCCTTCACCACAGATAATTCAACAAACTCTGCTCTAGCGGAAATAAACTTTGGTTGCAAATGCTTTAAAGAAGGAAAGAGGCAGCTGAATTTGACAGGAGATCCATGACTGAAAGTGTACTTGAATGTAGAGCTTTGAGGTTAAAAAAAAAAAAAATAACTGGATTTTATTGCAAGTGCAGTGGGAAGCCACTGAAGAATTTTAAATAATTTAAACAGACACATGATATGATTGAGATATTTAAAACAATCATTCTGTTTTGTGAAGAGCCAGCATTTGAAATAAAGAGTGTAAAATATGCTGATCAGCTTGGAAGGTTTTAGAAGTTTCTGGAGAAATGATGATGGCTTAGCCGTGGCTGTGATGGACAGACGGGGGCTAACTGGGGGAGAATTGGAAGATAATTGGCATGTGACTCCCCGAGGAGTTGGAGGCAAATGGGGAGAGAGGGCTGGGAAGGGGAGCATAGGAAGAGGCTGAAGTTTCTCTGAGAAGAAGTTAAGGCTAGATGTATACATTCAGGGATCAGCAATATTTAGTTTCCTTAGCCATAAGGACAGATAATATTGAAGAAAATGCAAAGGGAAGAGTTGAAGGCTCGAGACTAGACCCTGAAGAGTATCTTGGGTCTTTGTAAGGCCCTGGGAGTTCAGCTAGAAGAGAACTAATTACCTCAAGCATGTTGATTCTTAGACACTTAGATTTGTGTCTAAATATCACTAATATTAAATTCCATTCAGTATAATTCCTGAGCACCTATGCTATTTAGAAGCTGATGGAGGTGCTGTAGAAGATAAAAGCCATAAAAGCCCCTGGAGTGATTGTGAATAGAGATATGAGAAACATTCATGTATAGGTTTTTGTGTGAACACAAGGTTTCGATTCTCTAGGGTACATAGCTAGGAGATTTTAAATTGTTTTCTCCTTGTGTTTCAGTTTAGGTCACGTCTACTGACCAATCTTCAAGTTCACTGATTCTTGTTAAGTCTATTGATGCCTATTGAAGGCGTTCTTCACCTCTGTTACTGTGGTTTTCATTTCTTGCATTTCAATTTGGTTGATACTTTATTGTTTTTCACCTCTCTGCTGAAATTACCTATCTTATCTTGCATGTTGTTCTTCTCTGCTAGAGCTTTATCATAATACACATAGTTATTTTAAATTCCTCGTCAGGTAGTTCTGACATATCTGTCATATCTGTGTCTGGTTCTGTCAATTCCTTTATTTTTTGACAGTGTTTTTTTTCCCTCACCTTTTCATATGCCTCATAATTTTTTTTGTTGAAAGCCAGACACCTTGTCCGAACAGAAGAGATGGCAAATAGATTATATGCCTGGAAATGCATATATATACACCTGTCCTTCTGCTGGAATTTTAGCATGTGATTTTGAGTTAAGAGTTGGGCTGAGTTTGACATTACCTTCCTCAGCTGCAGTGCTTACCCTCCTTTTACTAGAGAGATCAAGTTCCCTTGGTGACTCCTTGCATGCCAGTTGGGGGATGGTTTGCTGGTAATCTACGCCTCTTCAAACTTCCACATTGTTTGCTCTACCCTCAGTTAGGTCTTCCCGTTGTGCTGTATCTCAGTGTCTGTCTCCACTCTCTTGGCCTTCTTCCAGCAATAGCCACTGTCACTTTTTACTCAGCTTGTGAGTCTGGTGGTGGGGAAGAGGGAGTTCTCTGTTATTATTAAGACTCAGCTTTAGGTAGGCACTGTGTCTGTAGGGAATGGTCTTCTCTGTGCTCCTGTCCCTCCCTTCACCTTAGTTGTGGCCCCAAGAGATAATCTGGAGCCTTACCTAGGTCAGGATTAGGATGATCACCTCCTCCGAGTGTGGTAGGGACTCTCCCAGTTTTAGCACTGAAAGTCCCATGTCCATCCTAAGCAAACTGGAGCTAGAGATGGAAGGTCATTTCCTATTCTTTTCCTCAGCTGCAATGGTTTTTCACCAGTGTCCTAGGATGACAGTGTTTGTTATTCTATTCCATAAGTGAGATAAAGGAGACAGGTCCTACTTGAGGTTTCTTATCCCTTTAGCAGATACTGCTATTTGGCTTTACAGTCCTTCATGGTCAGGGATGCTTTCTCAGTGTGTGGTAGGTGGGGTTCATTGAGAAGAGTCTGCAAGAAGGTGCAAACTCCCCTATACCTATAGCTTTAAGGGGCTTCACATTCTCCTATAAGCTTCATTTAGGCTCTAACAGTTCATGAACCGTTCTGAGTTCTTTCACAACCAGTGTGATTGTGTCTATCCCAGGTAAGCAATGGGCCATGTCTAGTCTTCCCCAGCAAGTGTCTGTCTCTTCTTAGATTTGGGGCTGTTTGGTTATCTTGTGACCTCAGCTTTCTGATAGGTTCAAGAAAAGTGATGAACTTGCAGTCAGTTGGACAGGATTTTTGTCATGAATGACAAGTGACATATTTTCAAGCTCTCTATGTCCCTGGGCCAAGTCTTTGATTTTTACATTTGTACTAATAAAAAGAATTTCAACCATGCACACATAACACACACACACACACACACACACACACACACACACATTCTATACAGTCAGCTCATAGCTGCCCTTTGGTGGTGAGTATGCTCTAATTGGCCTGTGTTAGTTGGATGTCCAGTTTAGAGCAGACAGATTTCATTATAGCTTCAATGAACTATCCTGAAAATGTGTCATTTCCATATCTCTTTCGCATGCAATCCCGGAATATTATGGAAGTTTCTTTGGCATTTAGGATGTCAGCCACTGTACTGACATTCTCTCTCCCTGCAAAACAGCACTTCTCTTTTCTTCACAAATTGGATTTGAATTCATTTACTTAGCTTTATTTTTGCTAAGTAGATTAATGCAAATGTATTTAATAAATACATATTGAATGTCTTAGAGAGAGTAAGGCATATTAGAGATGTAAAGAGTATGGTGAGTTTTTATGGAAAGTCTCAATATCTTATCCATTTGAGCTCAAGGGTGTCTTCTAAGTTGATATTTCATGATTTTCAATGTTGTACCAGTCTCTGTTGGGAAGACCTGAATAAGCAAATTCATAGAAATCCTTCTGCTAGCACTATCACCTGCCATTTTGCTGCAAATATGTGCAGACTATCCTTATAATCTTTATTTTCCCTGAATGTTTAACATAACATTTTAAACCACTTATATGATGATCTTTATACCTACAATTGACCTTTTAACTTAAATCTGTTATAGCCACTATCATAATTACTGTTTTATTACCTAGTATTACGTACATTGTTTCACTCATAATTATTATCTTTAACCCATAAATGTTACAAATATAATTTGTTGCATTTTATAGCTACTTAAAAAATGTTTATTGAACATTTGCAACTTCTTCCCATTCCTAATCCTTTATCACAGGCACTCAATATATTTACAAAGAAAGTGTCATTTAAAAAGAGGACTATGCCATTTGTAACTATTATAATTTTTATTAAATATATTTGTTAGCATTAGTCTCATGGTTGTTTTTAATAGCAAACATTCTAAGAAAACTAAGTGACAGAAGAGATGTTCCTGGAATTATATACAGCCACTTAATTCAAATTTTTATTATTTTTATCACTACTAAAATTTTGTTAAACTAACAATCCATAAAAATAACTCTTTTGCTATACAATTCTATGCATTTTAACATATGTATAGATTCACATAATCATGAACACAATCAGAATATAGTGGGTCCATCACCACTAAAATTTCCCTAGTACAATATTTATCTATCACTCCCCTCACCCTTAACCCCCACAACCACTCATCTGTTCTTCCTCCCTATAGTTTTCTGTAGTTTTGTCTTTTTCAGAATGTTACTTAAATGGAGTCATATAGCATGCAATTTGTTAAAACAACTTCTTTCACCCATTATATGGTCTGTGAGATCCCTCCATATTATTTGTGTATCAATATTTTATTCCTGAGTGGTTTTCCATTGTATGATATACCATATCTTGCTTATCTATTTACCTATTGATAAACTTTTAGATTATTTCCATGTTTTGGTGATTATAAATGAAATTGCTATAATCATTCATGTACAGGTTTTTTTCTGTAAACATAGTTTTTATTTTTCTAGGTTATATGGGATTTCTGAGTTATATGGTAAGTGTATTTTTACCTTTATAAGAAATAGCCAACCTTCTTGAGACTATACCATTTTGGATTTCGATGAGCAGTATATGGGAGTTCCAGTTGCTTTGCATCCTTATCAGCACTTGGTATCATCAGTAATTTGTTTGTTCATTTATTTTTGCCATTCTCACAGGTAGGTAGTGGTATCTTATCATAAATTTAATTTGCACTAGTCATAAATGGGTAATGATATGGAGCATCATTTTATTTGCTTACCTGCCATTTGGCCAGCTATATGTTTTCTCTGGTGAAGCATCTATTCAAATATTTTGCCCATTTAAAACATTGTACTGTTTGTTTTTGTATAGTTGAATTTTGAGAATTCTTTTTTTATTCTGGATACAAGTCCCCCCCCTTTTTTTAAAGATATGTAATTTGCTAATATTTTTCTGAATCTGTAAATTGTCTTTTTATTTTCTTAGTAGTATTATTTGCAGAGTAGAAATTTTGAATTTTGATAAAAACTAATTTATGAGCTTTTGAAAGTTTTGTGGATTGTGCTTTTGGTTTCACATCTAAATTATTTGCCTAACCTAAGGTGTCCATGAGAAGTCAGACATACAAATAATGCATGTTTGATGCAAAATTGCAATGAATGTGGTAAAAAAATGCAGCATTTCCATCAATTCCTGCATATATGTAATCATGCATTTCCTCATAAAATTTGTATCTCTGATTTTCACTAATAAGTATTTAATTTAACCAAGAATAAGCAATTATGAGAGTTCAACCTGTGAAAAAATAAAATAAGAAGTTTCAATTCCAGAAGTTTCTAATTCTAGTAGAACTCCCATGAGAGGATAAGGCTGAAGATATAGAATGGTGGCCATCATCAGGGAGGTTAGATTTTTTTGGAGTGGATATTATGCTAATGATGAATTTCCTAAGGGAGACAGGACAGAGGGAAAAAAGACAGCTTTCAAAGGAAATTAGAAGAGAATTAAGGAAAGATTTGCAGGTAATGTGAGGAGAATCAGGATAGTGTGGAATCCTGAAAGTGGTGGAACAAAGTGTTTCAAGGTGGGTTATGTTATCCAAGTGCTAAATATAGTGAGCAGAATGACAACATTGCAAAGATCATGAGGCTTATGCAATAACTTCTAGTAGTTTTAGTAGAGAGGTAGGGAATGGATACAGTTTTTGGAGGGGGTGAATAATGAGACAGTGGAAACAGATCACTTGTCATTTGTATAAGTTTGGTAGTGAAGGGAAGAATTAAAAAAATACAAATAGTAGCTATGGAAGCATCTGATAAAGTTTACTTTTTTTAAAAGCTAGGTAAGTGTGTGTGTGTGTGTGTGTCTGCAAAGGTAGAGACTGTGGAGAAGGAGAGATTAACAATATTGGAAATAGAGTGGTAGGCAGGTGTTAAAGCATGGTCCCTTAGGACTTGGCAGGAAGGGGTTGCAAAATTCTATTTCCTACCTCAATCTTCACTCCTATCTTCATCCTCTGGGTTTGTAAGCAACCTGCACAACTGTTAGAACATTGTATTTTTCTGAAAAACTACTAAAATACTCTGGGCACAACTGACTTAATAAGTGGTATTAACACTTCTGGGTCAATTGAATTTATCCAGTTTTGCCTCTTCTCACCTTCAAACATTTCATATAAAAATCTCAATCATCATCAGTTAATATTCACTGAGAAACTCTTTCCGTTTTGGACATTATATACATTGCAGACTGTTACTATGAGTTCTTAGGAATGACATTTTTAGTTATTAAAGTAGAACCTTGAAAATGCCTTTTTGGGAATTATTCCATATAGATTTCCACAGTGCTAAAATGCAAGCCCAGTAATCTATTACACTCTTGAGTTTTTTGTTCCTTCTATTTTATAAAGTATAAAAGAAGAAATTAAAGAGAAAACTTTCCATTAAAATGGATTACTAGATGTAATATTGTATGAATAGAAGGGTTGGTCAAGACCAATGATTCATGCAATTACTTTGGCAGGAAAAATGACATGATGATTTAATAATTATTTTTCAGTTAAAAATATGTTTATTTTCCTATACTTGGAAGTTGTGGCTCATGTACCTCAGATCAGACTGGGCTCTGTCAATAACCTCTCAATGATTTCTGAATGATTGTATCTACAGCATAGACATAAAAGTTTGTCTCATGGACACTTAAGAAAATGCTGATTTTTGCTGTGCTTTTGAAACTCAAAACAAAAATCACTGCTTCTGTTTTCATAACTGAAAGATAGTTACAGGTATCATATCATTGAAATTAATTAATCAATGTGTTGTAATTAAGTCTATGGACTGCTAACAGATACTGATGACAAGTAAACTGGTGAATTATCCTTGTATTAACAGTGTTTACTAATGAATTTTGATGAAAGTAATGGGTATCAGTTTATTTATTTATTTTTTCCCCAAATATGTTTATTTTATTTTTTCAGTGTTACAAGATTGTTCATGCACCACACCCAGTGCTCCATGCAATACGTGCCCTCCTCAATACCGACCACCAGGCTCACCCAAACCCCACTCCCCTCCCCTCCAAAACCCCCAGTTTGTTGCTCATAGTCCACAGTCTCTCATGGTTCATCTCCCCCTCTGGTTTCCCCCCATTCACCCCTCCCTTCCTTCTCACAATGCCCTCCATGTTTTTCTTTACACTCAGCACGTAAGTGAGACCATAAGGTAATTGGTTCTCTCTGCTTAATTTATTTCACTCAGCATAATCTCTTCCAGTCCCACCCATGTTGATACAAAAGTTGGATATTCGTCCTTTCTAATAGAGGCATAATATTCCATTGTATATATGTACCATATCTTCTTTATCCATTCACCTGTTGAAGGGCATCTTGGTTCTTTCCACAGTTTGGCGATTGTGGCCATTGCTGCTATGAACATTGGGGCACATGTGGCCCTTCTTTGTACTGCATCTGCTTCTTTGGGGTAAATTGGGTATCAGTTTAAATGAACAAACAACTACTAGGTTAGGCTTGTTTGTCCATTCATCTAAGTATTCATTAGAAAGCATTTAAAAGTGCATATAATATATCACCTCTTATAGAAGGATCTGAGGAAGAAAAAATATCAACCCATTTGCTAATTTATATTTCTAAGCAATGAAGAATCTTCAAGGATTTGGGAATAGAGTTTTCCTCTTCTGAGACCTAAATTTTGATTCAGCATTAAATGGACTCAGATTGAATGAGTGATTACCAAAAACAGGAGTGGCTCCAAGACTTTCAAGCATCCCCTGTCCCCTGTTCAAGGTACTTACATACATGAAGAAGATGGATAGTAAGCCTGTCAGTACTTAAACGTTGAAATAGGGGTGCCTGGGTGACTCAATAGGTTAAAGCCTCTGCCTTCGGCTCAGGTGATGATCTCATGGTCCTGGGATCAAACCCTGCATCGGGCTCTCTGCTCAGCAGGGAGCCCGCTTCCCCCTCTCTCTCTGTCTGCCTCTCTGCCTACTTGTGATCTCTCTCTGTCAAATAAATAAATAAAATCTTAAAAGAAAAACAAAAAAACATTGAAATAGTCCAGCCAGTTGCTACATAGTCATGACCCCAGTGCCTCAGGGCTCCTCCTCTCTCTTAAGCCACCCTGAAACTCCGCACAGCCCAGCAGTTGGCAGAGCAGAGGGCCTCCAGGCCCTTAGCCCTCCTGCTGGCATTCCACTTGGCTGGAGCCCACATTATGTGGGCTCTGAGGGATTTGGAATATCCTCCCTGAATAAGCCATTCATAAACAGTGTGATCATTGATGAATCCTCAGGAAAAATACACTCTAAGAGGCATACTGTGCCAAACAGAACAGTGCCTGGGCTGGGGAACACACTCTTCCACTCTCCATCACAGATAAGAGGGCAAGAGGAGGCTGCAGGCATTGGGACCTTAAGATCTTTAAACATTTGAATTCTGTACTGTCTCTGGGTTTGATTTCATGCTCACTGTGTTAGTCATTTTGGGCTGCTATAACAAAAATACCACAGGCTGCGTGGCTTAAACAGTAAACATTTACTTCTCACAGTTCTGAAAGCTGAAATTCCAAGATCAGCATGCGAGTAGATTTGATATCTGGTGAGGGCCTGCATCCCAGTCCATAGACAGTCATCTTCACACGCTGGGAGGAGTGAGAGAGCTCTCTGGGGGGTCTCTTTAATGTGGGCTCTAATCCCATTCTTTGCACCTCCTCCTTTGTGACCTTATGACTTCCCAAAGTCCTCACCTCCTAGTATTATCAGACTAAGGGCTAGGATTTCAAATATGAATTTGGGAGGACACTCACGAAGCCTAATAAGTAGATACTCATACATACACTAGGGATTGTCCGTTACAGTTCTCATCATGAATCAAGAATTGGTATTCTGGTTTTACGGACTAGGCTTTTGAAGAGCTCTGTTAATATCAGTGAACATCCTCAAGTCAACTCAAAACAATGATACACTAGAGATTCTAAGATTGTGTGGCTGTGAGCAGCCTCCCTGCCTTGCTGAATTCACTGTGGCAAATACAACCCAGTCTCTCACAGGAAGAACCAGCCCTTCCAGTGATCTTGGTCTGCTCATCATTGAGGAAGGGGAAGTGAGCAGCAGGGTAATGAAACCAGGAGAGCTGATGGAAGCAAGACCAATGCATAGGGAAGAAGGAGAACCAAGTTCTTGACCTTTCTCTTGCCTTCTTTCCACGACTAACATTCTGGGGAAAAAACATTATGTTCTACACTAGCAGCCTCTACTTCATCTTTCTATTCTAATTCTTTAGTTTCACCATTTTACAGAAATTGCTTTCATGGAGGTCACAATATGGCAAACTTGATTACCTAGATTTAGCTTTCCTCCAATATTTCCTCAGCTTTTGCTATTAACCTTGAGAGAAGGGATGTGTTTTGTTCACCATATTTTCACCAGTGTCTATCACAGATCACAGTGACTGGTTCCTAGGAAGCACTAAATACAGTTTTATTGAAAGAATGAATAACTCTAAAACTCATATATTAAATATTTAAATATTTAAATATCTGCTGGCTCTCCTGTGTCCTCGTAGGGACACCTGTGCCCTGAGTATCCTGGAGGAGATCCATTCCTACAACCTGCTCCTAGGAGTCTTTTCACAAGATTAAAAACAACCGTGGAAGAGAAGGGCAGGAACTCTGAGGAAGCCTGGAGGAACCCACAGGAGTCACATATTCCTTGGCTATAGATATAATAACAAGCACCCTTCTGAGCTGGCTGAAAGTCCATAATGTGTTTACATAGCCATCTCATATCCAGTTACTGTCATACTTTGAAGCAATCAGATAAATTTAAAAGGCAAGAACACAAATTATATAAAGTAATAGCAAATATTTAATAGTAATTGGAAAAAGAGGATTTGGGGATAAATACCTATTTATATTCATGGAAAAGAAGCAGGAAGTTTGGAGGTAATAGGTAAGATTTCTTACTTTTCTTTTTTGATTGAGGTGAAGATTCTTGTATTACGTAGTGTTTATATTAATTTTCTTTTGAAATTTGAAAGTTTTGTTTTACTTAAATGTTGCTAGAGAAGATATTTTCAGTTTCTCTCTTTAGTATAGCATTTTAAATTGATTATAACCCCCAAAATATGGATCTAAATGCTGCTGAATTATCCAAATAAAGACTCCAAACAAATGTTATTATTGAACAAAGGTTATTATTTTTTTTAATTTAAACATGGCTCTATTTTTAGTCTATAGGCTGAATTTATTTGCTTAGTTATGCAAATGGTTTATTACCAATTCTTATATTAATTTCAACTTATCTCCACTGATATCTTATTATATGCTAATTCAATACTCATAAATTCTATGAACTTTTCCTTTTCTTTATTAATAAATTTCATGTGATTAGTACAAAGGACTCTAAGCTGTGAAAATACTCAGTATTGGAATGAATCTAGAGCTGGTCTTTGAAGTATAAACTATTTCTTAGGAATAAATTAAAATTTATTCCTAACCTAATTTATTCCTAAAAAACCTTTAAAAATGTTAAGCTTCTCTCTTAGCAAACCACAATATTGCATGGATTGTACAATGTACAGTTTTCACATTTCAATATCTCTGAAATAGGATGCATCTTAGAGTTGATTCCTTCTTAGACTCCATGAAATACACTACGCTATTGCTTCAGGGTATTGGCCAATACTCCACTGGTCTGAAAAAGGCTGCAGAAGACGCCTAACATGAAGCCAGGATGGCTCCAACTTCTCAAGTCTGTTGAGGATGTCAGTTATTTACTCCCTGCACATTTACTTTACTACAAAATAATGAAAACAACAAATACTCCTATTAAAAATAATGGAAATAGGGTTGCTTTTGATAAAAGAGGGTAATTTTTTTAATAGCACTATTTTTTTTTTTCTCCATAGGTCTTCCGTTCCTGGGAACTACTGAGAAGTTAATTCCTGAGGTTGGAATTTGGCCTTTGATCTACTCTTTCCTTTTATTTGAAAGGTCCACAAAGGAAATTATAAAGCAATAAACCTTTTCTCATAATATCTCATAATATCCCCCAAACACAATTCACTATAAAAAAAAAAAACACTTTAAGATATGTCACAAGTGTCTTGGGTTCTATTTTAAAAAGTTTCATTCCAAAAGCCCCAGCTCCTCCTTACAATGGCCTCACCCTTCAAGGACATGGCTGAAACCATGACAAGTTTGAAGATAGTTACACTGGAGCATGGCTATGGTATCTGTATAGCTTAGAGTAGTTTCTGCATACAGGGAGTTAGAAGTTATACTTTATAATAGGCATAGTAGTTTCTCTTTGTTCCATATATTTATATTATTAAGTATATTATTAAATATTATTATTTCTGTTGTTAAATTTAATGCTCTTTGTAGATGTATTGGATAAATAGTTATCAGAGCTAGCAGATATCAATAAATCAATACCTGCCTGGCACTGGCTAATTGTTGAATTTTTTTTTAAGATTTTATTTACTTGCGAGAATGAGTGAGCAAGAGAGAACACAAGCTGGGGGAGGGATAGAGGAAGAAGGAGGTGCAGGCTGCCCAATGAGGAGGGAGCCCGATATGGGACTTGATCCCAGGACTCTCGGATCATGATCTGAGCTGAAGGCAGACACTTAACCAACTGAGCCACCCAGGTGCCCTAAGTGTTGAATTTTTTACATGAAGCAAAGACATACTTCTTTAGTGTCAATGCAGGAGTCTTAAATACTCTCAAGAATTAGGATGTTGAAAAAAATTTAGGTTTTTGGGTGGGTAATTCCTGTGTACAGAACCAAGAGATGACAGAGCTCCAGAATTTTTTTAAATACATAGATTAGATACAACATGATCAATTATTGCTGTAAACTTTCAAAATTACTATTTAAGGTTTTATGATACCTCATGTAAAATTATGCTCTGTAGAAAAAATTGCACAGCTTGGCACAAAATCTATAGCCCTATAAAAATTTGATATATTGGCCAAAAGGTAGTGGGAAGGTACGGATTTAATTGTAGCAGTTATATATACAAACACATATAGGCTTATGCAGAGTTTCCACTGTACCATTATCTACTGCTGTATAACAATCCCCTGCAAAATTTAATGACTTAAAACATCAGTCATTTTATTATATGTCACTATTTTGAGGATCAGGAATTTGAGCAGGGTTCTGCTGAGTGGTTACTTTGTACCACATGGCATCAGTGGCAGTCACTGAGAGGTATTCAGTTGGTGGATGGTCTGGTCTGGAGGATCCAATAAAAGTCAGCAGGATTCAGCAGGGGATGCAGGGCTCAGGGCAGGGCTCAGCTGGGACTAGTGACCTGAAGACATACACAGTGGCCTTTACAGCATGGCAGTCTCAGTTAAAATTCTTATTGGACTGCTCAGGGCTACCAGAGAGTATGTTCCAGGACAACTCAGTAGACGATGCAAGTTTCATTGTAGCTTAACCTTGAAAATTCAAGATATTCTATTTTTGAAAATCCTCCATATCCTAGTTTCCAAAGCAAGACACTGAGGTCAGCCCCGATTTAAGGGCTGAAGAATTAGACTCTCTTGATGGGAGGAAAGCAAAGAATATGAAGCAACTCTAATGTACATACAACTAGACCAACTGACGGAGCACCTGGGCATGGCAACTATCCTTAGACTCCCTCTGTCTGGAATGCTTACGGCTGGACAGACAGCATTTACTTCTGCAATGTGCTCTGGTTCTCTGCCAGCCGAAGATGAGTCCAAATCCCCAGATATGAGCAGTTGGATTCATGTGTTCTACTGCTGCTCCATTTTTTCTTCACTGAGCCATTATAATCAAAAAAGTCCTTTTATGTGTCTGGTGTCTATTATTTATTAGTTTTAGAGCTTTTCCCAGTTATGGACCACAGAAGGTCAGAGCTGTAAAGGACCCCAAATATAAAATCTGGTTGTATTTTATAGATGAAATTTAGGTCTAAAGTAGCTATGTGACCTGTGCAACGTCAGAAACTGATTAGGGACAGAGCTGCAGCTGAGATTTCTTAAAGCACGCTTGAAGAGAGGTAATCTTGATTTATCTGTAGAATGGGCACCCTGTTCACCTGATTTTTCCCCAAAAATAGACTACCGGCTTTGACTCAGGCTCCTATTTTATCATGCAATATTTAAAAAGAAACGACATATTTCAAGTACACCAATTTATAAGATATTCTTATTTATCTAACCTATTTTCTCAATTCACATTCAACAGATGTTTACTGACTACCTACCAAGTTCTGGCATATATACAGACATGACTGCTTTCAAGAGGCTTTTCTTGCATGTAAAACGCCGAAACACAAAGTTCACAATGGCCCCTGGGCTCTGGACCACTTATTTGATCATGCTATTTTATCTTTAAGTATTTCTATAACACGTTTTCCCTCCCCCTTTCATTTCTGGAACAGACCAAGAGTCCTACGTACGATTCTGAGGTTTTTTTTGTTTGTTTGTTTGTTTTTTTTTTTACTCAGGGCATGGATGTGGAGTGGGTGATAGTAAGACAATCCACAGATCAATGGGGAAGTCTAGCTGTTATTGGCCCTTTTGTTTCAAGAGATATTCGTTCATTAGATGAGGTGACAGAGCTTTGACTCTATCTCGTCCGTGGGGACTCTCGGTGGCTGCCCTAAATACATACAATCCCAGTAACTTGGATTTTCTGTTCTTGTGGTGCCCTGTCACCATTAGCTTTTGTCTTCTTCTTCTGTGGCTCATTTATCTTTCTCCGGGACCAGCCGGGAGAGGAGCAGGAGGTGTGGACAGGACTCTCCTGCTGACTGTGACACTGCCTTCGACATCACGTCCACCCCAGCCCGAGGCTCCCAGAGCTGGGCGGGACCACTCTTCCCGCTCAGCTGGGAGGAGCCCCACGCAGGTGGTCCCGCGCCGAGCAGGGGTGGAGAGGGGCGCGTGAACCACAGACCCCGATCCTCCCCAGGAGACGTTAAGGGCCCAGCGAAGGCAGGCCTTCCGGGGTGGAAAGGGGGCAGTGAGGTGTGTCCCCGGGGCCGGGGCCGGCGGCGCTGAGGCTGCGGGTGCGGGTAGTGGCGGCAGTTCGCTCCCCGGGGCTCCCGGCCGGCGCAGGCTCCCGCGGGTGGGGAGAAGGAACCAGATGGGCGGGTTCAAGCGTTGGCGGCGGCGGTCCCGGGGCCGCCGGCTCCTCCCCGCGAGTGTGCCTGTCTGCCGCTCGCCGCGCTGAGGCAGTGCGGCGGCGGGCGGGCCGAGGCTGCCGCCCAGCGCCCTCCCCGAGGCCATGCCCGGGCCCTAGCGTGCCTGCCGCAGCCCGCGCCCAGCGCCCTGTCCCGCGCCCCGCAGCCCCGCGGTCCCGCGCCCGCCGCCGCCTCTTCAATGGGCAACCTGCTCGGCGGGGTCAGCTTCCGCGAGCCCACCACCGTGGAGGACTGCGACTCCACCTGGCAGACGGACTCGGAGCCCGAACCCGAGGAGCCGGGGCCGGGTGGCGGCGGCGAGGGCCCGGGGCAGGAGCCCGAAGAGCCTGCGCAGCCCCCGGAGAGAGGCGGCGGGCGGCCCCGCGCCAGCCCCGCGCCGGACGAAGACGCCGAGGCGGCGGGCGCCGAGCAGGTACGCGGCCCCGCGGTGGCCTCGGGCCGGGCCGGGGCGCCCCTGCCCCTTGAGGAAGGACGTCGCCGGGGACAGGAGCAAACGCCGAGCGATCCCCGCGCACACGGGCCCGGGGCGCCGGCGGCTGCCGGTCCTCTGCGGCCAGAGCCCTCCGCGCCGGCAGCCGTCCCGCCGCCGCGCGGACCCGGGGGGCCTGCCGTGGCCGGGGGCGCAGGAGCCATCCCCTGCCGGCCTGGGGCCTGACCGCGGGCACCGCAAGGAAGTCCCTCAAGGCAGAACCCAACTTGAATGGGTGTTTTCTTTGCCTCTGCAGCGCAGCTCGGTGCTGCGAAGGTGGGGTGGGAGGGACCTGTCTAAAAATAGACCGTGAAAACTGGTCTAGTGCGTGTTATTGGTAAAAATTACCCAGAATAAGGAGGCACTGCAACTAAGGAGCAGCAAGCACCCCCCTCCCCCCAGTAGGGTCTACAGCCATTAAAAGTAATGTGGAAGGAAGGTCCCCAACCGGAGTGAAACCGCCACAATCCTTACCCTAAGTAAGGCCTTTCAGCTGAGGAGTTCAGGGCACTCTTCAAAACTCTCGTATCACCAAGAGACTTGTTGATCCAACTGCGCTTAAATCATTTGCCTATTACAGTTTGGAGGAGAGGTTAGTAAAGAGATAAATATGCCTTTAAACTTCTGACGGGCTGAAAATAATTCAGAAAATTAAAAAGGAGGAACTGTATAAGTAGCCCTCTAAAAGAAGTGCGCGTCCTGGAGGTATTTAAGGTTTGTGGTTCTGCATTAGGCCCTCCTCTTTATCAGCTGTGGAGGAATGAGAGTGGGAAAAAAAATGGAGCCCAAAGTCAAATATGACTACAGGGGCCTTGGCTGGAGTACCTAAATATTACAGCAAAGTCTGCCTTATAAATCTGGATGATCATCTGTGTGTAGGTCAGGAGAAAGCAAAGTCCTCGTGGAGGCTCTCTGCTAAACATGTTATTTCAGTCACCTGCAATTTCGGGGGTTGGGTGGAAGTTGCTGTTTTTCCTTCCTCATTATAGACAAAACTGAGGTTTACAGAGTGTGAGAAGCTTGTCCAAGAACATCCAGGGAGATAATGAATGATGCAAACTCAAGTATGTCTGTAACCAATGTAGAACCTTTAACCTGTTGGAATTGTGACTATCTCTCTGACCCCTTGTGTTCTGGTTTGCTGATGGGTCATTTTGCATTGTGAATTAAACACCCACCCCCAAAGTATTAGAGACTGTATGCCAGTTTTTCCCTTTCTCTTGTCTCCCAATTATTAACCATCTCAGAAAAGTTTGGGATATCAAAAACACACCAGCTTAGATCCAGTCCAGCCGACTAGGTCCATCTATATAAAACAGTTGGATAATTAACGTTTCAGTCAGTTAATTGTGACCCCAGAAAATGGTAGACCACAGCAGTCCTCCCTTTTCTCCTTTAATGATTTACTTTTCTTGTTAGTGTTACCATTTAACTTCCCTACAAAATCTCCTTGATAATGTTGCTTTTTGACTATCAGCTCCATTTGTTGCCCATCCCTATAGTCATTTGCAAGGGCTACTAGGCCTACCTTTAGAATATATCCCAGTCTGAGTACTCATCAACGCTTTCATTGCTAGTTCAAGTGAATATTTGACAAATGATGGTGCCATTAAAATCAGCAAGTCTGGGGAAAAAGCATCATCAGAGGTTGAATCAAGAATTCTTTTGAATTTTATATCCCATTAGACATCTGAGTGGAATTCTTAACATATCCATGGATGGAGCCTTAGTCTAGGACTGCAATCATCAGCTTTAGGAATGGTGGTATACAAAGTCCCGGCAGATATGTGGTCATTAAGGAGTGATGAGGAATAAGAAGTAAACCCTGGGCACTCCTCAATTTAGAACATATGAGGAGGAGGAGGAGCCAAAGAGAAGTGTGGTAAGGGGCAACCAATGAGATATGAAGAAACCAGGAAAGGTGTGGCACCTGACAGTGCTTCAGGAAGGAGGGAGATCTTGAACTGGCCAGTGCTGCTGGAAAGTTGCCTGAGTTGAGCACTGAGATATGGTTTGGTAAAAATGGAGATTTGTTAGTGACATTGAAAGAGCCGTTTCGATGGCATACTGAGGATGAAAGTCTGATTGTGGTGGGTTATGGGAGAAGAGTCGGAGCAGACAGGGGGTATGCACAATTCTTTGGTGATATTTTACTATAATAGGGAGCAGAGCTATAGATCTGTATTTGAGGGGAGATTTGATCAAGGAATGTTGTGTGTATTTAAGATTAGAGATACTACAGCATGTTTGTCTGCTGAGCGGAAGGATCCAGAAGAGAGAGGAAATTTTGATGATGCAGGAAATAGAAACAATAAATATATTAAGGAAAAGAATTCTTGGCTGAGCAGGTGAAAGGCACAGGATAGAGATTCCCAAAGGAGCAGAAGTTGAAGGAGCAAGGTCAGATGCTTGCAGGTTGGTACATTTAGAGGTTGGAGGATGCAGTCATTCTCGTGATAATCCTGGGAGCTAGGTAGGGCATGAGTTATTATCTTTGTTTCACAGAAGATAAAACTAATATTCAGTTAAGTGGTTGGCTTAAGGCCTCACAAATAAGTAGCAGAGTTAGGACATTCCAGTCTTGGGCTGTTGACATTGTACCAAGGTTCCTATCATGCTCCTTCACTTTCAGTGGAGCTGAAATGGATTCATGCCTAATTAGTTGGACTTGCAGTCCTGAGCCTGGGATTCCAGTTCCTGTGCTCTCAATGAGCTTTGGAGCCTTGTTCAACTTCTCTAAGCCTGGACTACCTTGTTTCTAAGCTGGAAACACTAATAACTGCCATCTGGGTGTGTCCTAAGAATCCAATGAAATAATATACATGTAAGTGCTTTGTAAATGGGAAAGTGCTTTCTATACAAATGTAGGATGATGATTCATATGGTTGTAGCTCAGGCTAAATAGATTCAGAAACTTGCTAGGCAGAGCTATTTTGAAACGTGTGGCAAGGACCAGAATTTAAGCTTTTCCTTGCTTATGTAACATGACAGAGTAGCTAATGTTAAACATCAGAGAATTTGGTGTTAAAGTAAGTATCTCTATACTTGTAGTAATAGTGAGAATCACACCACTTCAAAAAGGTGTGAAAATTGCTTGGAGGATGCTAATCTGTCAACACAGATGGGGGTGGAGGATGATGAGAAAGGGATTGGGAGGGGGGTGAAGCTCTTAATGAATATTCAGACCTCAACTTTGTCTTCTGCTTCATCATTATCATCTGTCTTACCGTCTTTCTGCAGGTCGCAGGACACAAGACATTCTATTTTTTAAAGATTTTATTTATTTATTTGACAGAGAGAGATCACAAGTAGGCAGAGAGGCAGGCAGAGAGAAAGGAGGAAGCAGGTTCCCTGATGAGCAGAGAGCCCGATGTGGGGCTCGATCCCAGGACCCTGAGATCATGACCTGAGCTGAAGGCAGAGGCTTTAACCCACTAAGCCACCCAGGCACTCCTCCCTTGGACATTCTAATAGTATGTACAGTTAGAGAATTGAAACTGATTACATTGACCCATATCTTACATTTTAAAAATTATTCATGGTGGTGAGAATTTTTAGAATTTAAATAGTATGAATAAACTACCACGTAGAAGTTACTTGAATTTCATTTCATTTAAGAGCTTTTACTACTCTGTGTATATGTATTTTAAATTTGCTGATTTATGTTACCTTGTGTTATCATTGGATTCACAGATTATTCATACCTTTCTGTACTTGTTATGGTGCTACAAAGGATAGAGTTTAGAAAAATATTTAGTTCGTTTTAAAAAATCCCCTTTTCGTTTCATAAGTTTTATTTTCCTTCTAAGAACAGCTAAATGTTGCAAAGTCAATGACAATTTTCATTGTAGAATTGATTTATTATCTTAATAATATTTTAGTATTATGTATTCTAAAATTTTGTCATAGAATCACTTGTGTGACCTCTGGTAAGGTAAATGTCTTAAATTCATTTTGAGTTCTATTTCTGATGAATATTCATCTAGAAATTTGGCCTCTATAGGTTCTTGGTGAATAATAAAGTTTTTATTTTATTATTTAAACTTATTTTATTATTTAATAAACTTATTTTATTGTTTAAACTTATTTAATAAGTTTTTATTCAGTAAAACACCTTAGGACAAATGTTATTGGGTTCAAATCAGGCAGATAGAATGCCAAAAAATGTTGCTAGTGAGCATCATTAAAAGAAAATTTCTAATACTGTCATTATACTGAGTAGCTTGATACTTTTCAGTCTTTCCTTATGGATGTTCATTATTTTAAATGTTCTAGAAATTTCTCAGATTATCTTCCTTCATGTAAATGGAATTTCACTTTTTATTTTAGGGTGGTGATTCCACTGAAGCAACTGCCAAACCAAAGAGGAGCTTTTATGCTGCGAGGGATCTGTACAAATATCGACATCAGTACCCAGTAAGAGTATAGAATGTTTTTTCTAAAATGTAAAATATTTCCCTTCTCTTTTTCTTATTTTGTGATGCTAGTAAGCAAACGTGCAAGAAGGGTCGTTGTGCTTTTTTATATGTCCATCTGCTGGAGATTGATTTATTTTTTTCCTTTAGCAGAACTTCAAAGATATCCGATATCAAAATGACTTGAGTAATCTTCGTTTTTATAAGAATAAAATTCCATTTAAGCCAGATGGTGAGTAATCTGCTACTAATCTGGTAAAAAGCAAACTTTAAATAATAACATATGCATAGTTGTTCTTTGTTTATTGTGTGGTCAGTACCTTCTTAATCCATTTGTTCATTGACTGGCTTTACTTTGCTCTGTAGTCTAATGTGTCCCCAGAGTTCTAGACTCCAGAGTTGTGAACATCCACTTGGCAATTTCTGGAGGAATGACTGTGGATTAGCAATACCTTCCCACCACTAGTTCATGGTGGCTATTATCTTAAAGATAGTGGGGACCACTTCTGTGAGAGGCAAAGAGATGAGATTTATAAATTTATAGAATCATAGAATATTAGATTACTAAGAAACATTAGAGGAAATAAAATTAATCTTCCTCATTTTAAAGATGAGGTCACTGGGTCTTAAGGCTTGAATCGCTGACTTGTCTGGTCACTTGATTCTGTAGAGTTGGATCTAAGATCCCGAGTCTGGTATTCTTTTCACGACACCATCCCCCCAAATTATTTAGAACATAATTGGAAAGTATTGTTTATATTAGTATTATCTTTCCTGTTGATTTTCAGAGTCAGGGGTCAGGGAGCTCCAGCAGTCCCAGTTCAGTGTTCCAACATCCTAGGAAGGGAACTTCAGAGACAGTAGATCGCCACTCATCTCTGCCAAATACACTGCCTCCTCCTTCACAAGTATACAACTGTCCTCATAGGATCCTTTGTAAGGTTCTCCCCCTATAGGGAGAGGATGCAACCATTTTGGTAATACACATATTTCACTGAGGCTCTGTGTTGTGGTTCATGATGGGCATCCTGATTTTATCCAGGTCGAACTAGCAAAGTTGGCTTCTCTCCGTCTCGCCCTTATCTCTTCGAGGTGACCAGATGGCCCTGGCTTCTGCTCTTTGTTCTTAGTGGAAACTGAGCCAGATCCACAGCCATGTGAGTTAGGGAATGAGATTGCATAGATTGCAAAGCTTTCCAAGTAGCAGGACTATGTTCTTTGGTGAACTAACTGGAGGAAGGCTGTCTGAAGCTGGGTGGAGTGCTGGGAGGAGGAATTCCTGTACTGTGTACTGAGAGATGTGACAGTTGGGAGTCTGGATGTAAGAAAACTGTCAATGGCTAGATCCACTTGTCTTTAATTAATTTTCTGGTGTCTCCAAAATCTGCTCTGCTTTAAGAGGAAACCTCTGGGTAAAAATGATCTGTTGTGTTTACTAATGATAGAAACACACTGCTCTGTTTACTAATTCAAATAATGTTAATTAAATTATTAGTTTTTTTAGGACCTGGGACAAGAAAACCTTTTGAAGAAATGCAATGATAGATTGTTAATTTGACTCTCACTTGAATTTAATAAAATTTACCTAAGGGAATGCCTTCAAATATTAAAAACATTGACCATGACAGTATTTAACTGAATTATTTTTGTATTTCTAGTAGTGAATGTGTTTTTGAGGTAGTAATACCTCAAAGTAATAACTTTAAGAATTGCATTAATTTTTGGTAATCTTTGCCACAAAATTTATTTTGAAATCTTTTTTTTAATCATTTTTTTAAAAGATTTTATTTATGTATTTGACAGAGAGAGAGATCACCAGTAGGAAGAGAGAGAGGGGGGGGGAAGCAGGCTCCCTGGTGAGCAGAGAGCCCGATGCGGGCTCTATCCCAGAACCCTGAGATCATGACTTGAGCCGAAGGCAGAGGCTTTAATCCACTGAGCCACCCAGGCGCTCTACTTTTTTTTTTTTCCAGGTGCCCTATTTTGAAATCTTACAGGGTTGGTAGTGGTTAGGAGCTTTATCTAAGGTCACATAAAATGTTATGCTAGTTATTATATAAATGGCATAAACTCACCCAATTTCTTCCCCAGTATATGTACGTGTACACATATACTTTCCCCCCACCCCACACATACATACACTTGCCAGTAAGCATAAGCCTGCAATGATGTATTTTAATTATTAAGCAGGAGGAGGGGTAGTCAGAAGGGAAATTATGGGGTAAATAGTTTTAAAATGCTGATAAGGCCAAGAGTGTGATTGAAAAACAACTTTTACTCAGGCTTCCAGAAGAAGACTTCTACTACAAACTGGTGATCTTTGGTGAAAACAAGAATGAAATGAGCTGTGTTTAGAGAAATATGTTGTTTTTTTTTTCTGTAAAATTTACTAAATGCATCACATACTCAGTTGTGGGGACCTAGATAGAATAAGAGAAGCAGGAAGGTTTTGTTCTACTATTGGCCCATGAACAGCATAGGGGTAACAGGTGCTAACCCCTGTGTAGTCAGAAATCCATGTGTAACTTTTGACTTCCCCAGAATTTAGTTGCTGATAGGCTCCTATTGACAGGAAGCTTTGCCAGTGGTATAAATAGTTGATTAACGTGTATTTTGTATGTGATAGGCATTATGTACTACATTCTCACAAAAATAGTTCGAACTCATGTTGTTCAAGGGTCAACTATAATAAGTTCTTATGCGGAAACAGTAGGATGTGGTGAAGAGGGCTTAGTTTTTGGAACCAGAAAGACCTGTGTTCTATGCCTAGATTTGTGATTCTGTCAGTGTGTGACTTCGAACAAATCATATAATGTCTTCATTGGTAAAATGGGGATGGTAGAACTGGTTTGGGAGAGTTCTGTGAAGATGAAGCTGGATGATGTATACTCTGTGTAATATGGATCCTTTTTCTTCCATTTTTCCTTCCTCCCTTTTCCTTCTCCTTTTTTTAATGCTTTTCTTCTTCTCTTTCTCTTCTCTCACCTTTCTTTTATTCCTTTCTTTTTTCCTGGGCTACATTTCATTTTGATCCTATCTTGTATTTAAAGAACTTAAGACCATCTAGGGCAGGGGTTGGCAAACTTTTTCTGTCCGGGGACAGATAGTAAATATTTTCAGCTGTATGGGCCATGTAGTCTCTGTTGCACCTAAGCAACTCTGCCGTGGTAGTGTAAAATAGTAAATGAATGTGCATGGCTGCGTTCCAATAAAACTTTATTTATAAAACAAATGGCATAGTTCGTCAACTGCTTTAGAGTAACACTGTTGGATAGAACTTTCTGTGATTCGAGGTGCCATTAGTTTTGAAAAATTAGGCCTATCACACAACTGAGCATATGGCATAGGGTATTCCTCTTGGCATAATTTTTATGTGCTATTATTAATACAAAGATTAAGTGGTTAAATGTTAAAATGCCTTCAACAATGTCTTAAGTGTCTGGCTCATTTTCTAAATATTTACTACCTAGGTGTTTACATTGAAGAAGTTCTAAATAAGTGGAAAGGAGATTATGAAAAGCTGGAGCACAACCACACTTATATTCAATGGTCAGTTACATTTCTGTATCCTGAACCGTGTCCTATTTAATCCTGTATGTTTTCCAGATAACATTAATATAACAATATTATTTTTCTAAAAAATAGGCTTTTCCCCCTGAGAGAACAAGGCTTGAACTTTTATGCTAAAGAATTAACTACATATGAAATTGAGGTAATGCAAGCTCATTTCATTTTATAGGAGATGGCCAAATAATATTTTCTTTTATTGTGCTGGTAACTACTGAATCATTTCAGCTGACTTTTTTTCGCCCCCTTAGGAATTCAAAAAAACAAAAGAAGCAATTAAAAGATTCCTCTTGGCTTATAAGATGATGTTAGAATTTTTTGGAATAAAACTGGTTGATAAAACTGGAAATGTTGCTCGGGCCATTAACTGGCAGGAAAGGTTTCAGCATCTGAATGAGTAAGTAAAGCCCCAAAGTGCATCAGGGGCCGGCATGTTATTTTTTCTGGACTGGAATTCTCTATATGGAACATAGAAACAACTAGTAGATGGACCCAGGAATTTGAATTCAAAAGCTAGTCTGAAATGCATTTTATTCCCTGTTCTGTGTTCTAAAGCACAACAAAACAACAGGGAAGAATGGCATTATAGGTCGGAATGAGGCCATTCCTCTTCAGAGCTGTTTCTTCCTGAAACCTCTCTCCTGCCCTGGCCAAGTGGGGCCTCTCTCCCTCTTTATACCACGGTTCCTGGCATTCATGCTCATTTCTTGTATATAGCTTTCCACATCCCCTCTGGTAGGTTGTGAGCTTCTTGTGGCAATCTGTTAGTCGAGTACAGTACCTTCTTAGATTAATCCATAAATTAAGACTATGACATGTAAAAATCATTTTATGATTTTTTTAGACTGGAAGGGAAAAGTGAAGGAGGGGAAATCAGAGAGGGAGACAAACCATGAGAGACTGTGGACTCCAGGAAGCTAACTGAGGATTTTAGAGGGGAGGGTTTTTGAGTCGGGTGATGGGTATTAAGGAGGGCATGGATTGCATGGAGCACTGGGTGTTATACACAAACAATGAATCATGGAACCCCGCACCAAAAACTAATGATGTACTCTATGGTGACTAACATAACAAAATAAAAAAAAAAAAAAAGACTGAAATATGCCCGTACATTTCTAAAAAAGGGGGGAGATTAGAATCTTCATTTTTTGGGTAAAAAACCCCACTTTTGCTTACTAAATCTGAAAACCTGTGAAGAAAATTTTAATATAGTTTATTTGGAATTGATTTGCTGTATTCTTTTGCCTGGGTATTTATAACTTTCATTAATACTTATACCCAAAGTTTATTTTATTATTTTCTTTATATGCAAACTGATTTTTTTCTTTTTAATTATAGGGTGACTTATGAATGTTGGACCATAAAACCAACAACTTAAAGCTTTTTTTTTTTTTTTTAGCACATTATAATTAGCTGAGCTGGGCAAATACCAAGGGAAAAAAAATAACCTAAGAAATTTTTCTTTGCCCAACAGTTTTGAGCGTCGATTAACTAAAATTTTTGGTGTTTTTCTAGAACTTTCAGTGCTAAAACGAGTATAGGTATTAATGTTTAAGCTTTCTTTTTACTTTATTAGTCATAGTTAACACTGTTAAAATGGTAGCTTGTACTAAAACAGCGAAGATATGGGCATAAAGCTTTATGATCCTGAGTAGAAGATCCATTAACTCATAACTCAAGTTAAATTTGATTTATATAGGGCACTTAGAGCAGAAGCCTATATGCCTTTGCCTAAGCAATGTGGGTAGCTGTCTTGGGACAGAGTTTCGAAGCCCTTCTGTTATACTGTCAAGGAAAGCTATATGCAAGTAGCCTACTGACATAAAGGACAGCAGCACGAGTATCATTTTATAGAATTGCCGTCCTCAGCTTCTTGTTTCTGTTTGGGATAGCAGTCTTGTATAGTAAATGTTTGTTGAACGGACAAACAATGAACAAAAGACATTTGCCAGCTTAAATCCTCCTTGGGGTTTTATTTTCAGATCCGCTAACTGATAGTTGGAAATAGAACCCTTCTGAAGGTTTTAATTAAAATGATTTCCTGGGTTGGGTCAGGGGAAGGGAGCCCGAATTAACCATCATATTCCCTTGCCCCATTCAGATCCTTTGCTTTCCACCGCCCACTGTCTCTCATTTTCCTTTCCCTGGGTATTGCACAGAGCTTTTATTTGTGTTTTAATCTGTGTGACATCTTGAGTTTCTTAGAGTAGGCAGAAAACTCAATATATTTATAGTAGCCCAGCAGAAAAAAAAAACCAAAACAACTATTGAATGAAAGTGAAATGAAGTAATGTTCAGTGAACAAGTGACCATGACTAAAAGAAGTGAAATATTTTCAAACACGGGAGTACAGATATATAGACCAACTACTCAGATGTATTTCCAATTTTATTTGTAATCACCTTAGATTATGGAGCCATACTTTAGACCCTGGAATTGCTTCTCATTTTTATTTTATTTTCTACCTCCTGTGTGTTCTCTCTTTACCTACCTGGTCTACCTGACACCTGCAGTCCCATTTACCACCCTTCTATTGGGAAGCCCACCTTCTCTCTTTTATCTGCCGTGTACCCCCAAAGACTGCTCACAACATTAGGAGGGTTTTAGCTGCTCTCTTTTCTTCCATTTTGTCTTCATTTGTCATGTTTATTTCAAATCATACTGAAACACTCAATTTCTTTCTTGTATACTTCTGTTCCATAATCTTCATTTTCATTCTCTTCAACCAAGTTTTTGTCCTTTTCTACTGTTACGTAAATATTTTACATCAGAGAGTGTATAGGTACAGATAAATGTGTACAGTAATCTCATCTTGGCCATTCATCTAGGGTACAATTGAGCTGGTTACAATAGAGTAAATTTTGTTGGATCATGTAACTCATTCTTGGGATTTTAAAAGAAAAATATTCTTCCCACTTTTCCATACATTTCTTTCTCAGATTTATAGAAGCAGATGTTGCTTAAGGATTTTATCACTACGTTTTTGGAGATTGGAAACTCTGTACTAACCTAACACTAAGTCAGCTCTGCTGTTAATGGCACTTTGTCTTAACCTCATTCAAATTCATGTTGTCTTGGAAGACTCTTACTTCCTAACTATTAAGAAATACAGATTTGTAAGACCGAAACATACCTGCTGTGTTTTACCCTTTGGCCTCAAAGAGTCGAATATTAGAATTAAGACTTTTGCGGTAAACATCCAGGAGAGTGGGAATGGTAAAACTACTATACTTGCCTTTTCCAAGGTTTGGCTAGCCCGAATCATTAAGGTTTTTGTTTTGTCCAGAGAAACTTTCTTATTACCATGTAAGACTGTAGAACCATCTCCTTCTGTCCCTCAGATAATTTCAGATCCTTCTTCACTTTTCCCAAATAATTTGCTAGCTCTTTGTAAGTGAAATACTGCAAATACTTTTGGAAACCAAAGCAGGTATATGCATTGCTTGTATAAAGTTCAATGTCTGATGTATAAAATGGGTTTTAGGAAGTTAAAAATAAGTGGTGGTCATGGTTGTGTGCCATTAGAGGGCAAATACATATGTGGGCTGTTGATGATGCATGAATAATCCGTGCATCTGAAGAAGCCTTGAGGATGCACCAGGTGTTCGTAATAAGGCAACTATTGCCTGGTGATATAGCGTAGATATGTTATGAATCGTGAGAGATAGGCTTAGAAAGCCTTCATCTGATAACGACTTTAGTTTGGTGCAGTTTGGTGAAAGAGGCATCTCTGGAGTCCATGCCATTAGAAGCAAACTTTAAAATTCTCTGGGAAAAAGGAAGAGAGGCCATGGATGGAAAACAATTAGGTGGTTCAGTTGGGAGAGGTACATATAGGTGGTTCTTAGTACCAAATTTAAATAATAACAACACAATATGAATTTTAAATAGCATCTAGGATTTTTTGAGTCCTACGTGCTCTGCATAGGTCTCAACTTATTTGATTCTTCTAACAGTCCAGAAAGATAGAGGCCATTTTGCTATTTTGCAGATGAGGATTCTGAGTCAAAGGGAGATACTGTAACCTCACATAGCTGTGGATGGTAGAGCCATGGTGCGAACTCAGGTGTGACCCCAAAGCCCATGTTCCTCACTATGTTCTGCTAAAGACCAGTTTTGCGTCCTTTGTCATAATTGTTCTAGCAAGGTAGAGTGGTTTTTGCTGCTTTCCTTATGAGTCGGCTGGTATGGTGGGTTTTGCTGCCACTGTAGGTCATACCTTTAGCTGATAGCTCATGTTGCATTTATGTTTCATACCAGTTACCTGTGGTGGGGACAATACAGTTGATATTGTTGCAGATAAATGCTCTTGTAGACCACATCCTTGGTGTACTTAGGAAACAACAGCTCAAAATCAGTAGGAATATATTTTAGATCTAAATATTTCTCAAACATGAAGAACTAAGGCAACAATGGGAATTTATATTATATATTTAATTTCACATTGATTGGCATTACATTGAAGTATAAAGTTTCAATAACTTCTAATTTATTCTTTCAATGGTGTCTGATAGGACTTTCAGTAAAATCATTGGTTAAAAAACATTTTTTTCAATACTTTTCATTCCCGTGCTTTCCTTCACCTGATTTCCACCCCCCACCCCCTCACACACACATTTTATTCAATCCTCTCTTTCAGGTCCCAGCACAACTATTTACGAATCACTCGTATTCTTAAAAGCCTCGGTGAGCTTGGATATGAAAGTTTTAAATCTCCTCTTGTAAAATTTATCCTTCATGAAGCCCTTGTGGAAAATACTATTCCCAATATTAAACAGAGTGCTCTGGAGTATTTTGTTTATACAATTAGAGACAGGAGAGAAAGGAGAAAGCTCCTACGGTTCGCCCAGAAACATTACACGCCTTCAGAGAATTTTATCTGGGGGCCACCGAGGAAAGAACAGTCAGAGGCGGGGAGCAAAGCCCAGAAGATGCCTGCCCCTCCCACCTCGGGTCACATCAGCCAAACTTCTATGCACAAAAAATCCAAGGACTCCAAAAATTCCTCCTCAGCTGTTCATTTAAATAGCAAAACAGCAGAAGAAAAAAAAGCGGCACCCGGAGGGCCTGGAGAGGAGAGAGACAGGCCCAGCGCCGAGCCCAGCAGTGAAGCTACCAAGCCGAGAAACTCAGAGGACAGTAATGCCGAAAATTCAAATTCTGAACCAGAAAAAACAGTCACCGATCCCACTGAGCAGAAGGAGAGTACGGCAGCTCCTGAAAAAGAGGAAGAAGGTGACACTCATAGCAAAGACTGTGAAGATCCTGGAACTGCTGGTTCTCACGATGACGGCCAGTCACCGTGAATTATCAGAGAGCCCACACCCCAGCTTAGTTAGGGAAGGGAGCAGGAGCTGAGCAGGGTCTCCTGAAGAAGAACGGAGGTCACACTGCAAATTTCCCCCGTCTGTTTGTGATTTCTGTTGTCACCATTTTGTTGCCGGTTTTTCATTTTGGATGACAATTTAATTTTTAGTAAGAAGTTTTAAGCAAGACCCAGTAAATGAGTGTGTATTCCGTAATGCTTTTAGGATGTGACTTTTCAAATTCTGTAACTAGTAATTGCTTTTCAATGATTTTCAGTGTATCTGGAAATAATCAGGTAGTGTTTGATTATGTCAAATAAATTCCTTGGGAGATTACAGTCTACATGAAGAAAAGCAAGAGAATGAATTTCATTCTGTTGCCATGCTCTTGCCCAATTTATGGATTTATTTCTTAAGCTGGAAAAACAATTTGATCATTTCAGGTGTATTCAGAGAGTACTTTGGACTTGTCATGACAACACCTCAACATGTTCATTTTTAAGTTCTGGTACATGAGATTTATGTTCTCGGGGAGCTATAATCTCCCAGCCTGTTTCTTGGCCTCACTGTCCTTTCCTCTTTTCCTGTCTCTGCCCTTGCCCTCATTTGCCATCTTTGTTAGCCAGCAAGTACGTTTCTCGGGTATGTTCAAGTGATCCCCTCTACTGAAATTTAAACAAAACAGAAAGGCACTTTCAACTGTATGATAATCAAGAATTTGCTTTTTTAAAATAATGAAAATGGCTGTCTATGTTAAATGCTTAAAAACAAGTTTTGATGCAAAAGTCCAAGAAAAGGATTTTGCTTTTATGGCTGTTCCATATAAATTTGGTGCTTGTGTCTGAATGCAAATGACTAAAGAATTAAAAAATAAGGAGAGAAATTATTCGTTTTTAAACAGCATGCTTCTTACGCTGTTAACAAGGCAGTGGTCTCTAAATCCTTAACTATCTCAGCGTTCCATGGGCTATGAAATTAATAATAGTGCTTAGTCCAGAGTATCTTTAAAAAAGAAAACAATTTGTTGTATCTCTTAGTTGTCAAACCTTGAAATCAAAAATAGATTTGAAATTCCATATCCTCAGGTTTTGCAAGCACTCTGTGTGTTGATACTGGTTAAGAGCAAGTAATTTCATTTCCTTGACTACTATTACTAATTAATATTACAAATCAGAAAATAATCAGAAACACTATGGTGAGAACTTCAAAGCATACATACAAATATAGTTAAAGCAATTAATAGGAAAAAATTTCACTTTCATTTGGAGCAGAATTGGCTTTTGTGTATCTGTTGTGCTTTTAGATTCACTTAAACCCCGGAGAATTTTTACTATGTCCTATTTGTTAGTCATATCATACCATCTTCTGTTACCTTTATGATCAGGGGATTTCTAGCCGAAGATTTCTAGAGAATATATCAACAAGTATGCCTTTAGAAATACTTCATTGCTTTGCAGTTTACATGAAACATCACATTTGCTCAAACGTGACTTTTCAGATAGGAATATTAGTAACCAAGTTGTATATCATATTCCAATTAATCTAGAGCGTTTTCTCATTTTTGGGTCCCATAACATCACAAATTTTGCTCTCTATTGTTTTGTGAAGTGAACAGTAAGATTTGGGGAAACAATCCTGCTTTTGCATTTCAATTTCTTTTTTGTATGGACCCCCTAATGTGGTGATTGTAGCAATGTTCCCATAGGGCTAATAAAAAGTTTCCAGGGTTAGACAGTGAGAATAGTTGTCACATTGAACTGAATTGTAGGAACATGATTAATTCAAAATATCTCACCAATTTTGAATACACGATAAAGTGTTCAGACTGCTTTCTAAGTGTATATTAAAATTTTGTGATCAGATATTAAAATATTAAAAAACAGTGGACAGAGACTAAAATAAATGGATAAAATCTGAATGTTTTGGAAACTGTAGTATATCACAACAGATACCATAACAGGTAAAACATTTTCATTCAACAACTTAACTTTTAGAATATTATTCCTAATTAGGTGTTTGATTAGATTGTGCCAATTAATTTGAGAAGATTTAGTCTTAAGGGAAAAACTGCCTGGCTTCCATTTAAAACAGTGGCCTTTTCCCACTGTTATTTTTAAGATCCATATTCATATGTAACAGTATGATTCCTCCATTTAATCTGCAAATATTTTATGAGAGAATTCTTCAGTAGAGAACAAGTGAGGGGCTGTCATTCCTTTTGCAAATAAAAATTGAGTGTCTAGAATTTTTTTCTATAAAAATACTTTGTACAATTAATAGTTTTTTAAATAAGATCTATAGATACGTATTTATGTGGGTCTTAGATATGAAACAGCCCTCTGGGTTTGACTCTGATGTTTTGTATTTTTAAAAACTACCATATGCTTGCAGAAATTTATTGAGAAGCTGTTTTAAAAATGCGGTGAAGCATGGCCAAATAGCTAGAAACATTATTGAATCTTTGCAAATATATACACTTTATTATTGTACCTTGGACTGCGAGGATATAAACATTGGCTACTGATAAAATATTAAATTGCATTTCATGGCAAATAGATGTTCTATCGCTTGGTTAAGTCTAGTACATTTCTAATATTTTGTGCTTTCATATCTCTAAGGAGATAATATATGTGAAAGTATTTTGAAATACTGTAAAGTGATATATAATTATAAGATATATTTCTGTACAGTAGAGAAAAAGTTTATAACATTAAGAATATTGCATCATTATACAGTTTCATGCTCAATCTCATAAGGAACTCAGAAGAATCATGATAGAAGTGAAAATGTGTCTGCTTTCTCTAAATCAGGTCTACTTCTTAGTTCAAAAATTATTTTGTATAGTTTTATTTTGAATTTAGGTTTTGAGACAACTTTTTTAGCTTCACATAGAAAATAAAATATACAACTCAGGAGTTACTAGAGAAGTTCTAAGATTTTTTTGCTAAGTATTAAAAATATAAATATATGAAAGTGTCATTTAACACCTATCATTGTCATTATGTTTCGTATTTTGTTGTATACAATTACCTACTTTGCTTCTAGCTTTTATGCTTTAATCTGAGTGAAAATATGATCTGGTGAAAAAGGAAAAACAGTGCAGTGTTCTGAGTTACTCTTTAAAAAACCCTTTTAGTAGGTAAACTTCCACATCAAATTGTCAAAAACAGGTTGAACTGATAGAGACTACTTGATTGTTTAAAGTTAAATTTCCCAAGTTTAAAACAAAGTTATGGTTGAGCTTATACTCTATTGCGTAACTAAATCAACCAGATTTTTCATAGTTCTGTAATTGAGGTTCTTCTAGAAGCTTTATTTTCTAACCTGAGAAAAAGGACATTCTTGATCTTACTTGAATGTAGCTTCGTGTATATAGGGTCTTTCATGTCTGTTTGGGCTGAGTGGGGATCCTTTGTTATAGGAATGGTTTTGAAGACTTCTAACTTGTTTCCCATTTAGAGAATTCCAGAGTATGGGTCAATCAGGGTCAATGTAGGATCTAGAAAATTAGCAGTTACATATGTTGGCTTCTTTTGACTTTGAATTCTGTAGTGTTTATGACATGAACAGATTTGTGTGGGGGTAATCTCTAGGGTGACAGTGAGTACTACCCTGCCTCCTTCCCTGTTCTAGTTATCCAGCCCACCCAGCAGATTGCGTTCAGGGACAGGCTGTGTTTTTAGAAATCCCTTATTATTGAAGTTAATAATAATATAGCTATAAATATGAATGCCTGGAGGTGTCCAGATGTGCCTTAACTAATGTAAATGATTTTCATTGAGAAGTTTAAATTTTTACTCCATTGTAAAATCTTGCCATGAGGAACTTTCCAAACCATGAATATCACTTATTTTAATGAATTTACGTTGGTGCTTTTTCATTTTGGAGAAATTTCCCTTTGTGACAATAGCATTAGTTCATAAGGAAGTGTACTTGCCACAGTGTTCAACAACGTGTTTTATTTTGACAAAAAATTGTTTATGGTAAGAAAGATTAACTGCATTGGTACATTTATTTATGTTCTTGCTTGATTTTGCTACACGCTATGATTTTCATTTTAAACATTTCTCAGTTTCTACAAGTAATATTTATCTGTATTTTACTCTCTTAGCTGCAGATGGATGCAGAAAATGGAAATCTATTAGAGAATTATTTAAAAGCTTAATTCCAGTAGATGGTCAGAGGAATCTGAAACTAATTTTCTTATTAGAAACATATAAAAAGCACTGTTTTTGCATTTTTCCTAGATTAGAATCTTCTTTGTCATCTGCTTTTTTCCTGATCTGTTGAGGATTATTGTTTGAGTTATTTGTGGGAAATAGCTTCTTAATATGTTTGTTGCTTGAATTAAAGTTTTCATGTGGAGGATACATTTAAGTGTGCTGTTTTATGGCTCAAACTGTGCTTGGAAGTAGCCTTGAGAATGGGAACTAAGAATCAGGTGGGTGTCTTGGCGAAGTGGAACCAACACTCGGTTCCAGTCTCTCCAAAGGCATGATGGGTCCTCAGAGCTTCCTCTGAATCACAGGGGTGTTGAACCCCATTCATCCCTGACTTCTGAAGAAAGAGGACTACTCTGGACTCCATACACAATTTTAATAGACATCAATTTCACAAAACATCAGTTTTTTTTTTTATAAAAATAATTGTTTATTATTGTATATAATTGAACAACAGAACAGGCTTGTCAGAAAGCACTGGGTCTAAGTGTGTTCCAAAGTGTTTCCAAATCATGATTCTACATACTACAATGAAATATGTTTAATAATTGCAAACTGTCATGAGCAGCAAGGTTTTATATTCCTAAATAATGAACTTAGCTACTATAACCATGATCTAAATACATGTACTGTTAAAGAAGTTGTAAACATACTCTGAGTTTTTTTCTTTACCTGCGAGATAATATTAAAAAGAGATTCCACAATTGCTTCATTCCTTAAGAACTAAGAACCAAAATACTAAACATAATAAATAAATATGTAACCTGGAGGCCTGCAAAGGTTATAATTTGTTACCATTTTGTAGTTGTTTAGGAAATCATGAGCAATTGGACACCTGCTATGTAAATTGTAGCTGAATCTTTATAACTATCTTGGGAAACATTGAAATACCATTTTCGCCCACCCTGCCTCCCAGTTCTTCAATCAAAAATTCTTTTGGGTTGTTCTTTCATAGGTAAATATTAAAAAGTTTTTATAAAATGACTCAGTGTATTTTAAAAATGAACTGAAAGGGAAAAGACATTGATGCCTCCTTGCAATGCTGAAAGACTTTGTTAAAAAAAAAAATCAGAAACCTCATGAAAATACATTTAAGCTAGGAAGTTTATCATGTTTTCATTTTTAAATTATAGCAGAGTTTATGGGACGGTTTACATTAAAGAGAGATTAGTTATATAATAATCTTGGTCCTGAGAAATGTTCAAGTTCTGTACTCATTGGTTAAAGGGGCAGTGTTGTTTTCAGTGCTGATAGATACAGTTTCAGGTGAAGAAAAGGAAAACACAAATGGAATAAAAGGTTAGAAACGATAATGAGAAACTTACTAAGAAATAAAGATATAACCAATGATGGGACTGCACAAGTGACAGAGTTACTGGGAGCAGATGAGGAATGATCTGCAAAAGCTTTATGGTAGGGATGTGATTTCAGAATTAGCTGTATGGTATTTTTGCCTAGGAGACCAGGGATTGGTATGCAAACAGAATCCCATTAATACTCTCATCTGAACCATGACTTCCACCCATTCCACGGTAGACCAAAACCTCTCAGTAGATGGATAGAAGTAGACAAACGATCAGATACCAAGTTTAATTTCTTTGCCAGTGTGTATCAATAATTGGTGGTTTTACTAACAAGAAACTAAACTGAAAGGCTGGCTGAGATAGGATTCAGTATAAAGTTGTCTAGAAATGAAGTAACTATCTCCCATAAAAGAGTTGACATCATATTAAGTGTGTGGCATTACAATTAAGAGAAAGAAGTGAGAGCAAAGCCTTAGCTTATCCTTTGATAAACATTTTTTTTTTATTTTTATAAAAAGACCATTTACTCCCTTTGCCTGAATAAGCTATTGGCCTTTCATTAGTATTACCTAAGAAGGTAGATGGCCAACTGGGTCCTGGCACCATTTCGCTTTGGAAACTACTGTGTCCTTTGCATTTTAGGTATTTCAGGAAAATGGGTATGATTCCTAAAGAGATGTGTGTTTACTTCCCATGTAAGCTCTGTCTGTCCAGCAGCCACTGGGTGTTCTCTGTGCTCTGTATTCTACTGCAGTAGGAATTACAGGATGCTGTGCATGTCTGTTAGTACCAATACCATGTGTGTGTGGTAGGAGTTGTAACCAGTTTCTGGATCTGTATGGTACTATGAAACACTTATTTTATCTGTGATTGTATGGCAGTGTTATGCCAAAAATGTATAAAGAACAATAGTTTCTGTTGCTGACTGCTGTATTTTAAAATATTGTTTCTGAAATAATGTATTTAGAGTTCCTTTAGAGTAATTATTTTTAAAAACTATTGCCAAATACACATCCTGTAAAACGAATAAAAGCCACTTCATCTTGGTTAACATTTTAGCATTACGTTAGAGTACATTATATTGATTTTGCATGATTAAAATATTTTTGAGGAGCTGGAACAAATGACTTGCTGTTTTTCTATGATTAGACATATTTTTTTATCATGAGATCAACAGTATTTCCTTTTATGTTGTAAAATAAATATTTTATTTTGAAGGGTGAAATCTTATTTACATATGAAGTTATTTTTGTTGCAAGATTTTGGAGGACGGATCGCATGTGTAAATACTTGGATTTTTATTTCTTTTTTTGCTTTTCTCTAATGCAAAGTTTAAAAAGTATATTGAGCACAGATAAATGAAAATGAATAGCTAACAGAGACGACATCTCTTCACTAACCAGGGCTGGTCTTTTCAAGAAGTCTTTTTAGTAAGAGTATAGTTGACACACAAGGTTATGTTAGTTTCAGGTGTACAAGAGAGAGACTCAATTTCTCTATACGTCATGCCCAGATCATCACAAGAGTAGCGACCAGTCGTCACCATATAACACTATTACAATAACGTTGTAATGAGTCAAATTTTTGACTAAGAAAAACGCAATTGTGAGGTGAAATGAAGAGGTTGCTCTAGATATCACGGGACCGTGTGATGAGGATGAAGAGGGGCTTGGCTGCGCTGCTCTGGATGGGCAGGAAAAGAGAGAACAAAAGAACTAAGAATAGACCGTGATAAGAGTCAGAATGAAACGACATTGTGCATAATTGAGAAACGGTTAGGGAAAAAAAAATAACAGCCACAGTGGTGAGTGAGCATGATTTTAACTGCAGCCTTTGGGATGAATTGTTTAGTAGAGAGGAATGCACGCAATTACTGTCATGAGGGAAGAATGGGCACATTCTGGCGATAGAAAATAGAGAAGTTTTCTTTCCCCCAAATGTTCAATGTCTGTAGGCAATGGAAAATCCTAAGAGATTGGAGAGTCTCAGTATAATGAGACATTCAAGATTGAGTCTGCATTTCTTTAAGAGCATAAAATTCAATATGGGAGAGAATTTGGAGAAAAGATTTATAAAATGTTCCTTATTTTAAACCTCAAGTGGATGCAAAGCAGGCAAGCTGGTGTTTTAGGGAGGGAAGGAAATCCCAGCCTGGATAAAAGTAATGACGGGCAGTTTGGCTTCTTGTAGGTGATTTTACACTTTGGCGATTGTGACTAAGGGGCTGAACAGACAGAGGGAACATTAAGGATTATCCTGCCCTTGGGATTATCCCTGAGAAAATGTTGGGTTAATTGGAAGAGCATTTTAAAATAGGTTACTAAAGACAGGTTAGAGAGCTGGCATGGATTTGACTTAACTTCTCAGAAAGACTGGGTTTATTAAGTAATTTTGCTATACCACTCTACTATTTTTATAACCTTGGTGTGTATTTAACACTGCCCATGAATATATAAATATTTTCTTTTCAATTGGTGTATAACATTTTTGTTGTGATTGAAATAGCCTGTTTTCTCATTTCTCAACTTTGGAAAAGGAAGATTTTAAAGGGAGAAGAATAAACAAAGAAGGGGTAGATGATGTGAACCAAATGAGATCTGACAGCTTACCTTAGAATGCTGAGCTTGTCTGAGATCTTTGAATGGATGATTTGACTCTTGTCAGAAAGGGAAGTTCAACAAAAAGCCCCGAAGGAGTAAAAAGTGAGGGCAAAGAGGTATTTTGTTTAATGGAGCAGAGCTGACCTTCAGGCCAGAGACTTGGATCCACGTGACAAAACCATCACTTAGAATTGGTTGTGTGGCTTTGGACAAGTCATGTAAATTCTCAGGATCTTTGGTCTCTCACTGGTAATGGCAACTATTTTGTGAGTTTCTTTCTTTCTTTTTTAAAAGATTTTACTTACTTACTTACTTATTTATTTAATTGGCAGAGAAAGAATGAGAGAGGGAGCACAAGCAGGGGGAGTGGGAGAGGGAGAAGCTGGCTTCCTGCTGAGCAGGGAGCTCGATGCTGGGCTTGATCCCAAGACCCTGGGATCATCATGACTTGAGCTGAAGGCAGATGCTTAACCAACTGAGCACCCAGGTGCCCCTATTTTGTGAATTTCTTAAAAAGATTAAAGTATAGGTTAATCACGAGGGACTTCTTCAAGATACTCCTTTACAGTGGCTGCTAGTATTCTAGAAGAAAATGAGATGTTTGGTCACGACATACATCATGTAGAATTTAGCTCAGTGGAAATCAATCTACTCTAATCTATGTTTACCACATTTACAGATAGAAACAGATATCTTATAGTTTTAGTGTAGTTTTTACTAAAAAAGTTACCAGGTATGGAATTGAAGATTTTATGTTAGATATACTGATATGAACAGTATAGAAACTTTCCCTCACTGTGAATATAATGAATGTACTAAAGAGCCCTTTATCACTTCCTTAATTTTTTTGTGTTGGTTTCCCTTTTTTGCAAAGAATGAGCTGGAGTATGAGGCAGAGCTGAAGCCTTTAGCCTTTCAGCAGAGCTGAATCCTAAAGGAAGCCTTTAGGATCAGGAGAGTATCTAGTTTATTTTAGGACACTGTCAGTATTGATTTTTATCAAAAGCAGAAAATTTTAATTTCAAACCCTCCAAATAGAAAGTTACTTCATGGCTTAGTGGAAGGCCACTTGATAGTTAACACTATTTAAAAACGTGTATGTATTCTATGAACATCATGGCCCAATTGTTATTGTTTACTTATAATCAGAACTAAGGGAGTTGAATAATCTTGTGCTAAATAAACATTCATCTTCAAAATTCTAAATTGTAGTTATCTTCATACTGTGAAATTAAAATGGGGTCACAACAGGTCTCGGGTCATCGTCTTGTTCAACCATTTATCCTTTCAGAATGCCACATACACACTATAAGATATGAAATACATTCTCATGGCGTAAGTAGAAGTTAAGCAGTTCTGTTTTCTCTAGCATTCATTTCGACTGGTTTCCCCTCATCTTTCTGTTTCGATGTCCATATGCGGGGAGGGAAATTACAGACTCTCATAATTGGCAGTGAGTGTGGATCCTAATCTTCTGGATAATGATGGGGTGACACAATTCTCCTCCCTCAAATGCTACAAATGCAAGAGCTGGAGGGAGGACCTAAGCCTCCTGGCTCTTACTCAGCGTGTTTGCAATGGGTGGGCCCCCTTTTAACTCTCAAGAACCCTTTGCTAGTTAGAATGGATTCAGAAACATCAGTCTAGACAGTGGGCTGACCTATGCTGCAGTATTAATGGAGGATTGGAGTCCTTTCCACAGAAGAGTTTTTCTCACTGCTGAGCGTAGTTGCCAGGGGCCATTGATCAAGTTTAGCAGGCTCTGAGGCAGGTTCAAACATTTCGAAGTGGGAAAGAAACCCACTGGGGCTCTGAAAATGGACTTTGAAAACAGTCGTCTCTGACCATGTGACTTTCTGTGCAGAGTAACACCCTCAGATCTCATCTCTGGGGTAACATGAAGGTGTCTATACGGCTATCACCCTGACATTTCTGGTCTCTTCGAATGGCATCACTTTATCTCCAAACTGCAAGCTGGGGAGCGACCTCAGAATTTTCATTTGTCAACACATCCAGTTTGGCAACAAATTCTGTTAATTCTATTTCTCAAATTTGTCTCTGCTCTACTCCCTCATTTGCATCCCTGCTGTCCCCATAGGCCTTTATCTGTTGCAAACGACTCCCAGTTTTCCCTCTGCCTTCAGAGAGAATGCAACCTTCACAAGATGCTTACAGTGTACCTTTGTATCTTGGGTGCCTACCACGGGGCTAGGCACATAATAAACACTCAATAAACAATGACTGAATTAAAAAATGTCTAGCACTTATAACTTGAAACAAGTTGTATAAGTGTAGGGACAGCTATTTCTGGATTCATTTCTGAAATAAAATGTTTTCCTCAGGAAAAGAGCCTTCAAAATGAGTTATTGTTACGACAAGTATAAAGATTTACACTGAAACACTTCAT
>CM053608.1:74226570-74258988 GCA_028646535.1 Procyon lotor | reverse complement strand
GTACTCTCCAATGGAATGTTAATCTTTTCCACTGGACCTACTTACTAGTAGTGAGCAAAACTCACTAATTGGAATTTTGCCTAAATATTACTAAAGGATTGTAAGTCATTTATCTAGAGTGATTGGGGTTATGTACCTAATTGGGGTAAAGAAAAATACCAGCTGCTTTATGTGGAAAAGACTCAAGATTGTATTTGGACTTGACACTAATTACTGCCTCCTTCTTGAATTGTTTCTCTCCCAGTAAAAGTCCTAAATATCCAGCTACAATCACTTTCCTGTGCCCATGTACCATATCTCACCCTGGATGCCCTGCTGCTGCTTCAAACTCAATAGACTCCAAATCAAATTCATTTGACCAACAAAATAAAATTTGCTGCACAATGTATATGCCAGGCCCTGTGCTGCTGAGCTAGATTTAAAACCATGATTATAAAAGAATCCCTACAGGGAGGAACTCCTAGATCTTATCCCCCTACTGTTAGCCATTTCCCAAGTTTTAAGCTACATAATTCTGTTATGAACACTATCTAAGGCTGCTTTCCCAAGAAGTACCTAATTTCCTGAGATTCTGGTGTTCATGACTTATTGAGAAACCACTCTCAGTACAAAAGGAGTAAAGCAGGGCGCTGAGGTGGTTCAGTCAGTTAAGGGACCGACTCTTGATTTCAGCTCAGGTCATGATCCTAGAGTTGTGGGATTGAGCCCCACATAGGGTTCCATGCTCAGTGGGGGGGTCAGCTTTGTATTCTCTCTTTCCCTCTGCCTCTGCCCTCCTCCCCAAAACAAATAAATAAATCTTAAAAAAAAAAAATGGAGTAAAGCAAGTGAGATTTGGAGAAGGAAACTAAATAAGGCTGTGTTCCCAATTGGAATCCAGCTCCTGCCTGATCTGTGGGGAGCTGTGAAGCATAAATTGTACCACTGAGTTGGTTTCATCTTAAGGCAAGAAGGACTGTGTTTTGTATATCCATGTCAGTGAATGATTGACTTTGTGCTACCATCTCCTACATCCGTGTCAGTGAATGATTGACTTTGTGCTACTATCTCCCTAGAGAGCGCCGCTATGTGTGATCTTTCAGTGGTAGTGTTCTCATTCCTTTCATGGGTGGCAATTTTCTGGAGAAGGGGGCAACTGCAAGTAATTACCAGCCAACTCTCAAAGCAGCTGGGAGATATGTGCACCATCTGGTAAAAAGCATCTGACCGGCTACCAACCGGGCTTATTATAAACATCATCACTCCACGGGCACTCAGGGTCACAACTCCTTTCCCATCAAGCCATACTGGATCGGTCACTAAATATTGAAAATTCTTCCTTTATACTTTCTTTCCTTGTGTTCTTTCCTTCTTATTTCTTCCCAGCCACCACTTGGAGCAGTCCAAGTTCTTACTGACTCACACTCAATCTTCAGCCATATTTTCCTAACTAGTCTCAAGATTTCCAGGGGCAAAAAAGTTATTACAGGTAGGCAAAGCACCTG
Organism: Procyon lotor; assembly: GCA_028646535.1. Lineage (NCBI taxonomy): Eukaryota > Metazoa > Chordata > Mammalia > Carnivora > Procyonidae > Procyon > Procyon lotor. The sequence continues at coordinate 74,257,504 of CM053608.1, read as the reverse complement.
GGTGGGATTGAAGTGTCCTGGAAAGTGCATGCTCTAATAAAAGGGTAGCTACAACTCACCTTCAGATGTGGGAAATCTTACTCTGTGCTATGGATCTTCTGATAGCAGATTTAGAGCGTCTCTTAAAATTTTTCTGTGAAGGCTTCTAAATTTTATATCCAGTAACCAGTTCTAGTTTTTTTTGTTTTGTTTTGTTTTTTGTTTTTTAAAGTTCTATGTGAGGTAAAGGAAAAAGAAGAAGCAAAAACCTGCAGGTCAAATGCACCCACCACAGCCATTTTGCAAAAATCTGGCCCAAAGTGTAAGAGGAGATGACATTTAAATAAATAATTATAGTTCAAAGTGAAAAGACATAAAAATCTCAAAGGAGACCCAGGTAATGTGAGGTTTCAGAAGAAAAAGAAGAAAGGAAATAGACCACGAGCCCTAATGCATAAGGATCCTCGGACTTGAATAAGTCCCCATTTTCTTTCTTCTCTTAACCTCACCTCTGGTATGTAAAGCAAGAGACAGTGTATTGCTGAATGATGCTTCTGAGCCTGCAGGCCACAGCAGCAAAGAGGCTGAAATTAGTCTCTAATAATAGACTTTGGTCGGGTCTATTTTATGGGGTATATGGTAGCAATGAGCACCACTACTCATCCCAATCTCCTTCAGAAATACCCTCTATCCCTCAATATCCCCTAATATGGAGAGCTCTTCGTTTTCATGCCACAGAATCCTGACTGCTAGGCTAGACCTTCTTAGAGGACCTGAGTCAAAAGCAGCTCTTGCAGTTATTGCAAAATCATAGTGTCTTTGGACCAAAGTTCATCATCACCTCGCATAGCTCTCTTCCTGAGCCAGCACCGTCACTGAAGTCCCACTGATGCCTCATGAAGGGACTTCAGCTGCCAAAATGCCATTCCAGAAAAGCTGAGCAGAGCTGAGGCCAGGGAAACACACTGGCCCAGTTCACTGCTTCCAGGAATATCAAGCCCTTTTCTATAATAGTCCACATTTGCATGCATCTTTCCCATCACAGTGGAATCGTTCCATAGATGTTTACAGTCAGATGTTTTCTGTCCCAATTGGCACCTAAACACAAGGCTTCTTCAAGTGAACTGGGCCTATTTCTCTAGGATGCATCTCTATTGTCTGCAAAGATTGAGCTTAAGTAGGAAAGAACCCTTACATTCTGGAATTTTCAACTGCCCAGCTTTAGAAGAGGGCATTCAGGTCTTTCCTCTAGCGCAAGTTAGGTTAATAAATCCTCAGCATAAACATTATTTTTGTTGGGCTCATTATTCAATCGCTTCTCGGCCTTTTGGCTAAGATCAAGTGTTGGGCTCATTATTCAAAGTGCAACTTATGACCCTCTTGTTTCCTGCTTTCCATTAAAAAAGTTCATTTTGTTATATAACTGAAGTTCTTTTCACTATATGCAAAATTAGCTTTTGATAAATTAATGTTTTGCTAATTGGCCTGCCCCTGCCTTCCTCCCTTTGTGCTCCCAGAAAATACCTATGCACCTTTTGCACCCACCTGGCAAAAGCTCAATCTTGAATGGATGCAGCTCTCCACCTGCCTGCCTTGCCTCTGCCCTGGATTGCTGAATGCTGAAGAAAAATCACAATAAAGCAAGTCCTAATCTGCTTGCTTATTCTCTTTCAGCAGACACGGGCAGGCTTCTTCCTTCATAGAGGAATCAGCAGCTGTCAGACAGGAACTTCTCCAAATTCCTGCCTGCTACACATCTAACTGTAATTACATCATCTGCTACCTCCTTCCTCCCCCTGCAGAGGAGGAAGTGCTCTGTTCTGTGAACTTGTTCTCTGGGCTCTGGAGTCCACGCGCCCATATCCTTCCGGTTCAAACCCTCTGGCTCCACCACCACCTTCAAATCAGCATTCAAACGTGTCTATCTCCCTCTATACCTGAGAACTCCAAAGGGGTCCTGTGATCCAATGTTACTGTTTGTTTGCCACCCTTTTCCCTTCCCCTCCTTCACTCCCAAACTGCAGCATCACCCAAATCTGTTGCCATCGTGCCTCAATTTCTTTGCAACGCACTGCTCTATGGCTACAGCTCCCATTGTTCCTGCCGCCAAATCCGAAGGACACACCCTGTCTTGCTTGACTTCAGCAGCATTTGTTACAGCTGAGCTCATTCTCGCCCCAAGATTTCTTGTCACAATACCTTGTTCATTTGCTTTTCTGCTACCCTTTTTGTGCCTTCCAGGTGTTTGTGCTTACTGCCTTGCTTCTTTTTTTTTTAATTTTGATATTCTTTGGGATTCTATCCTCCTAGGTATCTCTCTTAACTTTTCATTGCACCCTATCCCAAAGTAATATAATTGATTCTCATGGTTGAATTTTCCATCTACCTTCAACAATATTTCTTATTTTCCCATTCCATAAGACTCTGAACACTCCTTTCCTCCCTCTCCTTCTGCCTCCTATCTTGTATCAACTACACTTGAACTTTATCATTACATTGTATCCTTCTACCACTGCCTTATATATAGAATCATGCTAAAGGATGGAAACCAACAAACAGCATTCTATTTTTAGTACTCTGTAAATAATGTACACTCTGTAGGATGTTATAATGTTGCCAAATAGTGGGCTGGAATTACACTTCCTTCCCTGATTTCATGACCCTATCCCACTGCTGGACAATTCCAAGCATCAAGGTCAAATGGGTTAACTTTTCTTATATTCCTCCAATTGCTTAAAATGTTATGTAACATTGTAATTTCCTTCATTTTTAGATAATTACTTTATGTATTTTGCCTAAAATTTCAAATTGCTTATTTGATTTCTTATAGCATTTGCTTTGATCATCTCCTTCACTGAAATTTCAGACTCTACATCATACTAGCCCATGCAGCTCCCCTTCTTACCCAGACTTCCATTCTCCTCTTTAAATCTGACTGGTTTTGTTTTTAGTTGTCTGCTTGCCTGTGATCTTAGAACTTCTCTTTTTTGCCTTTCCACATGGAAATCACTGTCTCCTCAGTCCGTCTTCCTTTTCCTTGAATATGCCTCTTTTCCTGGAGGGCAGTCTTGGGTAACTTCTTTTAAAAAGATGTGAATGGGGTAAATTATCTAATTCTTTGCGTGTCTGAACTTTTTCTTTGTTTTGTTTTGCATTCACCCTGGCTGGGAGTTTGACAATTGTAATCTTTGAAGGCAATGCTCCTCTGTTTTCTAGACTCCAAGAGGGCTCATGCCACACTGATTCCTGTACCTTTGTAAATGACATATTTTTTTCAGTTGGAGCTTTTGTTTATTTGTTGCTTTTGTCTATTCGTTGCTCAGCATGTCATGCTGACTTGTCTAAGAAATGGTCTTTTTCATTCATTTTCTGGGCATTTGGTGAGGCTTCCTAGAAGTCTGTCGATTTCCAGCCCACATATGCACAGTTCCCACCCCGCATCTGGCCTCGGTGGTTGGTGCCTGCGCAGCCTTTGGGCCAGAGCCCATTCCCCGCACCTGGCCAGGCCCCTGGGTCCAGGCGGGCTGCACTGGGACTCTGAAGGGGCAAGAGGTGCCCGACTTGCATGAGCACTGGGGTTAGGCTGACAGGTGGCGTGAGCCAGACCCCTTACAGAGGAGCCCAGGTGTCTGTGGTACCCGGGCACTCAGGTGTTTCTCATCCCAGGGCTCCCCCCAACCTGCCTCAAACAGCCAAGGACTCGCGAGACGAGGCTTCCTCTGGGAAGCGTGGTCCTGGCTGTAACGCAGCAGGACTGGTTCTGCCCTTCTCGAGGACTGTCGTCACCGACTGGATCTCCTAGCAGACAGCGCCTGAGGTACAAAGCTTACTACCGGGGAGTGCAGAGCCAGAGAAGCAGGAAAGAGGGAAAATGGGCATAGGGCAGGAGAGGAAGGAGCGTTAGGGAGAGGGCCACAGCCTCATGAAAAGCCGAGTGCTGGGTCCTACAGCGCGGCTTCAGAAGGGAAGCAGACAGCCCTGGGTCTCCACACAGCCCCTCTGGGGGGCAAATACACTCTTGTATTTGCCCAGTCCCATCTCCTCGGTCAGGGATCGGTCCATGGGGTAACTCCTCGGGAACTGCAGGTTGTGTAGTTATGGGTGCCAACAAATTCCTCAGCAACAACAAGGAATCCCCAGAGTAGGAGGCAAGAGGTGCTGCAGGCGCAGCAGGCAAGGTGCTGTTAGGTTGTGTCCTTCGGTGGCCCAAGGGACCAAATGTAGCTGTCACCACAGACCCCGGTGTAGCAGCAGCAGCAGCCTGATTCCATAACCATGGGGACAGCTCCAGCGACTGCTAGATTAATCACTGCAGATCTGGGGGCCCCCATAAGCTGAATCCCCTGGAACTACTATTGTGGTAGCTCCCAGAAAGTGTTTTCCGGTCCTTTTCTTGTTTTATTCAACTTATTCACATTTTTAACGTCTAGGAGATTTTTCTGGGTTTCTGTTTATTCCATCCGCAGAGGATTGTGTTTTTGTTTTAAAGTTATAACATATTCTCAGTATCCATTAGATATTTAGATAAAATATTAGCTATTTAAAATTTTCTGCTACCTGAGGTGGTTTGTGTAGTAGTTAGGAGGTTGGACTCTAGAACAAGATAACCTGTTTTGAATGTCAGCTGTGTAACAGTATCGTGTCCTTTGGGAACTTTGTGTTTTAGTTTGTTTTCTTTTTCATTTTTCCTTCCTTCCTTCCTTCCTTCCTTCCTTCCTTCCTTCCTTCCTTCCTTCCTTCCTCCCCTCCCCTCCCCTCCCCTCCCCTCCCTTCCCCCTCCCCCTATTTTTGCTTCAAACAAATAGAAAATGCTTATTATACAAAAATGCAATAATTATCACACTATCAATTTGTTAAACTTAAATGTATGAACTTATAACTTTAAAATGAAAATTTTACATTTACTCAAGTTAACTTACCTCCAGGCTCTAAAAGTTACAGATTTTTGGTTTAGAAAAATCCACTCTGAAAATGTTCCAATTAATTTTGTTATTCCATAAAGAAAAAAAAATCTCAATTTGCTTTGCATTAAATGAAGTAATGTTTGTAATGTAAACTTATTTCAATAGCTTTTACGTCAGTCATAGGCCAACATATCAACTAAATATTTTCTTTGTATAAATAGAAACTATTCATGGCAATGTCAGTATGGAACCTCATACCTGTCAATTCACATGTAATACAGTTAATAATTAACTGATGAGGTTAGTGTTATTTAGGATGTTTTGTCACTATATTTCCCAGAATAATTGAATTTGCTAACATTCTCATCAACTCTATACCAAGTACATTATCTCATGTTCTCTATTGTCCCTATCTCTAAGTTGGAAGAGTCCTGTGGGGAATATGCAGAAGTGGCCCAGAACGTGGTCTTGTATCTTTGGTCCATTCTTTCCAAATGTTGATAATTTTGTAAAGCCCAGAGGGATCTCTACTAGCATGTTTTCACTCTTAATTTGTTGATCTTGGTTTTTTGCCTTCTCCTCTTCCTTTGCCTATCTAGAATTATTGATTCAAGGTAATGTAAATCTCTTTCTTGAAACTTCCAAATTTCATCACCAGTGTTTTTCCTGGTTTCTACCTTTGCCCATATCTCCTTTTCAAGCCTCAGAAATTCTTCCTATGTTTATTTCTCCTGGGTATAACTTTTTAATAGTAACTTTAAAGTAGCATCAGTGCTCCTTCTGCTACATTTTTCTCTTTCTTTTAACTTTTTTTTTTAAATATAAGAAATATTTCATTGATATTTATATACTTTTCTGGAGGTTTTTTTTTTGCAAGCTTCAACTGGCAATTTTCTTCTTTGATCCATTTTACTTTCATCATCTTGTTATGAAGAAGTATAAGTATATCCTGTCTTTAACTAGAAAATCCCCAAATTTTTGCTGTTTTTAGTTTTCCAATTCTTTTTTAAGATTTAATTTACTTATTTGACAGAGAGAGACAGAGAGAGGGAACACAAGCTGTGGGAGTGGGAGTGGGAGAGGGAGAAGCAGGCTTCCTGCTAAGCAGGGAGCTGAATGCAGGGCTCAATCCCGGGACCCTGGGATCATGACCTAAGCCAAAGGCAGACACTTAATCAACTGAGCCACCCAGGTGCCACTGGTTTTCCAATTCTTAATAGACTTTTTTTTTCCTTTCTCATAGAGTCAGAAATTTTTCTAGCATTTTTCATGCTGTTGCACTTTATCTTGTGTTCTTCCAGGGTATGTTCTAGAACTTCTCCCATAAATGTAGGCTTCTCTTTGTTTGTTCCTCACTGTTACAAAGTTCTAGTAATCCTCATAGTCCAGTGCCCCTCTCTTCTTCCTGTTTGCTGAAAGAATTTTTCAGAATCTATATGTCTCTTAGAAGAACGTGTGATGGTACTTTGTCTACAAGAACTTTGCTTCACATTGCTATGAAAGCTCTCTGTGTTTGAGTGACTCAAAGCCCAGGTATCAGTTTTTCTGGCATTCAATTCATCAGTTGTTTTCTCTTCGTTAATAAGCTCTTCATATCAACTTCTGCTCTTATTTAAATGTGTTCATTGCATTTTCAACTGCTTCCATTATTTCTCTGAGCTTTTCAATAAACTTAGGTGTAAGTGTTACTTTTAACTAATGCTGGAGTCTCTACATCATTATGTTTTTTGGCCAATTGTTACTGGATTTTTGTTCGTCCTCGTTTTCTGCCAATAATTTATTTTCAGTTCTTCCACCATACCATGCTTGGTAATGAGGTCTTTTTTTTTTTTTTTTTTTTGGCTGTAAGAAAAGATTGTGTTTATCTTTTTCTGCTCATAATTTGATCTTAAAATTTTTCTGCTTTAAGCATGATCTTTGCCCTCTCAGTCCAAATAGCTTCCTGCTTTTTATTTTGAAGCTGAGAAGGTTGAATTCCGTTCTGAATTCTTTTCTCTTAGAATTGCTAGAGGTATTCTAGCCAGGTGGGCCCTAGGAATTTACACAAGGGGTACTATAGAACGAGCAGATTGTTCCCTGTGTGTGAGGTTAGGCCTGTGGATGCACTGTGCCTTAATTTCTTCATCCATAAAATGGGATAATACAGTATCTACCTCATAAGGTTATTACAGTGATTGAATTTATTACATGTAAATTCTAAATACTTTACAGCTCAGATTACTATTAGTTCCTACAATCAGTCTTCTATATGTTGGCCTTGCTTGTTCTCTTTAATGTTTTTTTTTTTTAAAGATTTATTTATTTATTTGATAGAGCGAGAGATCACAAGCAGGCAGAGAGGCAGGCAGAGAGAGAGGAGGGGGAAGCAGGCTCCCTGGTGAGCAGAGGGCCTGATGCAGGGCTCAATCCCAGGACCCTGAGATCATGACCTGAGATCATGACCTGAGCCGAAGGCAGAGGCTTTAACCCACTGAGCCACCCAGGCACCCCTGTTCTCTTTAATGTTGATTGTATTTTTTCTCACATCTCCTTATCCTAGGATGTCCAGTCACTCATGCTTTAAGAAGGTTTGGATCACATCTCCTGCTATTATATAAATAGGATAATTTTTCTCAGTGGTCTCTGTAATAAGAGTTTTGAACTGAACTCTAGGCACATCAGTAAACCAGACACATTCCACTATAAGCCTTCACTTTAGTGGCTGGTGAGTAGGAGCTAAATGTCAGTCTGTGAGTCCCCAAATTTGGTTGGCTTTCATACATATCCTATCTTCGTGTAGATATTCAGCTAATATGGCATTAAAAGGGAATGATGATGATACCATAAAGTGATGGATATTATGTATAAAATACAGATAAAATCTTTATAGAAGTTCTGTACTTGATAAGAGAAGAATCCATTGCTTAAGTACAAGTGCAATTTTTTTTGTCACTTCAAAATAATGTCCTTTTTTTTGGAAAGTGAAATGCAGTTGACTCTCTAGAATTGGAGGTAATTATAGAATCACTGAGATTTTTGTTTTTGTAAGTTTTTTTGTAGATATTTTTGTACAATTTTTTATAGAATGCTAAAATCACTTGTGATTTATTGTAGATTCTTTAATTTTGTTGATTTAAAAATAGAATAATAGCTTTAAAATATTTCCCGTCTGAGGTAATGATGTGTATCTGAGCCACCTGCAAACTCTAGAATCTAGGAGAGGAAAATGAGGGGAAAAAAGGGGAAATATTCCACTAGTGGGTCATAGGACTTTTTTTTTACTGAAGAATAAGTTGTCTTAGGTTGTGGTCAGCAACTCTGCCTGTCTCTCTACTGAATTAGGTTTCATAACTTCCTATGATGTCATTTGTTCTTTTCCCTCTGGCTTAAATTAGGACTTCCCTTCAGCTGCCAAGTCAGTTTCCTTTAGACCAATTCATAATCAAGTATTTCTACTGAAGTTTGGTGGGAAAAAAGCAGTGAATGAAAAACCAGGATAGAGGCGCCTGGGGGGCTAAGTGGGTTAAAGCCTCTGCCTTCAGCTCAGGTCATGATCTCAGGGTCCTGGGAATGAGCCCCACATCGGGCTCTCTGTTCAGCAGGGAGCCTGCTTCCCCCTCTCTCTCTGCCTGCCTCTCTGCCTGCTTGTGATCTCTCTCCTCTCTGTCAAATAAATAAATAAAATCTTTAAAAAAAAAAAACAACCAGGATAAATAGATTCCTAAGGCCAATATTTCTTCTTAGTATCTGACTTTAGAAACTAGTGTTCATAACAACCCTGTACTTCCTAAACAATTCACATTCTTGGAAGGTAGAGAGAGCTTCCTTACATAGTAATGAGTTCTTTGTGTTTGAAAGTATTCCAGAAGACATTTGAAAACTACTTCTTAAGACTCTTGTGGAATTTTTATGTAATAAGAAGATTGGATTTAATGGCCCTAAAAAGTCTCTCTGAACCCTGAGACTCAAAGACTTTCTGCTTTAGTTCCATGAAGAGGAGGCAGGTAGGAAATAAGGAAGAGAACTAGCTTATTAACTCTTGCATGGATTTCAGCTTTGGTCTCGAGTTGCTTCAAGCTTGCTAGGGTTGTGCCTTACTTGTCTGTTCTGACCCCATATTTAGATATACAATATTTTGCTATCTTTCTGTTCTTTGTCAGCATGTCCATATAAGTATCCTTAAGTCAAAAGCAAATAAATGCATGCCATTAGTTGGAGGGGTGGTCAATCAATGCAAGTACAAGATTTCTTTGAATTCTTATTCTTCATTTTAAAAGTCTAGGGGAATTTAAAATTATATATCGTATCTATTTCTCTTTTAATAAAAAATAATATTTTAAGTTATCAGTCGTTGGGGGCAGGGGAGATGAAATTTGACCCAATCCATCTAGGAAGATGTGTCTCTGGTTTCTTTGTAGGGCAAGGCAAGTCACTCCTGCTTAAGAGGCTCAGATCAAAACATTGGACTGGCACTCTGGATTCAGGTTTATCATCCATGATCTCACAACTCTTGGGATCTGCTTCTACAAGGCCCTCCTTCCCCATTCCAATAGGGAAGGGGGAGTCCTACACTGGGAGAGGGTCATGTGTTAAACACCCCCTTCTCAGTTTGTTCATGCCTCTTTTTCTGTTTGATTCTGAACTATTTACAATGACATATTTTAGAATTATCTCAGAAACTGTCTTTACTCAATCTGAAGGTGCCTCAGTGAACTAGTAAAATTCTTGCCCCTGAAAAAGGGTGTACATGTGTTACATGTACAAAATGTGTTACATCTTGCTACAATTCATGATGTGTCTTTGGAGAAGAATTGTGCATTTTATATAATTTGTCAAGGACGATTTCAAAATGCATAACATCATCAATCTCAATGACAACACCTTTAATGGTTTCACTCTGTAGTCAGAGTTTTGCCAAATGCAAGCTAGGACTCAGACTATTCCACATCTGCTCCCTACCTATTGTTTCAGATGTATCATCTGTTGAAAAGACAACCAAGTTCAGGAAAAGAATTCATCCTTGAAGCATTTCTTCTCTAATTAAGTCAACAGATGTTTGAAGTCTATACCTGGGGAATTTATTACTTCAGCTTTAAAAAGTAAGAGGAATTCACAGATCTGCCATCACAATATTTGTTTGATCAATGTAGCCAGGCTGTTAAATACTGAAAACAGTTAAGAATCTGTGATGATTGTCATTTTCAACAATTTGAATGGTATATTCTCAAAGTGCTTTTATTTATATTATCATCCAGACTTCATTGCTCCAGGCAGGATATCTGATCCTCCTCTCATTGTAGGAGGCTGGTCAGAGCTGGCCTGGCAGAAATAGGCTCAAGGAACTGGGGCAGGTGGCAGGAAGTGATTTTAATGGGCTCTGTAGTTATAAGAAGGCAGACAACAAAGAGTAAAGTCAGAGATCAAAGTCAGAAATGCAGAGCTAAACCGGCCAGAGAAGAGCCTATGGCAGGCAGTAGTTAACTGGTGCAGCCTGTGGGTCAAAGGGCCATTGAAAAGGGAAGCAAACATCCTCCACTAGGAAGAGGCAAACAAAATGGTAATCTCTGACAAGCTGCCAAAAGATGGGCTTTTGCTGCCTTCTGAAGTTTAAGAAGCCAGGACAGAACGGACACCCAGGGACCCTTCTAGGCTTCAGTTTCTTTATTTCCTATTCTCCTGCCAAATAAGAGTGTGGAAAACATCAATTTTTATCTTGTATGTAAAGTCAAATTATCATTATCATTATTATTATTATGGTTGTTCAAATCTGTGAAATAATTGAGAAATATATGGAAAGATAACCAACCTAAATAAAAAAAGAAAGAAAAAATCCATCTGTGTGGTAATAATACTTCTTTGTTTCAGAACAAAATAACACAAAGTATTTTGGTGTGTTACTTTCTTTAAATTTAGTCTATTCTGGATAGTTACTAACCAAAGTATTTAAATAGCATCTCTGATTGCTAAACAGCTGTTATAATTTGTAAATAAGTTATCTATTATTACTGTGGCAAGTTCTGGTAAATTTACAGATCAAAATTTGTATAACAAGGAGAAATTCCAACATTAAAGAATCAAATCTTTTTTTCACACCAGGTCTCAAATTATCTACCTACTTTGACAGCTTTAGTGTCTTGATTAAATATTTTATGATGATACTACTTAAGATAAAATGTAAAAGCTAATTTATAGTGACATCCCTTTATGTAAAAGGTTCCCAAGCTGATTTATTACCAGGTTGAAGCATGTCAGTGAATACAACCATGTCTAAAATAAAGAGACTTTGCAATTTTCTTCCACACTCTTAGTTAAGCAACTTCTACTAAACAATTTATATGAAAAACGGGGTCTTTAATTTTACAAGATTCCACTCTGTTTTCCTATGGTTTCTTCTTTAGTTTCATTCTTCAATTTAGTACCTGTTATGTTATGTACTAGGTAATAAATTTGAAACACTATGCCCAGTTATAATTCTTCTTAATACTTGAGTGTTTAAGGAAACTTAATGTCAAAGATTGAGACTTAGTTCTTTTCAGACTCGGATTCTCATCTTCTACTCAACAGAAAAGTAGTGAAACAGTTGCCAAATTAATGCTGTATTTTTCCAGTTTCTAATTGCCTCTCATCATCCTAATTTTGTCTTTTGGTAAATTTATTATGTTACATCATTCTGAAAGGACTTTGGGGAAAATGTATATATGTGTATGTGTACTATATATTTTGTATATACTATAATATACAATTTTTGGTTGGGACAAGAGAGGGCTAAGGGACTACTTCTAATGCATTATTTACAATTCTATAGGGCTATTTAATACAACTAATAAAATAAGGCATTATGATTATAATCTAATCTATAAATATAGAAAATCTGGATAGTGATGAGTATTCCTAAGGATTTTTACCAATAAATGGATTTCAAGGATTATTAAAAAAGAAACAAATGACACAGGTTTTATATTGGCAATAGTTTGTGTTACAGGAGCATTAGAGGTATTGTAAAGTAGAGAAGAAGATGAAGCCAAGAATATATTTATAGCCAAGCTATACATAGGACAAAGAAGAGGAAGCAAAGCAAGGCACATCCTGAGGAAGCAGGTGTGTATAGTATACTGTCAGATCTTATGGGGCAGTTCATGATATAAGATGTGGCAGCAACAGTGGTATTATGGGAAAGAAAGATATCTTTGGTGGGAGGGAACAGGAGAAAATGGAAAAGAGAAAGGACAGAGAGAGACCAGATCTGCTAGCATTAAGCAAAAACCAAAATATGTCCTGGACTCAGATCTTTGCAGTAAAGACCTAGTGAAATGGAAAAATAACACAAAAACAATATAATTTATTTCCATCAATTTGATGTACTTACATATTACTTAATAATATAGAAAGTATTTGAGATGAATTATTCAAAAAGAGGAGAATGGCCTCCTGGGTGGCTCAGTTGGTTGAGTGTCTGCCTTCAGCTCAGCCCATGACCCCAGGGTCCTGGGATGGAGCCCCTCATCCGCTCCCTGCTCAGCAGGAAGTCTGCTTCTGCCTCTCCCTCTGCTCCTTCCCCTGCTCATGCTCTCTCTTACTCACTCACTCTCTCAAATAAATTAATCTAAAAAAAAAAAAAGAAAGAAGGGGGAGATATTTATAATAAGACTCCTTATATAGGACCAAAGGTGGGAGGGGGAAGCATATGCCAACAATAAAAGTCAACAGAGTGGCTATTTGAGCATCAAACCTGGAGTTTTCTTCTAGCTGCGATGAAGATGGAAACTTAATTATATTTAATGAATGTTTTATAATTTATAACTTAAAATAATTACCTACAAATATCTGGGTATAAGATATTCCTGGGAGGGACCTAGCTCCTATGTAACAATAGAGGGGATACGATATCAATAATAACATCAATATTGGTTTCACAATGAATAGATAAATTCAATTTGCATGGTTAATTTTGAGAGTAACCCAAGATAAAAATCCGTGGCCAACAACTGAGAGTTCTATAAAAGCAATTATAAAGATATTATTGTTCAGATGTGTAGCCTTCTTATGATCTAACTTGATCCAAGAACACTGGTTCTTTTTTTTTTTTTTAAGTTTTTTTATTTATTTGACAGAGATCACAAGGAAGCAGAGGCAGACAGAGAGAGAGGGGGAAGCAGGCTTCCCGCCCAGCGGAGAGCCCGATGAGGGGCTCAATCCCAGGACCCTGAGATCTTGACCCAAGCTAAAGGCAGAGGCCTTAACCCACTGAGCCACCCAGGCATCCCAAGAACACTGGTTCTTATTCTTATGTCCCCGATTAGGCTTGGGGACATATTTGTGAACAAAATAGTCATAGTCCCTGCCTTCATGGAGCTTACATTTTTGTAGAGGAGTCAGAAAGTAAACTAAAAAAGATATAAAAATAAAATAGTTACAAATTGTGATAGCAGTGTTAATTTTCTTCTTAGCACCCACCAAGAGTTGAAGTGGAGGATATCCTCTTGTTTCCATCGAGTATTAGGGAAGGCCTTTTTAAGGAAAAAAACATGAAGAGAATTTGGAGTATATACGGTAATGAATAGATGCATAACCCGAGGCAATCTTATCTTAACTACCTCTGCCAGACTTTCAGTATGCACCATTTAAACCAGGTGTTTAAGATTCTGATGCTATAGGCAATTGACCTGGAGTACAGGCATTCTATATGGCTAATGAAGGAAATTTCATGAATCTTAGAGAACAACAGGCTGCAGATATAGTTAATATGCTATTATAAGACTTAAGCTTAATATTTTAGTTCAAATTGGGGCGACTGGGTGGCTTAGTCGTTAAGCATCTGTTTCAGCTCAGGTCTTGATCCCAGGGTCCTTGGGATCAAGCCCCACATCAGGCTCCCTGCTAGGTGGGAAGCCTGTTTCTCCCTCTCTTACTCCTCCTGCTTGTGTTCCCTCTCTCACTGTCTCTGTCTCTGCCAAATAAATGAATAAAATCTTGAAAAAAATTTTTTAGCTCACATAAAAGTTAAAAAAAAATAGGGAATTATGTCCCCCCCCAAATTCATATCTTAAAGCCCTAACTCGAATGTGATGGTATTTGGAGATGTAGCTCTTGGTAGGTAATCAGGTTTAGATGAGGTCATATGGGTATGGCCTCTTTTGGGGATTAGTCCCCATTATAAAAGAAGAGACCAAGGAGAACTTGCTTCCTCCAGCCCTTCCCCACGTGAATATGAGAAAGTAGCCATCTGTAAGAAAAAAGAAGGACCCTACCCAGGGAATTCAGGGAACTGTCAGCCAGTGCCTTAATCTGGGACTTGCTGGCCTCCAGAGCTGTGAGAAATAAATTCCTGTTGTTTAAGCTATCCAGTCATGGTATTTTGTTACATCTCTGTGTTAACCTGAGCTAACACAGAGATGAGGCTAAAGAAATAGTCGGATTTAGAAAGGAGAGTCATAAAATGTGAAAGAAATAAATGTGTTCTAGATGCTTCTTTTAAATTCTAATTGTGCTGACAAAAGTGTAGTGAATCTCAGTCTTTCTTTGACACTCAGAGGTATCTTCTGGATCTCTGCATGGACAACCTGGTTCTTACAGACCCTACATTTTACTAAAAGGGTCCTACTTACCAGGATTGGGGGATTATCTCAATCCAACCACATATGAGTAGCTAACAATTCTCCTTAGTTCAATAATGCAATATTGTAGTATTTTTAAAAATTGGTTCTTTGTATTAAAAAAATTGTTTGCATAAGAAATCATCTCTTCAGAATTTGAGAGGCAAGGCGGGAGTTGGGGGGGGTTTGGGGGAGAGAAATGAAACAGGAAGGGAGGGGGAAGGAGACAAACCATAAGCGACTCCTGAACTCACGAAACGAACTAAGGGTGGCTGGGAGGCAGGGGAGTAGGGATAGGGTGGCTGGGTTGTGGACATTGGGGAGGGTATGTGCTGTTAAGAGCTGTGAAATGTGTAAGCCTGACGATTCACAGACATGTACCCTGGGGCAAATAATACATTATATGTTAATAAAAATTTGAAAAAGAAAGAAAAGAAAGAAATCATCTCCTCATCTTCCTTCTCCAAAGGCTAACAGTGGTGAACTATTGCTTGTATGTAACTGAAAAAATACTTAAGGTACATATAAGTATTGATATTTGTATTATACATACACTTTTAAATTCAGATGGCAGAATTGTACAAATAATATGCCACCATTTCTTTTAATTCGCAGTATATCTTGGAGGTCACACAGTACATTTGTTGTATCTTAATTTAATCTGTTCCTAATTGATGTTTCTGCTTCCCAAGACTTCCCTATTCCTAATGGTGCCAAAATGAACACCCTGTATAGTTTCATGCATATGTGTGAATATACCCAAAGGATAAATTCCTAGATTAGAATTGCTGGGAGAGAGAAAATGCATATTTAAAAATTTTAAATTTTAATTTTGTCCATGTATTTCTCAATTATATTACAAATTTTTTTAAAGATTTTATTTATTTGACAGAGAGAGATCACAAGTAGGCAGAGGTAGAGAGAGAGGGGAAAGCAGGCTCCCCACTGATCAGAGAGCCCAGTGTGGGGCTTGATCCCAGGACCCTGAGATCATGACCTAAGCCAAAGGCAGAGGCTTTAACCCACTGAGCCACCCAGGTGCCCCCCTATATTACAAATTTTTAACAATAATAGTAATGATAATGTATTAGACTTCCCATTTCAGCAATTGCCAAGTTGCCTCCCAAAGAGGAAATACCAATTTATACTCCCATCAATAAAAAACAAAAATGCCTATGTGTAAAACTATATGTTAAGTAAATTCTTAACTTGTAACAACCGTAAGAGAAGGTATGTTTATTATTCCTGATTTAAAACTGAGTTAACTGAGACACAGGAAGTTTAAGCAGCTTAACAAAAGCCACACAGACTTAAGTAACTATACTTCTTACTCATGATCCTATACGGCTTTCCTGAGTTTTAGTACTAGCTCTCCTACTTAAAGCTGATGACCTTGGCCATGTTATTTACCTCCCATCCATAATTTCCTTATGTGTAAAAAGATAAAATGTATCTCAAATCATTAATGTGGGGATAAAATGAGCTAATGTAAGGAAAATCTCATGCACAAGGCACTAAACAAACATAAATGCTCTTCTTCCCAGTTAAAATAATCTTTGAATCCCAAGGATGAATAAACCATTGCCCTGGCTAATTCTTTTCAAGGACACAGAAATTAAAGAAGCAACTGTGACCCTTTTAAATGCTAATGCTATAGCAATAGAGTCAACAGACATGATCATTTGTGGTGTAATTCCCCTCCCTGTCTTTCTTGCAGTCTTTAATTCTGATTGGTTTAGTCTTGGCCCAGCTTCCTCAGAGTGTTTTATACAGATTTCCAGTTCCTAGAAACCAGTAGGAGTCACTTGAACCTGCTAGAACTGTTTTCCCCACCTGTTCAGGAGATTGCTCCAAGTTATATTTAGTCTTTGGCTAATAAATTAAGAGCAAGTGTCAACCTATGAAGAATTAAGGGAATATATTTATGTTGAGCTATAGAGTATGTTGTAACTTAGAGTTTACAGTGACTCAGAACTTTGTTGAGTGAGACTTGCACATTAAAATATTCTCACACACACTACTTTGTTCCCTTTAATATGATAAAACATGATAAAATAGTTGAGTCTGCAGTTATTGAAGAGTTCTGCTCTTGGGAGTGGGTCTTGGAAATAAGTAATCCGAAGAGAGGTCCTTACTTGCTTCCCACATAGCAGTTTAGAAACTAAAGTCCCACTGCTGTTATGCACAGAGCTGAGACAGAGGCCACAGTGACTCAACCAGAATCATTCTGTCTGGCTGGTTCCTTAAGATCCAACCTGTTCCCTTGTTTGTCCTCTTGGGGCTTGGGTGATCTAAAGATTGGTAAAGTTATGTTGCTGGAAACTGCTAGTCATTCCAATACATCCTTGAATGGACTTTCTCTCTAGGTTCCACAATGCAGGGCCTGCAGCAGGGGGATGACTCATGTACTTCTTTTCTCCAAATGTGTTCTCTCCACAGTGTGGAGGATATCTATATATAACCTCACACTGGGGCCTATCTCCTCACCTCTGAGTGATGAGTAGAGCTCAGTAAAATAGGCTCAAAATGGGAAGCAGGACATTTAGATATGGCTGAGTTGGCATAATGGTTTTGAAGTGACTCCGAAAACGCACAACCACATAAAAATGTCAAAATTTAAAAAAAATCATTTTATTACAACCAGGTTATAGAACAACAAACACTCCGACCATTACACTAACTGTATGCTTCACTTCACCTCTCACTCACCTGATCCATTACCATATATCTGTGAGCCCTCATGCTGCGCTTATCCCTGACCCGTCCACAACATGCTCCCTACCCTACTCCCTTGACTCTGCAGTGCTAACCAGCAATGACCTGAGACTCAGATACTTATCCTTTGATTTTTTCCACAAGTATTTACTAAGGGCCAGGTACTATTCAAAAACACTGGAGCGAATGTGCTTTTTCTTCCTTCTTCCTTTCCTTTTTCTTTTTTTCTGCAGATTTTATAACTTTTACATGGAAAATTTAATATTTGTCTTTTTTAACTGAGTAAAATATGTCTCATTTCAAAATAGCCAAGTTACAATGTCATATAGCACCAGAAAATGCTACAGCTAATAGAAAAGATTTCCATGTGATGTAATTTAGGAAAGAAATAACCACAGTTTGGCAAAAGTTATTTTAAACACCCTGTAGACAAAAGGGTTATGTTTATCCCATTAGCACTACTACTACTGCATATATAAAAAAATGTTTTAGAGACTTATACAAAGAATATATATCTCTAAATGTCCTCCAAATTCGGTAAATCCAGATACTTTATAATCACCTATTTTAGTTTAAAAAATACAGTGTACTTCTTTATTTTAAAATTGTATGTATCCTGGTCAAAATAGAACAGTTAGTTCCTGCTTTAATGTACCTCCTCGATCTAACACATAGCAAAAGTATATAAAGATATAAAAGCAAAAACCTAAAACACATGTCTGGGTTCAAAACCTGTTAAGCATTGCTATGTACCAGAAATAGAAGAGAAACCCAGAGTTGGATAGAACCAAGGTCACAGGCATGCTGGGTTCTAGTCCTGAAGCAGACAGTGGCAGCTGGCAATTGAGGGAAGGAACACTGAAGGTGTTCCATAGAAATCAGAAGACTGGAACCAGGTTTGAAAACAGGTGCAAGGTGAGGCTTCTCCTGGGGAAAGGAGGTTGGAAATGTGCAGCCACCATGACTTTGTAGACTGCTTCAGAAGCAAGAGGACCAAGCACTCCATGCACCTGAGGAACTGTGCCACCTGCCTCTGGCCCAGAACTTGATGTCCTAGCCCTACTGAGACCATGGTCAGGTGTTCTGCGATTCTGTGCAATATCTGGGTTAGAGCTAGGGTTCAGGAAGTTGAGAGACAAAGCTGCAGAACCACTAGACAGAGAAGTGTGAAGAAAAAAAAGTGGGAGGAATCTCATTCAAAATGAGGCTGGAAAACAAAATTTCAAAACTCATGGAGAAGTCTAATGCTGTGAATGTGACCCAGAGAAAAATCAACAGTTGCAACAAAATTTCACTCCAGGTAAAAATTTATGAAACTATCTAGCCAAAACTGTAGTATAAATATACTTTGAATGCTTAAGGATTAAAGTGAAAATTATGTAAATTAAAAATTATATAAAAACAATGAAACAAGTTGAATAAGTTAAAAAGCAGAAAGACTAGACATATTGGAAATTAAAAATCTATGGATTAAAATAAAAATTCAAAAGATTTAATAAACTTTGGAACAGAGACAATAAAAGAAAAAATAATAAATTAGAAAATATTACTGAGGATTCACTCAGATCACAACGTAGGTAATAAAATCTCTAAAAATGTTAAATAGATCATACACCCCAGTATGCTTGGTAGAGTTCAAATTTATGTCTTTTGTCCTGATGTAATTATTAGTGACATTCCATTAAACTCTCAAATATGTCCTAATTTAGACAATTATATGGTCACCCAAATGTTAAGAAATATATATAATATATAATATATTCTATATATATAATATATAGATTTATTTTATATATATTTATTATATTATTCTACATATATATTTAATATATATTATATGTAATATATGTAATATAATATATATAATATATATAATATATATTAAATATATTATATATATATTTAATATATATAATAAATATATATAATATAATATATAGAATATATAGAATATATACAAATAAGAATTCTAAAAGGAAACAGTATAATCACAAAAAGTAATGTTTGAAAAGTACTGTGAATTTTTGAAAATTGAATAGAGACATGCATCCTCAAATAGGAATTAAATTATAAGAACCAAGCAGGATCTTTGAAAACATATTCACACCTAGACCCATCATAGTTAAACTAGAAAAAAATCAAGAATTAAGGGACGCTCTTACCAGCTACTGGGAGAAAAGACAGATTACCAATAGAAGTAGTAATTAAATAGTAATTAAATATTAAACCAAATAGTAATAAATAGTAATTAAACATTAAACCAAATAGATTTCTCACAGCAACAATAGATGCTTCTCTAAACAATAGAGAAATATATTCAGCATAACAAGGGGAACTTTCAGTTTAGAATATTATACACAGATAACTTGGCAACAAAAAACAAGATGTGGGGAAATAGATATTCAACCTATAATTGATGTATATTTAGATTCTTGGGTTTGAGAGGAGGATAAAAATACTAGATAACTTCAGATATTTTTAGAAATAGATTATACTTGAGCTATTTTTAAGAGTGCAAAAACTTTATTAATATGGTTTCAAGGTCTGTACTCTTTCTTTTTTTCTTAATTTTGAGCAGTTTTATTCATATGAATCAGATATTACTCCATTTCCTTTTGTTTTAATGTTTCAGATTTTTATTTAAATTCTAGTTAGTTAACATAGAATGTAACATTAGTTTCAGGGGTAGAATTTAGTGATTCATCACTTATGTATAATGCCCAGTGCTCATCAAAAGTGCCCTTCTTAATGCCCATCATCCATTTAAACCATCCCTGTGCCCATCTCCCCTTCAGCAACCTTCAGTTTGTTCTCTATTGTTAAAGAGTCTCTCTTATGATTTGCCTCCATCTCTCTTTATTCCACCTATGTTCATCTGTTTTGTTTCTTAATTTCCACTTATGAGTGAAATCATATGGTATTTGTCTTTCTCTGACTTATTTCACTAGGCATAATTCTGTACCTCCATCCACATTGTTGCAGATGGCAACATTTCATTCTTTTTGATGGCTGAATACTCTTCCATTGTGTGTGTGTGTGTGTGTGTGTGTGTGTGTGTGTGTGTGTGTAGGTGTGTGTGTGTGTGTGTGTGTGTGTGTATATATATATCTTCTTTATCCATTCATCAGTCAATGGACATTTGGGCTCTTCCATAATTTGACTATTATTGATAATGGTGCTCTGAACATCAGGGTCAACAGCATTTCTGTATCTTTTGTGTAGTAGTGGAATTGCTAGATTATAGGGTAGGTCTATTTTTAACTTTTTGAGGAACCTCCATACCATTCTTCAGGGTGGCTACTCCAGTTTGCGTTCCCACCAAGAGAGTAAAAGAGCTCCCATTTCTCCACATCCTCGCCAATATCTGTTGTTTCCTGTGTCATTAATTTTAGCCGTTATGACAGATGTTAGGTGATCTCATGGTAGTTTTTATTTGTATTTCCCTGATAATGAGTGGTGATGAACATCTTTTCATGTGTCTCTTAGCCATCTGCATGTCTTCTTTGCAGAAATGTCTGTTCATGTCTTCTGCCAATTTTTTAAATTGGATTATTTCTTTTTTGGGTGTTCAGTGTTAAAGTACTTTATATATTTTGGATACTAACCCTTTACTAGATGTGCTATTTGCAAATATCTTCTCACATTCCAAAGTTGCCTTTTAGTTTTGTTGATTGTTTCCCTTGCTGTTCAGGAGCTTTTTATCTTGATTTAGTCCCAGTAGTTTGTTTTTACTTTTGTTTCCCTTGCCTCAGGAGCCATGTCTAGTAAGAAGTTGCTATAGCTGAGGTCAAAGAGGTTGCTACCTATGTTCTCCTCTAGGATTTTGATGGTTTCCTGTTTCGCATTTAGATCTTTCATCCATTTTGAATTCATTTTTGTGTATGATGTAAGAAAGTGGTCCAGTTTCATTCTTCTGCATGTTGCTGTCCAGTTTTCCCTACACTTTGTTGAAAAGACAAAAAAAAAAAAAGATTTTTCTATTGGATATTTTTTCCTGCTTCATTAAAGATTAGTTGATCATATAATTATGGATCCATTTATGGATTTTCTATTCTGTTTTGCATTGATTTATGTGTCTGTTTTTGTGTCAGTACCATACTGTCTTGATGACTACAGTTTTGTAATACAGCTTGAAGTCCAGAATTGTGATGCCTCCAGATTTGCCTTTGTTTTTCAAGATTGCTTTTGCTATTCAGGGTCATTTGTGATTTCATACACATTTAGAATTGTTTATTCCAGCTCTGTGAAAAATGCTATCGGTATTTTGATATGGATCATTCCAATCTCTGAGCATAGAATGCCTTTCCATTTCTTTGTGTCCTTATTTGTCTTCCCTTGTAAGTTAGGGATTTTTTTGCCCTTGCTGCTTTTAGGATTTTCTCCTTGTCTCTATATTTTGCAAAATTTACTATGATATGTCTTGTTGTTTGCCCGCTTTTGTTGATGGGAGTTCTCTGTACCTCTTGGATTTGGGTGTCTGTTTCCTTCCCCAGAATAGGGAAATTTTCAGTTATAATTTGTTCAAATAAGCCTTCTGTCCTTTTTTCCCTCTCTCCTTCTAGGACTCTTATAATAGAAATGTTATTATGCTTTATGGAGTCACTGATTTCCCTAAGTCTACCACTAACTTGTGATCCAGTATTTTTCTCTCCCTCTTCTTTTCAACCTCATTATTTTCCATAATTTTATCTTCTGTATCACTGATTCATTCCTCTGATTCACCCATCCTTTGGTCATTATATCCAAATGACCGCTTGGATAGTGGACCATTATATCCACTTTTGCATGTCAATTGTAGCATTTTTTTATTTCAGCCTGACTAGTTTTTAGGTCTTTTATCTCTTTTATCTTCTGGTGTCTTCTGTGCTTTTCTCAAGTCCAGCTGGTATCCTTATGATTATTGTTTTAAATTCTGGTCCAGGCACATTACTTACATCAGTTTCAATTTGATCCCTGGTCTATTTGATCCCTGTTTTGGCATTTTGTCTGGGTCACTCTGCTGCTGTGTTTTTGGCTGTTCTTTCCCACAGGTCAGTCATCTACAGAGTTTCTCATTGCCTGCACTAGGGAGTGTTTGGACCTTGTCCAGTGCGTGGCAAGTTTTAACTAGGTGTGCTCTGATCTGCTTGTTGAAAGAGGCCTGATGCTATTTCCACTAGAGCTAAAGCTTTGCAGCACTCTATGGTCAGTAGACTTGGTGTGTGCAGGGGTGTTTGTGCTGATCTTGGGGAGGATCTTGCTGCACTGTGGCTGATGCTGGTTTGTTCCAGAAGGACAGTCATACCAATGTGTAATAGGTTGGAGTTTAAAGTAGAGCACAGCAAAAAGCAGGCATCCAGTTTAACTGCCCTCATCAGGTGTCTCTGCCCCTATCCTAAGGAACTGGGCCGTGAAATGACAACTGCCAGTTCTTTTGTCCCTGGAGAGGCAGTGCCACCTCTCCCAGATATGCTCCAAGAAGGGGGATGTTCTCTCCTAGTGCCTCCCAGGAGATCCTCAGATTGTTCCATCTGCTCCTGAGCCTCCGCCCTCCTCTACAGGAGAACCACTGTGTCCACTAGGCCCCACACCAGCCACAGTGTGGACTTTTAAAACTTCAATATTTGAACTCCCCTAGCTGTAAAAACTTATTATAATCAGCTCCTCTCATTTTCCCAGTGAGTGGTTTGGAGAAAGTCATTTTCTTGTGCAATCCCCATGCACTGTGCTCTCATTCACTCCCCTCCCACCCCTACTCTCTTCCCTGTCTATGATTAGGGCACTTTCCCTTTCACAGTACCCATGATACCCTTCTCCCTCAAATCACATCTCCACATGGCCTACCTTTCACAATGTGGCCTCTTCTCTCCCTCTAGTTGTGCAGTTTGGTCTCTCAGTCTTCACACCAATTTCTTGGGTGTTCAGAATGATATGATATTTATCTAGCTATGTTTGGAGGATGAAGCTAGCGTTGGGTCCCCCTACTACTCTGCCATCTTAACTCCCTCCTGTACTTTTTTCTCTTTTGAGGTATGATTGGTATATAATATCATATTAGTTTCAGGTGTACAACGTAATGATTTAATATTTTAATACTTTGTATCCATAGTGAATCACCATAATAAATCTCATTAACATCATTTATCATATATGGTTATAATTTTTTTAAATTTTTGTCTCGTAATGAATACTTAAGATTTTCTCTCTTAACAACTTTGAATTATGCAATACAGTATTACTTAGTCACTATTCTGTACATTATATCCTCATGACTTATTTATTTTATACCTGGACTTGTACCATTTGATACCTTTCACCCATTGTAACCCCTGGGCCCAGCAACAACTAATCTGTTCTCTGTATCTCTGAGCTTGATTTTTCTTTCTTTCTTTCCTTGGTTTGTTTTTAAACTCCAAATATAAGTGAGACCATATTGTATTTGTTCTTTTTCTGTCTGACTTATTTCACTTAGCATTAATGCCCTCAGGTCCATTCATGATGTCACAAATGTAAAGATTTCATTCTTTTATATGGCTGAATAGTATTCCATTATATGCATATACTGCATCTTGTTTATCCATTAATCTACCAGTGGATATTTAGGTTGTTCCCATATCTAGGCTATTATAAATAATACTACATTGAACATGGGGGTATACATACCTTCTCAAATTAGTGTTTTTGTTTCCTTCAGATAATACCTAGAAGTGGAATTGCTATATCATATGGTAATTTTATTTTTAATTTTTTGAGGAAGCCCCTTAACTGTTTTTCACAGTGGCTGCACAAGTTTACACTCCCACCAGAAGTGGACAAGGGTTCCCTTTCCCCACATCCTCACCAACACTTGATACAGCCATTCTAACAGATGGGAAGAAATATTTCATTGTGGTTTTGATTTGCATTTTCCTGATGATTAGTAATGTTGAACATCTGTTCATGTGCCTCTTGGCCATCTACATTTTTTTTCTGAAAAAAGGTCTATTCAAATTCTCTGCTCATTTTAAATTGGACTCTTTTATTGCTATTCAATTGCATGAGTTCTTTATATATTTTGATATTAATGCTTTCTCATATGTATGACTTGCACATATTTTCTCATTCAGTAGGTTGCCTTTTCATTTTGCTAATGATTTCCTTTGCTGTGTAGAAGCTTTTTAGTTTGCTATAAACTTGTTTATTTTTGCTTTTGTTGCCTTTGCTTTTGGACTCAGATCCAATAACTCATTTCCAAGGCTGATGTAAAGGAGCTTACTGCCTATATTATACTTTAAGTATAATTAATTAATTAATTTAATTTACACCTAATTTATAGCTTCTATGTTAAGAACTTAAAGCATTTTTGTAGAAATTAACAAATTGATCTAATTTATCTGTATATAAAAATGTAAAGGGCTAAGACTAGACACATCAATTTTGAAGAATAATAAAATTGGAGGACTTTGCCCCAAGAGTTGTCAAGATGTATTGCAAAGCTGCAGCAGTTAAGACAGTTTGGTATTAGCACTAGAGGAAACAAAAAAGACACATGGAGAGGCCAGAAGTATGTGAGATCATTTGTTTTCTTATAAAGTATAAAAAATGATAAAAAAAATTTTTTAAAAATAATGAAGCTGGGTCAATTGGTTATCCATATGAAAAAATATTTCTTATATCCTACTTCACATAAGATACAAAAATTAATTCTGGGGCAGGTGGGAGGTATGTGTCTATGTGAATGGTAATAACAAAATATCATGTAGACTTTTGGCTTTCGGTTTAGAGGAGGCAAAGGTACAACTTTCTTTGGTTGTCCAGAATCCAGGTTCATCCAACACCAGCCACTGTTACCATGCCACCTAAGTTCAACCCAAATGAGATCAAATTTGTGTATCTGTTGTGCACCTGTGGGGAAGTCAGTGCCATGTCTGCCCTGGCCACAAAAATTGGCCCCCTAGGTCTGTCTCCATAAAAGCTTGGTGATGACATCACCAAGACAACTGGTGATTGAAGGGTCTGCGGATTACAGTGAAATTGACCATTCAGAATAGACTGGCCAAGATTGAAATGGTACCTTCTACTTCTGCCCCGATTATCAAAGCCCTCAAGGAACCACCAAGGGACAAGAAAGAAGCAGAAAAACATTAAGCACAGTGGAAATATCACTTTTATAAAACTGTCAATAGATGCGGCACCAACCTTTAGCTAGAAAACTCTCTGGAACCATTACCATCTGCCAGATCCTGGGGACTGTCCAGTCTGTGGGCTGCAGTGTGGATGGCTACCACACTCATGACATCATAGATGACATCAGTGGTGGATGCTCCACTAGTTAAGAACTACAAGAAAAATATTTCAATAAAGGATCATTTGACAGCAACACCACCACCAACAACAAAAAACTACATCACGTAAAAAACAGAATTGCCTCATGACTTTAGGACAGGCAAAAACTTATTAAAGAAAAGTGTTGATAAATGAGAGAAAATTAGGAACCTCTATTTATCTAAAGATGCTTACAGTAAAAAAGTAAGCAAGAAAACTACAAACTGCAGAAAATACTCTCAATATTTTATCTGATGAAAGATTACTATCTAAAATATATAAAATGTTCCTGTGAAGCATTATAAAAATAGAAAGCCCATTAAAAAATGAGCAAAAACTTGAACATTGAACAAGTAACTCATAATAGATAATAAATGATAAGCATAGGAAGTACTCATCATTATTCATCAGGGAAATGAAAACTGTATAACTATATACACCTCTGAGAGTAGATAAAATCTAAAGAAACTAGTAATACCATATATTGGTGAAGATATGAAACAATCAGAGCTTTCATCCACTATACATGGAAATATAAATTGGTACAACCACTTCAGAAAACTGTTTGACAGTAACTACTAAAGCTGAATGTATGCACAGCCTTTAACTCAGTAATCGTAAGATTTCACTCCTACATGTATATCCAATATAACAGTGAATGAAAGACAGAAACAAGAATATTCAAAATTGCATTAATTATCATTGTCAAATGCTAGAAGCAATGGAAATGGCCAGCAAGAGTAAAATGGATGATAAATTACGGTGTATTCATACAATGGGATAGTCTAAATTAAAGTGAATGAGTCACCACTACATCCAGCCACATAGATGGATCTAGCAATACAGCATTGAGCAATAGCAGTCAGACACAATGAGGCTATATTTTATTATTCCATTTACATAAAGTTCAAAACAGGCAAAGCTAATCTATGGTAAGAAGGACAAAGTAGTGATTAACCTTAGAAAGGGAAGGGGAGAAACTGGGATGGGACATTATAGGGATTTTGGGGTGCTGGTAATGTTCTATTTCTTGATCTGGATTATTACAAAGATGTATTTACTTTGTGAAAATTCAGTGAGATGTATACTTATGCATATGCTCATTTCTGTATGTTTCCTCAACATAAAATTTAAAAAGGCAAACATTAGGTAGCCAATATAGGAGCAGTCTTGATCATATCTTCCAAACTGGATGGATCAAAAAGAGGATGAATAGGAGAATTTGGAGGAGAAATAAGAGGAAAAAGAGGGGAGAAGAAAGAAAAGAAAATTTAGAATCCTCTATTATTCCAACAGAAGGTAGGACAACAGGAAAAAAAAAAAAGACAATGATAAGCAGAAAGTGCAAATGAAGGCAGTAGAAATAAGCCCAACTGCATAAAATATCAAAGTGAATGTGATAGGTAAAACTCACCTATTAAAAGAGATTATCAGATTGAATAGCAATAATATAAATTCATATATATGCTGATTATAAAAGGCATACTTGACACCAAACCAAAAAAGAAAATTTGAACATAAAATTTAAGAAAGCTAAAGAGATTTCACAGTACGTTGCATTACAAAAAATAGAGAATAATTCCCAAGACAATAAAACAATTTGGCACCTAATAATATAACATTGCATTAGACGGAGCAAACTGACAGGATTACAAAGTAAAATTGGCAAATCCAAAACTATATAATAGGAGATGTCAAACACTTCAACAAAAAACATAAATCAGAAAAAAGCTAGTAAAAGTATAGACTATTTGAACAACTGGGCTCTACTTAGTCCCAGTTTAGCTCTCTCCCTATTCATACTCATCTTCCAAAACACACACACCAAAATCCTCAAGCCACTGAGAAGTGAGAAGAATTAAATAAGCGCCTCTTGAGCCAAATCTTGTAGGGAAAACCTGTTAGACTCAGGGACTATGGAAGGGGACTTAAGGCAAATTCACCTAGACTGTACCGGAACAAAACAAGGTCTAAAAACAAAGTCTACATACAGGATCCACTGAAAATATGAAAATATGAACAAGATGAAAGTATAATGACATAGGAAATCTGCAAACAGAACAAAAAATAAAAATGAAAGAAGCTCTATAGAAACAGAGTCTAAAAAACAGGAAAACATCTCACCAGTGTTTCATACCGTAGAAAAGCTTATTAAGAACATGAATAAAATAAAAGCTTAAATATAAGATGATAATGCAGAATGAAATAAAAATGGAAATTGAAAATAAGGAAACAATAACACCATTATAAAACTAATAAATTACATACAGAAAAAATTGAATGGACAGGGCTGAAAAATAAATTACTTATACAGAGAAAATACTTGAGAAAAAATCAAAGGAAAAAAAAAGATTAATGAAAATAGAAGATAATGGGTAAGGAGGAGTGACAAAGATGACATTACACAAGGATGATAAATGTCCCTGAGTTAAAGAACTCAATAAATGAATCAGAAAAAGTATTACAATAACAAACAGAAAAATAATCCTGAGCTACAGGGATAAGGATTCTGTAACTCAGAAGTTTATATCATATTCCAACAAGTATATTCAACACTATCAACTCTAAATCATATTCTTGTTATTAGTGAATTTAGAGGATAAGAAAAAAATTCTTTAGGCATTCAGAGACGAATTGTTATAATCTAGAACAAAAGCAGACTAGCCTTAATCTTCTCCAGAGCAATATTCCAGAGTAGAGGACAACGGAGCACTGACTACTAAACTCTAAAGGAAAAGAAATGTGATCCAAAAATATTGCATCCAGCCAATATTCCATTCAGATATAAAGACTACAAAAAGATAGTCTTAAATGTGAAAGAAAAAAAATAATAGCTTGCATTCGCTTTCTTGAGGGACAAAAAAAAATGACTCAGTGATGGAATCTAACCAATCAAGAAATGAATATAGACGCCATGGTAAATGGTGCCTCCTGCCATATTGAATACTATAAGGCAGTATTGTCACAGCATTATAAGAAGGTGTGACCTATGTTTTCTGTAATCAGCCAACTGTTTCTTTAGGTTGAAAGGCAATAGACACATAGCCTGCTCTATCATGAAGGAACTAGGGAACAGGGAACACAGCACTTACAAGTGTTTTTATAAATGTCTTGAAATAAAATCCATACAAGAGGGGATCAAAATTTAGAACTTAAGAATGAAGAAGTAGTAAAAAAAAAAAAAAAAAAAAAAAAAAAAGGTAGTGATGGACATTAAATCCATTTAAGCATAGAACTAAGAAACCAGAACTAAGGTTACAAAATATATAAATGTCATAAAACTTTGGAATGCTTAGTGTCTTAATGTCAAGTAAAATTAAGCTACTTTTGATTCTGATAGTGACTCAAGATGACAGACTGAGCACATGTGTTGATCAGTTCTCTCCCCCAAGACTGGATTAAAGTGATAATTAAAGTAAAAGATCCGATGGGAACAGGTAAGGGCCAGTAATTGACAAAAGAGTTCAATAAGTTTCAGAAAGTCCAAAAAGCAGATGTAAGGGTGGAAATGCAGGAATGGTTCTGGCTATGAAGAAAGCAGGTGGGACAGGTGTGATAGAGACCTAGGGCTGATTAAAAAATAAAAATATTTAGGGATACCTGAGTGGTTCAGTTGGTTAAGCATCTGCCTTTGGCTCAGGTCATGATCCTGGGGTCCTGGGATTGAGTCCCACATTGGGATTCCTGCTAAGCAGGGAACCTGCTTTTCCCTCTGCCTGTCACTCCCCATTTATGCTCTCTCTTTCTCTGACAATTAAATAAAATCTTAAAAAAATAAATATAATAAAATTAAATATGTAAAGAAAAGATAGTCACTCCGTATCCCTCCCTTACTCTTAGCCTCCTACCCAAAAAAATCAAAAGTAAAAAGCTAAACCATTCTTTCTGAAGAAATTTAATAGTTTGGAAAACCCAAAGTAGAGATGCTAACAGAATGAAGTCTATCTTGTTTTAGTGGTTCTTCAGCTTAAAAAATGTTAAAAGCATAGTACAATAAATATCCATATATTCTTTACCTCCACCAATAGTTAACATTTTGCCATGCTTACCACTCCTTTTTTTCTGTATTTCTTCCCCTACAGCCACTTGAAACCACTTGAAAATAAGTTGCAGACATCATGATACTTCAGCACTGAGTACTTTAGCATGTATCACTTAAAAACAGATGCCTTCCTTCCTTACACAATATCCTCCTAACCACAATACCATAAGATTATCACTCACAAGGTAATTTATACTGATACAGTAATGCCATCAAAATCGAAATCTAAATTCAAATTTCCTCAGTTATTCTCAAACAACTCCTATGACTGTTTTATTTTTCTAAGATCTAATCAAGAATCGCTTGTTGCCTTAGTTTTCATTTTTACTCAGCCTCCTTTAAACTAGGATATTCTGCCTCACCATTTATGTATGCATTTATTCATTTATTGCCTCTCATGACATTGACTTAAAAAAAAAAATACCGCTCAGGGCTGGGCACCTGGGTGGCTCAATGGGTTAAGTGCCCCACTCTTGATTTCAGCTCAGATCATGATCTCAGTGTTGTGAGATCGAGCCCTGCATTGGACCCCATGCTGGATGTGAAGGCTGCTTGAGATTCTTTTGCTCCTTTTGCCCCTCCCTGGCTCCTGCTTGTACTCTCTCTCCCTCTGCCCCCCTCTAAAAAAAAAAAAAAACCTGAGGCCAACTGTCTTCTATAGTGTCCCAAACTTCAACTTGATTGGGTTTTTTTTAATGATTTAATTTATGTTGAACATTTTTGGCAAGAATACTCTATCATTGTATCTCCCACTGGTTCATGTCAGGAAATATAGAATATCAGTTTGTTGTATTGTTGGTAGTACTAACACTCCCCATTTGGTTGTGGTGGTGTTCCCCATATTGCCACAATGTTAAGAAATCTTTTACACTTTGAAATTAATATGTAATCTCTGGAAAAATAATTTGGAAGGTTTGTGTGAATATTCTATGCCCAACATATCTTCACTCAGTGGTTTCACCACCCATTCATGATTTTTGCCTGAATGAATTATTATATTGGTGTTTGAAAAATAGAAAAATTTCTTTGTAAAAATATTCATTCATTCATTCATTCATTCATTCATTCATTTGAGAGAGAAATTGAGAGAGAGAGAGAGAGAAGAGAAGAGAAAGCTTGAGTGAGGGGAGGAGCTGACGGAGAGGGACAAGCAGACTCCCCACTGAGCATGGAGCCTGATGCTGGGCTGGAGCTCACCACCCTGAGAGCATGACCTGAGCCAAAACCAAGAGTTGAATGTTTAACAAACTGAGCTACCCAGGTGCCCCCCAAAGTGGAAAAATTTCTAATTTTATTATTATTTCTACACTATTAGCTGGCATTCTTTTGCAAAGAAGTGCCTTTTATACTCTTCTGCTTTGTTGTGGGTATTACTATGGATTCATGTGTTCCTCCTTAGCTATGTTGTAATCCATTACCTATGCTATTCTTTTTTTTTT